>CM077193.1:13178143-13778143 GCA_039654625.1 Rhinogobio ventralis
CTAAGAAACATCCTACCTGACCTTTCCTACACTGGCGCGTTAAATGACAGATGATATGCGGCGGGAGATATGTTTCATTGTGGTTGGCGGGGAGCTGTGAGCGTGACCGATACGATCGCCTTTGCGAGTGCCGCAACAGGTCAAAACCGAATAGTGGTGGTCCCTCTGAATGCTACACCGGCACACACATGGCGCACAGGAACGCTTGCCAGGGAGTTGATAGGGTGTTTCTTTTCAAATCAGTGTGAGTAACAGTAATAGCGATGACCCTTAAACTACCAGTAATGATGTTGAAAAACATTTGTTGTTTTGAAGCCTTTTAACATTTCAAATTATCTCAAATAAACATGGGATTTGAATATAACGCAAACAAAATCATGCTCGAGAACATAATTATCTGTTTTTGTTCCTGTAATTGCTTATGTCATACACACACCAAATGCTCAGACATTCTCAAATTCATGTTCATTTTCACTTTTCACTCAAATTATTATGCTTATAATACAATTTTCATTAAAATTAGAAAAATGCAGAAGCATTTTATCCAGTGGTTCTCAACCAGTGGGCCTCACCACACCTCCATGGGGGCCACAAGATGGCTTAAATGGTTTAAAATAAGTCAAAATAAGGTTGAAAATTAGATAAAACAGCTAAACATTAAAATGTAAACTTCATCATATATCTTATTTTAATTTATATTTCCTGTTTTAACAACAGCTGCCACTTTTAAATAATAATCAGGAGTTATAGAAATGTATTAAAATTATTACATTTTGTTAAATATTAAACTTAGATTTTGTGTTAAATGAAATGGACAAAAGAATAAACACTTTAATTAAAGAAAGAAAGAAAGAAAGAAAGAGAAAGAAAGAGAAAGAATATATAATCAATTTACAGGCAAAGGAAAGAATTTTTGGAAAAAATGAATGAATGAAAAAAAAGACAAAAATATAGACAGATTATTTATTTAATTATTTTTAGAAAAAAATTATACATATTTTATTTATCATTTTAATATATTACCATTTCTGCACTCCTTTTGGCATCCTTTCTATTGCACAAAAGTTTCTTTAGATTATTAAAATTGTTCACTGAAAGGTTCTTCGGGGAATCAAAAATGGTTCCTCTATATCATCACTGCGGAAAACCCCTTTTATGAAACTTAATTTTTTTTGTGTAGTTCCTGTAAATAAAAAAAGTTTGAAAACTTTGCTATTACAGCAGGAAATACCAGAAATATTGCCTTTGACAATGGGGAGCCTTGGAGGACAAAAACAGCTTTTTCCTGTGGAAATTAAGAAAACAGCTGATGATTACCTCATATTCCTGCGAAAACTTCAAGTTGTCGTTTGCTTTCAGGCGCTCAATATGATCAGCCAGCTCCATGACCGGAATGGGAGGGTGACTGGCCATCCCTGTGGACAGGAGACAAACAAAGAGTCCTGATGTTAGTGCTAGCGAATCTAAAAGTACACAGAGAGATGAGCGTAATAGAGGATGGAGAATGTGAGGTTTTTATTTGGCCTGTATGATTGGACGAAGCAGCCACATGCTTGAAGAAAATGGACACAAAAGCCGCACAGAGCATTCCTAATGAAGAGAAGAATGTTATTCGTCTGCAAGCGTTAACATGGTGGAAAGATGAAATAGAGAAGAACGTTAGGGGCTGGATATTAAAGTTTGAGCCGGCCATGAGTCTAAAGGATGCGACATATCAAACCCCGCCTCCTGCGCTGGCGTGAGGCAAAGCGGTGTGAGGTGATGAACGCATAAATAAATGAGACAATCAAGAGAGCAATTGAAAGAAATGAACAGACACAGTGGCATATGTAGAAACAAGAACGACTAACTTGACAAATGGAGGTTACTGGGGTAAACCGATGTGGCTGAACCTGCAAAGGAAAAGGGGGACGGGGATAAATCATACTAGCTGACGTTAAAACAAGCAAATGTGGTGATCGATCACTATCGGAACTAAAAAGAGGCAGTAGAAACAGTCTGAAATGATAATAGACAGTTCGCAAACAACGCTTTAACTTTATATTTAAGTTTGTTAGTAAAAACAAATTCACGCATGCCAATGGCTAACATACGTCAAGCATGCGGAAATGAGGATAACAAGTTCGAAAGGGAAACCAAGAAAAAGAAAAAACACAAATGCACAAACAAACAAACAAACAAACAAATGTAACAAGGAGAAAGAAGATGGCGTGCACATTTATCATGCACGTGTTTGCTTGTTCTCTTCAGTAACGAAGGCGCATGTCTGTGAGAGAAAGAGTTTGTGTTTGCACTGCAGAGGATGCTTTTGAATAGTTGAGGAGCAGAAGCTGCTCTCTGATAACCGGTTTGCATAACAACAGCCTGCGTGCCACAGAAAAAGAGTGAGTACGCTTGGACGTGGCGCTGCGGTTCTTTCATCTCTGGGCTGATAGAAGAGGGCATTAGCTAATGGAGGCAGCAGGAGAGAGCTGCCATCCACCGCCTCTCAAGACCCATTACCAGCCGCGGTGACAATGAAACTGCCATTCGGAGAAACGCGTCGGGCGACATCAAGCACCCTCAAGATGAAAATTGAGATGGGGAGGGGGGGTGACCGCACGACGGCATCAAGGGTTTGAAAAGAGGAGGGCTAATGCAGAGGCCGTTCACACTGAAGAGAGGGATCTTCAGCTGTCGAGAGCCTGCGTTCGGCTGCCTGAAGGGAAAATGGAGGATGCAAAGCTTCTCTAAGAGGCTATTTGCGAAAGAGGGGCATGAGACCACTAATAAAGAGCTGCTAAGAGGATTGAGAGCATGGAACATCGCTCTTAAAACCATGTTGCAATGCAAACCCGACACGTGAATACTGTATGCGTCCTGCCATGTTTGTGTCGTAGATGAATATCAAACCAAACACCGGCTGTGGTGCATGGATGGCAATCAAGTTGATGATTTTGGATCATCAACAACTTTTTTATGGCACTTGATGAATGGTTCAAGAAGAAAACCAAGCTTGAACTAGCTTGAGGTCGTTGACTAGTTTCCCAGACTATCCTGTCGATGAGACCAAAACCACTGAATGGTCCTAAATCAGACCATGACTCTGGGCTAAAACCAGCTAAACACAGGCTGATTTAAGGTGAACAGATGTTCATCAAGATCAACAGTCATGTTGACCTTGCAACACTTCCCACATTCCTCAGTCATGCTTTTGTGCTTTCAAACACAATGGGAAGCCTTGTATGTGCCTTGATTCCCCAACAAAATATATAATAACCAATGGAGGGCTTTTAAGGGTTTTTTTTAGCAACAAATGTCAATCCTCAGAATAAACTCACTAGCTATGTTTATATGCACCCAAATTATCCATTTATAATTGGATTAAGGAAATCCGATTGAGACAAATTAGTAAATATACCATGAATTGTGTGGGAAGTGAGATTTTGGGGTTGGCTGGTTGGTCTCCCAGACCCCTCCAAAATCCTTAAAACAGACCAGCCTGACAAGTGGAAAAAGCTTGGTAGCACGCTAACAATAGCAAATGTTTCCCTCCAGTCCATCTGTATTGCTCTTGCAGTCCAGGTGTTTCTGACAGACAGACAGATGGACTCCAGTTCAGAGTGTTTAGAGCTAGTCTCGCTGGCACTAGGTTCTCCTCTGAGAAACTAATGGAGCAACTGTTGTCACCGCTGTTCTGCCCCTCAGAAAATAAATCTATAGGTCTTCACGGCTGGCCGCTCTAGAACCGAGTGCACTTCACCTTGTTTACCAAGGTCAGAAGGGAGCAGCCCTTCACCGCTTGGCAATTCCCAGATTCCTCTACGACTCGTTCACACTCCGCTGATTTCAAGCACAATGGCCCGCCTTACATGTGTGTGTATGTGTGTCTTGATTCACCAAAAGAATATACAATCACCAACAGAGGTTAAATTGAATATACACTCACCTAAAGGATTATTAGGAACACCTGTTCAATTTCTCATTAATGCAATTATCTAATCAACCAATCACATGGCAGTTGCTTTAATGCATTTAGGGGTGTGGTCCTGGTCAAGACAATCTCCTGAACTCCAAACTGAATGTCAGAATGGGAAAGAAAGGTGATTTAAGCAATTTTGAGCGTGGCATGGTTGTTGGTGCCAGACGGGCCGGTCTGAGTATTTCACAATCTGCTCAGTTACTGGGATTTTCACGCACAACCATTTCTAGAGTTTACAAAGAATGGTGTGAAAAGGGAAAAACATCCAGTATGCGGCAGTCCTGTGGGCGAAAATGCCTTGTTGATGATAGAGGTCAGAGGAGAATGGGCCGACTGATTCAAGCTGATAGAAGAGCAACTTTGGCTGAAATAACCACTCGTTACAACCGAGGTATGCAGCAAAGCATGTGTGAAGCCACAACACGCACAACCTTGAGGCGGATGGGCTACAACAGCAGAAGACCCCACCGGGTACCACTCATCTCCACTACAAATAGGAAAAAGAGGCTACAATTTGCACGAGCTCACCAAAATTAGACAGTTGAAGACTGGAAAAATGTTGCCTGGTCTGATGAGTCTCGGTTTCTGTTGAGACATTCAGATGGTAGAGTCAGAATTTGGCGTAAACAGAATGAGAACATGGATCCATCATGCCTTGTTACCACTGTGCAGGCTGGTGGTGGTGGTGTAATGGTGTGGGGGATGTTTTCTTGGCACACTTTAGGCCCCTTAGTGCCAATTGGGCATCGTTTAAATGCCACGGCCTACCTGAGCATTGTTTCTGACCATGTCCATCCCTTTATGACCACCATGTACCCATCCTCTGATGGCTACTTCCAGCAGGATAATGCACCATGTCACAAAGCTCGAATCATTTCAAATTGGTTTCTTGAACATGACAATGAGTTCACTGTACTAAAATGGCCCCCACAGTCACCAGATCTCAACCCAATAGAGCATCTTTGGGATGTGGTGGAACGGGAGCTTCGTGCCCTGGATGTGCATCCCACAAATCTCCATCAACTGCAAGATGCTATCCTATCAATATGGGCCAACATTTCTAAAGAATGCTTTCAGCACCTTGTTGAATCAGTGTCACGTAGAATTAAGGCAGTTCTGAAGGCGAAAGGGGGTCAAACACAGTATTAGTATGGTGTTCCTAATAATCCTTTAGGTGAGTGTATATCTCCATGGTCTTCTTACGCTGGCTTCAGTTAGCGCCAGGCCTTCAGTTAAACTCACTGAGCTGCTATGAATGTGTTGTGAGGAGTTCTTGGGTCAGCTGTAAAGCTGCAATCCCTGAGTCCAGAGGGATTTCCTGCCCTTTTGTCTGTCCTAAAGCCACCTGTCCTGTGCGTTTGTGAGCACTCAGGCTGGTTCGTCAAGAGGTCTGCTCTCTATTTTCGACTCCATATGGCTAACAGACCCTTGCATTACACCTTTAATACGCTAAGCAAAACAAGAGCACGGCTTTGACCTTTCTACTCTGTTTGTGCCCACGGACTCATTTAAGACTGTGTTTCTGAATGAGGCGCCTACAAGCTGACCAATGCAACACCAACATAACCGAGACGGTATCTCTGCTCCCAAAACCAGTGAGCTGCCTTGTTGTCTACTGTCTACATAGGTAGAATCTGTAATTGATCCTCGAGTCACTGATTTGAAATATTATACATAGGCAGCACCACACAATTTGATATTATCTTGCTGATAAGATAGCGACAAAGAAATATACAGAAATATTGGGTAAAACAGACCTTGTAATCTCGCTTATGAATAAAAAATTTTTTCACTTTCTGAGCAATGCATTCTATAAAGGTGAAATGCAATGCTGCCATACAATTTTAGTGAGGCAACACATGCATTGCTGCAAGCATTTTGAGCAGCCTTCAAGTCTGGAGTGCACCAATGACATCATCCAAAATGCTGTCTAGGTAGGCAGCTCACTAGATTTTAGAACAAAGCTAGTGTGTTCTAGACCAGTGGTTCCCAATCTTGATCCATCAGCTTGTTAGTTATTAGAGACACTCAATCCTGAAATAAGCACATCAGATAAGGGAGGCATCCCAAATTGAGAGTACCAAGGTTGGGAAGCTCTGCTCTAGACTATCACGCTCCTCATGATTCAATATATTATACTTCACTTTCTATATTATGCTTCACTTCATGGAAAAATAGCATGAATTGAAACCTTTTATTGAAGCGTATTAGGACACTGTTTCAAACTAAAGGAGTTGGTTGATGATTTGTGTTTGGTTTGTGTTTGTGTTAAGCAGCTCTTACCGGGAGTCTGAAAGTTCAGACGGCGTAGCTCTACAGGGTCAGTGGGGTGATGGGAAGGCATTTCTTTACCGCTGGGCAGACTGCCTTTCCTGGCCTCTGACTCTGCCCTTTTCCTGAAAAAGCAAAAAACAAAAAAACATAATACACTTAAAGACAAAATGAACTGTGTTTGAACTATCAGAGCAGCACTGCAAGTGGTCAAGCAAACATGCTTGTGATTGAAATTGAAATGAGACACGTCCTGGTGTTTAGTGCACTCGACTGTGCCATGACCACTGCATGTGTTTCAGGTACAGCTCTTCTAATGCTCTTACCTGTCTGGTTGACTGCTCCAGTGAAAGCGGCAGGAGGAGAGAACAGAGGTTAGTACGCAAGACAAACACAGATCTCCTCATTAGTTCTGATGATATTCAGAGGGGTTTTGCATTTGTTCATTTTCATCTAATCCAATGTATTAAGGCATACATCCACTGTGCCACTGATCCTAACTAAATTTGGTGTGAGTAAATAAGTATTTGGGCCAGATTTACTATACAGGGCAAATTAGCGCAAAAGCGCCAATGGATTCTGCGCGTGATATTATGACGACAGGCAAAATAAACAATATCTGATGAGCAAAACTAATTATAAAACTAATAATGAATATAGGCTACACTACTGTTCAGAAGGTTGGGGTCGGTAAGATTTTTAAAGTAGCATCATGACTCCAGTCTTCAGTGTCACATGATGCTTTAGAAATAATTCCAATGTGCTGATTTGCTGCTCAAGAAACATTTCTAGAATCTCAACTGTCACTTTTGATCATTTTAAAGTTCTTGCCAAATAAAAGTATTAATTTCTTGTAATATAATATAATTAATAAAATAAAATAAAATAAAATAAAATAAAATAAAATAAAATAAAATAAAATAAAATAAAATAAAATAATCACCAAAAGAAAACCTGTGACTTTTCCAAGCCTGGCTGAAAGATCTGTTTTAATCCCCTGATATTTACAGGTTTTTCCAACTCTGCGTCACTTTGTACATGTCTTGACAGCAGGAATTGCTCATGTGAAACTGTTTGTTTGGATTGAATTGGTGCATCATGGGCAGCGAGTGTGTTGTGTTGTTGACATTGTAATATTACACTATGAGATGTGTGCATGAGCCCGTGACATTGATTCTGTGATTAACAAATAAATCTGCCATCTGAAGACATCAAATAACCCTGGATATATGAAGGACCTCATCACAATAGATGTTCAACTCAATGCCTGACTGTAATTTACAGCAGATGATCAGATCAGTCTATATTCAAATGAGGGCCACAGATTATTGAAGATACTTATAATGCATAACTGCATAAACACACATACACACACAATGGCTTAAAGTCAACAATCCAAATCCAAATTACTTTCTTAACCCAAGTTTCAGCTCTTACTGTGAATAATTCAACAGTAAATGTTATTCCAATGACCAGCTTGTATTCATAATCTTTTACCCTAATAACTCAAAAATTGAGTCATTTGGATAATGTAAACTAACAGCCAACCATCTTACCATACTTTTCACTGTTTCGCTGAGAAATACGTAACTTTATAAGTCAAATGATGTGCAAAGGTTATTGAGAGTGTGTGCTTCTCCACGGTTTCTACCTCTTGTACAGTAGGATGGCGATGACAATACAGATGATGAAGATGACGGCCAGTACAGGCCCCACGACCCAGATCAGACCCTCCTCTTCATCGATTATGGGCTGTGGGTCGATATCAGCAAACACCACCGGATCAGAGTATGGACTTGCCGCATACAGCATCTGAAAGAAAACCCAGAACAACGACAGTGACATCTGAATCGCTTGATCAAGAAACCTTGAATTCACACTTTTACACCAAATACTCTAAATTCAAAGAATCCCCTTGGTTTCGTGTAGTATCCCTCGGCTTGTAAAAAGAGCTGAAATATTATTTAAAGTAACGCATACAATAGGCATCTATGGGACGAGAGTAGAAGAGGGTTTCAAAGTCAAGTCAACTTTTTTCAAAGCAGCTTCACAGTAATGAACAGGAAAATAACAGAATCAGTGATGCAAACCATCAAATATGTGGCGAATTCTGCTGTAAAGCACCTTTGGAAAGACAATACCAGCTAACAGGGAACATTCTCAGAACTCGTTTTAGCAAGGTTCTCACAAAGTCATGAAAAACATTCTTCCAGTAACATTAATAGAACGTTTGTTCAAAGTTATCTGGTCTTTAGTAATGTAATGTTCCCAAAAGGTTAGCACAAAAATTTTAATTATACATTGAATTTTTTTCAGAAATATTTTAGTTGGACATTTTTAAATGTCAATTTTTGTTTCAGAATAATCAGTGAACATTCAAATGTAACATTCCCACAATGCTTGAAAATTATAAAGTGGAATGTTCACTTAATTTGTGCATTAAGAAAAAAACAAACAAACAAGAAAACCAAGAAAAAAATTGACATTCTGCGAACATTCAGAAACAACTTAATGGGAATGTTAGCAAAACGTTCTTTAAACATTTTTGTTAGCTTAGAAAATGCTATTAAAAAGCTTAATTCAGTTCAGTTCAAAGTTGAGAAGCTGAAATGTGAAGCTTGTAGTTTTGTTAAAGCACTTACATGAACTATTCAGCAGATCAAAAGAGTTTGTTATTTGATCTGAAATGTGCCTAAATCATTCCTTTAAGGTGAAACTGCTTTTCTAGGTGAATGAATGCATTATTCTCAAATTATTTCTCACATTATTCTCACATAAACTGCACATATAATTTAAGTACATATGGATATGTTTCTGGTATGTTTCTTTAAAGCAGTTTTCTTGCAATCAATGGCAACATATTATTATTCAAGTACACTGTCAAACAGCCTGGATGTGCTGGAAACAATTAACGGAAACAATTAAACGGAACTATATAAATACGATTATATAAAAACACTGTCAGAGGTCTGAAATCCTGTTATGACTCTGATTAATGTAATATTCATCAGTGTGTGTTGCGATGTGTTCAGTGATGTGAGTTACGAACTACATTCAGTGATTAGCATCTAATTTACTCTCAAATCATCAGCACAAGCAGATAAACAGAGACATTAGACGCAACACACACACACACACACACACACATACAGACGTTTCTCATGCATTATATTCAGAAACATTCTGAGACGTATACTGGCAAACCGTTCATATGTTTGAAATGATTTTGTTTGTTTTTGAAACAAGTCTCTTCTGCTCACCAAGGCTGCATTTATTTAATCAAATATACAGTAAAAATAGTAATATTGTGAAATATTATTGCAATGTAACTGTTTTCTATGTAAATACTGTATATTGTAAAATGTAATTTATTCCTGTGATGCAAAGTTGAGTTTTTATCATCATTACTACAGTATTCAGTGTCACATGATCCTTAAAAGGGACCTATCATGTCCTTTTTCACAAGAGGTAATATAAGTCTCTGGTGTCCCCAGAGTGTGTCTGTGAAGTTTAAGCTCAAAATACCCAAGAGATCATTTATTATAGCTTGTCAAATTTGCCCCGATTTGGGTGTAAGCAAAAACATGCCATTTTTGTGTGTGTCCCTTTAAATGCAAATGAGCTGCTGCTCCCTGCCCTCTTTACTGAAGAGGGCGGAACCGTTACAGCTCGTGCTTCGGATACTCCGGCAACAAAACTGGAGAATGTCACGTAGCCAAAATATCAGAAATTGTCAGTAGCAGTGTTCAGCCTTACATGTTCGAACTGGAGTGAGACACTGATGGAGAGACTCAGAAAGAAGTTACAACTTTTAGAATGCAAAAGGACGTTTGTAAATGGTTAGTGGATAAATTAATGTAGTTTTAATGGAGTTAAGTTGATTAAACTCATCGACTAGCATGTACCGTCATGTTAATCTAAAAATCTTTCAGAAACAACTTTTGTGCAAATCCAGCGTTGAACTTGTTTGTGAAGCAGTCCAGCGTAAAATGCTTTTTACAAATATATAGCGACTTTCTTTGGCACATTTCCTTTATAAATTAAATGCAACCATGATGTCCTCAGTGGCTCAGAAGCCTGGAGTATGGTGCCTCTTATGTTCAGTGGTATATCCAATAACAGAACCTTTTTTTTTGCACAGACATTGTATATCTCCAGCTTTTGCAGCGAGGAAACAGAAATGACAGACTGCTCTACCCTAATCTGGAACTGCTCGTTTGGAGAGACTGTTTATGATTTATGAGGATTATAAAAAAAGAAAAAGGAGTGGGTGGATTTTACCATTATAGGCTGGTTGTTTACACACACTGTGGACACACATCTGTGTTCAAACACAATTCATAACATTCTGCATAATAGGTCCCCTTTAAAATAAATCATTCAATTATGCTGATTTGCTGCTCAAGAAACATTTCTTATTATTATCAATGTTGAAAACAGTTGTGCTAATTAATATTTTTGTGGAAACCGTGATAATTGTCAGGATTCTTTGATGACTTTTGTAACAATATTAATGTCTTTACTGTCAATAAATGTATTTACTTTTCTGAATATAAGAGTTAATTTCTTTTCATTTCTTTCATTATTTCTATTTGTGCATAACTGCTTTATCCAATTTATACATGAGATTGACAAAGACACATGGAGGAAAGTGAAAATACAGAGTGGGATGTGTCGCATGAACATTGATATGAGGTTCGGCCACTGCGTCTAGCTCTACTGTCTGAGTTTTTGTTATCCCAGCGCTCAGTGAATGCCGTCTCACTGCTTTCACAGAGCTAATCATTCCTCTGTCTGTCTGTATGTGTGTCTGTCTCTCTGCAGTGCAGTTGATAAGACTCTGCTGCTTTTAAAAAGAAGGCGTTTATCTCACAGTCCCGCCACTGACAGCTCTTCAGGGCTTTCCCTGTGAGAGACAGACAGCCGGAGAGAGACAGACACACCGCTCTTATTCCCAGCAGGCTGTGTGCTGATAGAGTTCAGCCTGGTTTTCTCACTCTGACCACATCGTGTGACTCTGACACCAATGCCAGCGATCGTTTGGACACAAGACGAAGGAGACTTATCCCCGAGCAGTAAAACAATTTAATTCATCAGTACTTTTCAAAATATTTATACATCCTTAAAATAAGATATATTTAGTTCTATAAGACAAATGTGTACGATAATTAGCCTGTGTTCAGAGAATATATAATGAATCAAGCACAAATACAGTTTAGTTTAGTGTGGTTTATGCTTAGAAAAATGTCTAAGAAAAATGAGATATATTCACAGTTTTGCTTCTCATATAACTGCATCTCTGTTAACGTTAATAAAAATACAACTGTTCATTGTTAGTTCGTGTTAGCTGAGGTTCATTAAATAATATTAACAGATGAAACTTTTGATTTTATTAATGTATTAGTAAATATTGTTTAATGGATTAATATATGCTTTGGAATTATTTTTATTGTTTATGTTAACTCATATAGTTAACTAATGTTAACAAATGAAACCTTATTGTAAAGTGTAACCAAAATATTTTAAAGAATATATCTGCACACTCACTTATAAGTTTATTTTCATAATATACACACTAAAAAAACGCTGGTTTATTTTTTTAACCCAAGTGCGGGGTTCAGCCTGCTGGGTCATTTTATTCGGTTATTTTTAATATTTTTACCCAGTGCTGGGTAGTTTTTCTGTAACTCAGCTGCTGGGTCATTTTTACTGTCAATACAAATGATGAACCTCCTCACATACCTACCCAGCACTTTAGGTATTTAGATAATACTAAAACTAAAAAAATCCATTTGCGCAGCCGTCATGTTCTAGCTAGAATGGGAAAATTACCAACTAACGCATTCGTAAAGAGGGATAATTAAAGAGGGATAATTGATTATTGAATAAATTACATTATATCACTCAAACCTGCGCAAATTAAGTGCCAGTCACAAAAACTTTATCATCCAACGTGATGGCAAATATGTTTCCAACTAATGTAAATCAATATTTACATAGTAGCAAATTTATCTCACACATTTATCTGCCCTGTTCTGTCCCACAAAATCACATTTACTGTCCTGCAACAGAGCAATCGGCAGGTGGTCACCCTAGTTGAAACTTCAATGTCTGACAGATGGGATGGCACAAGGTAAAGCTGTTTTTTATGTAACTTTTCAAATGTGAATATATAAGATTGTCATTTAATGAATTGTAACAGCCTATTGAGACCAGTTTTCTTCCCACAGATTCCCATTGGCTGCTGTTGCTGCTCCTGTCACATCCTAAAACATTTACTAAATGTTTTTGAGTATTTTATGACTGTTAAAAAAAAAAGAGTTATCCGCATTGAATAAAAAATATTGTTTATGAACTGGTTCTGTATAACAGAGATTTTACAGTGCATTTTTATTATTAAAAATGAAAAAGCTTCAATAATCAAATTGACTGACCCAGCACAGTCAAAAAAAAACAAACAAAAAAATCCCAACAAGCTGGGTAAAATTAAGCCAGCATGTGTTCTGTCCAATATTTACCCAGCGCTGGGTTGCCAAATAACCCATAAATGGTTGTTTTTAACCCAGCAACTATTTCCCTAACTTGCATAATCATAAGGTGTGCGATTGCTTTAATGCCAAGGAATTATTTTTATTTTTATTTTTTTTACCATAAGACCAATAGAAAGCGGAGGATGAGACTCACATTGTCTGAGATCTCCAGCACAGCCAGCACGAAGAACACATACTCCTGTCCATTCAGCAGCTGCTTGTTCTCGAAGTCTCCGTACGTCTTGGCATCGCCCAGCGTGAACTCGTTCGGCAGCTCGTGAAAATATGCAGCGATGTATGGCTTCAGCTCCATCTGCCTGCGGAACCGAAGAGCGCGACTAGTTCGGTTGATTTCTCGCAACAACTATAAAAGAAACAGAGACAAATGCTTGATCAGTTTAGCACACACTCACAAACACACATTTTAATCAGTGCTGAATTTCGTCTGATTGTGAACATTCCAGTGTTATTTTAGTATTCTATAGTATTAGTATTTTATACAACATTTTTATAAATTAGTTTTTTAAAAATTAGCTTTTACTTTTATATTTTCAAAGTTGTTTTCAATTTTCAGTTTCAGTTTTAGCAAACTTGGTATGTGCTTTAGGTTTAGGGGATAGAATATAGTTTATACAGTATAAAAAAATCATTATGTCTATGCAATGTCCCCATAAAACTTGAAAACCCAACATGTGTTTGTAGTTATCCGCAGGCATTTGCTGTGAGATGGAGGGTTGCTCTGATAAAGCTTTCTATCAATCCTGTTTATCAGTCCTGTTCAAGCCATCAAAACTGCTTCAGTTCTTCTGCCCTTGAGCCACTTTGAACAGGCGACTTCAAATATTGACAGTAAAATAAATTGAGTGTGTGCGTGTGTACACTGGAGGGAATTGGAGGGAATTATATATATATATATATATATATATATATCTCACTCATTGTTTTTTTGATCATGGTAGTTGCAATGCTGACCTTGTGTTTTCTTTAATAACAGGACTATCAGCTTCATCATAACTAGGTTTGCAGAAACGCCTCAGGCCAGCTGGAGGAGGGAGGGGCGGTTCCAGCCATCCGCCAATCAGAAAGGAGATCCCTGCATGGTACTGTCCCTTCCCGAGCTGCAGCTCAGAGTACGTGCCGCGGTTGGCAGTTTCGACTGGCACAATTCTTGGGAAAACACTTGCCGTCTTACGCCTCGTCACATAAAAGCCTTTCAAATATTTACTCTGGCTAAAAATAATATTGTTCGGCTCTATCTCTCTCCCGCTTGTCCTGCCCTTCAGAGGAGAACATCTTTTGTTCCCGTCTCCATAAGCGGGCAGGAACAGATTTGCATATGAAGGGAGCTGGTAGAACTGCGAGGTCTCACTGCTTTCTTTTCAAATCAACTGCTTGTAGTTGTGTTGGGACTGATGTCCTTACATGGGCCGCTGCCATGATCAATAATGTTTGTAAGTGGGCCTAATTTTTAGACTCTAATGTTGACGTGTAAGGTGTCTGTTACCTCTTCCAAATTCATCTCATCCGGACTGTCCCAGAGTTTGATGAATTTTCCAGGTCGTTGTTTCTTCAGCGGTACCACCACAATGTAGTATCCCCTACAGAGAGTGCAAGAAAGAGTCTATGAGTGTCTCAGTGGTCGAGATTTGGCTGCCGGCAAAGGCGTTAGGACATCCATCAAGATTAGCACCGATCAATCTGGACTTTCCAATCCACTTCGGATGACACTGGATTAACGACATGTTTGACGAAAGAGAGAAACCCTCAGTAAACACATCAATAATCTGCCAACTTCCTCTCACTTTAGTCTGGTTTCTCTTCGAGGCTGGTGCTTCAGACACACTAATGAGTCTCTCTGGTAGAGATGATGGCCGGTTTCCTAAAAAAATCTTTTACTCACTCTTATCTCGTTCCAAACCTGTATGATTCTTTCTCCCAAAAAAACTCAAACAGAGATATTTTGAATAATGCTAGTTGCTCCTTTACATGTTATTACTATGAATGTGGACTGAAGTGTTCACAGTAGTGGATGACTGATATGGATTTTTTGATGGCCGATGCATATACAAATTAAATCGCACATTTTTCTGTAATTAATCACAATTTATTGCACCTAACATTCATTGTTATATATATATATTTTGTATTGTGATAATTTCCCATTTAATCTCCAAATTATTGTAGAAACAACATAAAGACAGTAGCCTATATTTTAAATATTTGTTTAATGGCATCATTTTATGAAGGAAGGCCAGTATCACTGATGCTTATACTGCTACTGATGTCTCTATGATTTCCCCCCCTCAATTTTAGCCATTATGGCCATTCAGCTTTACAGTATAATTAAAAAACTTTAAATTGTAACATTTATTAGGCTTCAAATATAAATATAACTACTTTTAATTTAAGTGAACTTAAAACAATCTTCACATAAACCCACTGTAATAAATGCCACATTTACCTGTGCACTTCAATATATCAGGGCTCATTTTATTTCTATTGGCCCAGTCAAACCGTTTTTTTTTTGCATTGTTTTTGACCCCTGTAACCTTGTAAACAGTGCATTAAGAGTCAGGGGGTGAAAACTTTTTGAATTTGAAGATCAAAATAAATTGTACTTAATTTGTCTTCTGTTGCTTCCAAAGGGCAGTACTAAATGAAAAAAATATATAAATATAAAATTTGGACATCTTCATCCTGTTCAAAAGTTTTCACCTTAATGCATCGTGTTTCCTTCTGGAGCATCAGTGAATGTTTGAACCTTTTTTAATAGTTTGAGTCTCTCAGTTGTCCTCAGTGTGAAAAGATGGATCTCAAAATCATACAGTCGCTGCTGGAAAGGGTTCAAATATGCAAACGATGCATAAAAACTGAAGAATTAGCAGGACCTGAAGGATATTTCTGAAGAATATTGGGCAGTTTAACTGCTCAGGACAAACGAGGGACTCAAGAACAATCATCACAAAACAAAAAAACAGTCTTGGATCATCCAGGTAACGACACACAGTATTAAGAATCAAGGTATATACATTTTTTATAAATTCAGCTATTTTTTTTGTTCTTATGGACTATATGTAAACATCTTTTATGTAAAATATCGTATTCAGGACAGTACTAACTAAAAAATAACATACATTTGGTATGATCCCTCTTATTTTGTTAAATTATTCACATTTTCACAGACTCTGCAAGGGCACCGCTGTGTATAAAGATATTGAATAAACTTACCCAATACTTCACAGTCTTCACTGCATAAACTATAAATTAAATATATATTAATCCTTATTAAAGCTACAAAAGTTATTCTTTTTCTTTTGTTCTTTGATTATCCTTAATGACAGACAGCAGCAGGTTTATTAGGCTGCTGTCGCTTTAAGACCTGCCACACATGACGTGGATATAACACGCATCCAACTCTTTATGTACATTTAAGACTTCATTTAACTCATTTAAGACTGTGCTTGCAAGGGTACTCAACAAAATGGTAGTGAGTGCTTCCAAACAAAATAATCACATGCGTTAATTTTATGTCCCTTTAATATCTAAATATCCCCTTACTGCACATCCCCCATTTTGGCAAGTGGGGGATAAATGACATACCCAAAATAAAAAGGATGCTGCTCATTCTAAATAGACACATAACCAACATATATTTAGAAAGCCAACACTTCATAGTTTACAGTTCAAGAATTAATCAGACTGTTATTAATAGGGAGATATATAAGCTATATATTCCACAGATTTATCTGTGTTGTAGAAACTTAGAAACACAATGAAGCTGAAGCCACAAGTCTGCTCATGCTTCATTTCAAATCTGAGGATGTTATCTCTAAAATTATGAACATTATTAAACATTTTTTAAGACCATGTCAGAGTGAGTTTTTTAGATATTGTATTGCCCTGTAAACACCCATTTGCAGTCTATTGTCTAAGGTCTGGCGAGGCAAACTGCCTTATTCATGTTCTATTGTTCTCACTTGACGAACTTTTTACACCTCTGCCAGTATGAGACTTAATCTTCATTATTATTTTATCATTAATCTTTTCAGCCATTATTAGCCTTTATTCTGGCATTATGGCTTGCCCATCTACAGCACTTTGATCCCATTATACATTAATCCACCTATTATTTTAAGTCTTTCTAGAAAAAAAAGCATATTCTTGGGACCTTATGTGAATTTATTTTTCTTTTAACAAATTAGTTTAATGCAATAAAATATATTTTATATATAATTACAATCTGTGGATTTTAGTCATATAATGTTGTTGAAATATGTTTTGTATAGCCTTTTATATGCAGCTAATCACTACACCTGATTAGCATTTATAATGTAAACATCCATTATTGATATGAAAATCGCACCAATCACATGTGAATCACACACAAACCATATACTATGGTAATCGTGTAACTATTAGCTTCTTATTTCACATGTAGAAATGTTTCTTTGGGTTAGTTTTTTTACTGAACTTAGAACAAAGAAGTGTAGGACAGCGTCACCCAGAAGGCAGGAATTATGGAATCACTTAAGATGATTGACAGCTCCTGCCGAACGAACACTCGATGAGTCATAACTGACGCAAACTAGGAACAGGAGTCACAGAGCGCGCTCTGAACGCTCATTTAGCTCTTCAGTTTGTATAATTCAGTGGGAAATGAAAAGAAATTATATTTTGTTTGATAAAATATTTTGCAAACATGTAAGAATAAATCAATATTTCTCCAAATATGCACATTTCTGGATTTCTGTCTAGTATGTGAACACAAATAAACCGGAGCAGACGTGAATGAATATATGTACGTGTTTTTATTCTATTTAAAATATAAAAATGTATTGATTATTTTGCACTCCTGACATAAATTGTTTATCCTAAACAGTGGTGAAATATCGAAGCTGGAGTCTAATCTACAGTAAGTAGCATACAGAGCCAAAAATACACAAGTGAGAGAAATAGAATGTACATGGGATAATATAAATTACACAGATGTTGCAGCAAGCAAGATTCAAACTCCCAACCTTGTGATCGGAAACCCTGTAACTTAACATGATGTGCCACAGAGAACATGTTTGTTCTGATGCTGAGGAGATTTTCAAAGTGAGAATGAACACAAAATATTTTTTGCGTGCTAAGATTAAGATTTTGCTGAGCTGAAAGAATACATTATAACAAGAGGGATGCAATAGACGTGGCATTTATACAACTCTCCAGAATCTAACATGCAACTCTTTGGGCAAGTGTGCATTGCTCATCACGGACAACTACATGGAGGACACTTTTATGAACACTTTTTATGAATTAACTTGATAGCAAGGATTGCTTCCAAAGTGACAATCACACACAAAAGCATAAATGATCATTTTAGGCTAATGCAGCTTACTGATATCAGACAGAAGAGACATATTAGAAGATCTAACAGAAGAGCCATATTAGAAAGAAAGACAAATATTTAGCTTGCTAATCAATTAGCATGATAAGCTAAATATAAGACAACAAACACAAACCCTGTTGAATTCAGAAAAGTGTTTCTCTGTAATGTTATTATACTTATTTCATTTCTGTGCAGCTACATTTGTAGCGGGAATAGCAAAAAAGCAGTTTTTAATTTATTTCAAAATGACAGAGAATGAAAAATTTAATATTGTTGGAATCAGCATAAACCAATGAACGCAAAATTTTAGACAATATTTTCAAAATGTATAAGCATTCTCACCCATCTTCAGGATACACTGTCAATGATCCATTCCAATTTTTGTGTTGATACATAAAAGTGTTGAAAAGGTATTGATAATATAAAAAAAAAAAAAAAAAAATGGTGGACAGGAAATTCATCCAATCCCGAATCTGTGTTATCGACAGATTCGGCTCAAGGAATTCACAGACACCAGGATCTGAAAATTCTGACAAACATTTCAAGTTATAAACTAAAATAGCCATTTTCCAGATTTCATGACCCATAGGGGGCGCTGTCACCAAAATTGGCAGGTGCCCTCAGATCATTTTACTAATGAAGCATACAATGCTTAGTTTCAATAGATTAAAGAGTTGCTGAGATACAGCCTCTCATCCAATTTCGGGTCAACATCACTAACAATGGGCACTATCATATACCCTGTGCAATGCGACGGCAGGCGCGACGCTGGTGTTTTTTGCTAGTTTCAGTCCGACGCAATTATCATTTTCACATCCAGCGCCACATTGTTTAAATAGCAAATGCACTCGCGCCCATCTGTTCGCCCATGGGCGTGCTGCTCTGAAAACGAGGTGTGTCGTTCAGGTGTGTTCAGGCACATTTTTGGCGCATTTTTATTTTGAGGCAACTGAAAACGACTGCGCCATAGACCAACAAAAACCTGATCTAAAGTTAACAGCGCAGTATTTTTTGTGTTATTTAAAGGGCGCGTTAGTAATATGTGCCTATAGGCATTATGCTATAATGTTTGTGTGCAGCTGCCTGTCCCTGTGTGTGCTTATTACACACACAGGGACACGCAGCTGCACACAGAGAGTTTTAAACATCAAATGAAGGGACAAAAATACAGTACATTTCAAAATGGCGGTAACTGTAATTGTCGGAGTCTTAATGTAAGACACTGAATGTGATCAGCATGAGAAGAGTAATCTTAGAATTTGGTGGTGCGTTGAGATGCGCATTTAATTCTGCAGTGATTTGGGCAGCTGTGGTTTTATGTTTCTTGGATACAATCCAGGTTAGTACCTGGACATCCCTTTCAGACAATTTCCTCTTGAGGCGACTGTTACTCCTGTTGGGTGTGGTTCGTCGTACGTGGTGGTATGCCGACATTACCCTAGATACCATAGCTCTCAATACACCACAAAGACTTACTGTCCTGGTCACAGATGAGCCAGTGAGACACGCACCAACAATTTATCTTCTTTTGAACTCTGATGTCTCCCATTATGTTGTTTGGATTGCAATATTTTATGTACAGCTGTGCTATTGCTCTGCTAATTCAACCTTCACACTCTGCTCTTACTGATGGAATGTAAAATCAGTAAAGATTGGCCACTGCACATATATAGGCGTGAAACCTTTTAACTTTGAGAAGTATAGAATAGTGTTATGAAACTTTTATGGTGATTTTGTGTCCTTTTAAAGCTTCAAATCAGTTCCTGCATGAAAAGGAGCACAATAAAAGAAATCATACATGTTTGGAACAACATGAGCTAAATGATGACAGAATTGTCATTTTTGGGTGAACTACCCCTTTAATAATGACAGACGGCCCTGCAAGAATTCTCATAATCCAATGCAGCCATTATGATCACAAACTAAAAAATACTTGTCAACCAACATGGTCTTGAATGTGGCAGAAATTGCTTGCCTCATTTTTTGAATGATTATCTCTACGTGTTTTTATTTACAGAAGCTTCAATCTCATGATGCTCCCTAGCTACTTAAAAGAAAAAATTACCTCTAATGCACCAGGGTTATTATTGGTAAATAAAAATAAAGCGAAAAAAACTAACAAAAAAACCCCACCATAAAATAAAATAAACTTAAAACAAAAACAACAACAACAACAACTTTTAACTTATTTTATTTCACCTAGTTCCCAAAGAAACATTTCGCATTTTTGCTCTAAGTACTAAAATAACTAACAACGAATTAAACTAAAACAAAAAACCTAAAAATATTAATAAAAAAATAAATAAAACTAATAAAAATTACAAAAAGAAGACCACAACAAAATTACAACAACTTTAACAAAAATTTAAATGAGAAAATACAAATCTAATTCACTCTAATGGTCCAATGGAAGTTACTTGATTATTTTTAATTTGCCAGATTTTTGGAGTGATTTCCTCTGTGTTTTTACAGAAATATCCCTACATACTGATCTCAAATGCACCAAGGTTATTTTAGTTTATAGTTATAGTTTATATTAACAACAATAAAAAATAAAAAAAATGCTCAGCTCTCGCATCAACACAACATGCATGCGTTGTGGTGCTCTTGTGAACGTGCATTGGAGATTAATATTTTGCAAATGAAGTGGTAAATTATGTTTTTTTGCGCAAACAAAGCACTCACGTCTCTTCATTAAATTGAGGTTAAACCACTGGAGTCACATGGATTACTTTTATGATGACTTTACTACATTTCTGGTGCTTGAAAATGGTAGTTGCGCAGGCTGTCAATGAACAGAAAGCTCACAGATTTCATTAAAAGAATCTTCATTTGTGTTCCGAAGATGAACTAAAGTCTTACAGGTTTGGGACCACATGAGTGTGAGTAATTGATGACAGAATTTTCATTTTTGGGTGAACTAACCCTTTAAGCAGACAGCATACTAATACTCTACTGGGAGTTAGGTGACATGTAGCTTTTAATTAGTAGAATGTCTAAAGTGGACCACTGAAATATAGTGTTAGAAATAAAATATAAATAAAGCTAATAGAAATTACAAAAAACAAACAAACAAAAAAAAAACATTTAAGTGAACTAAAACTACAATTAAAATTAGAATATACAAATAAAATCGAATTCAAAAACTATAATTGTATATAGAACCACTGTTTTAGACCTCACTGAAAAAAACATTGATTAGCCTATTTTAAACATAATTACTGTAAAATACAGTTCATTTGTATTATTTGTTATGCTTAACATCTGTTCATTTCTCAAAATACATGAATAAAGAAGGGTTTTCCCCAGATTTCTACTAGCTCTAGCTCTGTAATCAGAGGAATCTCAAACTCATAATTTTTTACAGCAGAATGTTGCCATAGAGGACTCGTATCTGGGGAGATTCCAGGTTAATATCTGCTCCCAAACAAGAGATAATTAACCCTAAAGTCAGGGGATATATATAAAAAATCTCTTATAAACATTCTTGCCCTCATAAAAAAGTAAGACAATATGCAATCTTGAATTGTTCTGCATGCACACTATACTTATCTAGGTACCCACTAAAAACATTACGACTAAAACTTGAAAGTTTAAACAGCAAAAAATATACAAAATATTTATATATGTTCAAGTACCTTTTAATATGAACTAGAGATCAGTTCATTGTTTAGATCATTGTTCAGTGACTATGGCCCATCCTAACTCGAAATACTGAGGTTTCTACAAACTCTACAAAATCTGTTGTGTGCCATGACACAAAGAAACTTTGGTTAAACCAGGAAGGGAAAAAAAAGGGGCGGGTTAATCACTCAAATCAGTGAGGGAAACTGAAAGTGGTCAAGCAACCAACTTTACAATTTATGGACCACTTAAGATGGACTGACCCAACAGAGCTATTAGTAAATGAGACACAACAAATATGCACAAACAAATCGCTCTGAAGAAGGCAAAACAAATGTATTGAGACAGAGGGTAGATAAAATGATCAGCTAGATAGGTCTCTCTGCAAAGCCTATGGTGCTTCTCTCAATAAAACCAAACACAAAGAAAAACTCGCACTCACTTGACTTTCTCTGCTGTCTGCACCGTCGGCAGCTCAACCGTGACCATGCCGTCCGAATTGGTCTTGCCGATCAGGTACGGTTTGGTGCGAAGTATGTCAGGTGCTGTCATGGTGGAGACGCGGTGCTGCAGACCTCCGGCGCTGTTCCCACGGTTGGTGAGCAGGAAGGAATACTGAGTCTCCGGCTGAAGGTTGGTGATGAGCTTCTGCGTCAGCTTCCCATCCACCTCCACACTTTGACCGTTATCGTACAAGATCTGGAATGAACCAGCGTTACTCCAAGAGTCCAAACATCAAACGTTATGCAAGTTTTAATGTGATAGACACAGGGATGCTCTGACCGTAAACGGCTGCGCAGGGTTGTAGTTTTCAGGAATCTCCCACGTCAGCAGCACCGAGGTCTTCATGGCAGCTCTCACGTGAAAATTTTTTGCAAACACTGCTAAAAGAAAGTTGGGGCAGATGAATTAGACACAGAGCCGGAGCAGTTCTCTCACCACCTTTTAGGAAGGTAGCTAGTCATCAACAGCCTTACCTGCGAAGAATTTCGCCTGCTACCTCATGAGGACTAGTCCAGAACTAGAACCTTACCTTGCGGCTTACCATTGACTCTCCGTAGGATGCTATTTGATATGAGCTAGCTATTCTAGGGCATTTTCATATTCGATTTGGTCCTGAGAACCACATTCTTTCTCAAAGGTTGTAGAAGGCGGCAAACGTGGGCCGAGAGGGTATTTTGAGCCCCCTACCTTGGTTGATGGGTTGCGTTCTGAACTGGACGCTAGGACTGTAAGGACCGGGGCCCTTACTGGTGAAGGCACACATTTTAATATCGTAAGTCGTGTCTGCTTTAAGGCCGTCCAGCGTGACGGTGGACTCGGGTGCTGTGATGAACAGTTCTGAGGGACTGCGAGGGCTGTTGATGTCTTTGTATTGAAGGGCGTATTTGATAATGGCTCCGTTGCGCTCGGCTAACGTCACCGGCTGCCAGCTGACCTGCATGGTGGTCGTTGTGCTACTTTCGGCTACGATGCCTTGTGGATAACCGGACGGCGTGTCTTCGGGTGTTGTGATCTCCTTCACCGTCTCCTCTCCGAATCCCACCTTATTGCGGGCTGAGAGGCGAAACGTGTAGGAGGCCCCCTTGTGGATCTCTTTGGTGGTGTAGTGGTTCTCGCGCTCCGAGAACTCGATCACTGTTAGCGGCTCAACGTCCTTACGGCCGAATCGGAGGCGGTAGCCTTGCAGTGGGCCGTGGGTGTTGGGTGGCGGGTGCCACTGTAGGAGCGCTGTGCCCATGTTTGTCGGACTCACCATGAGACGTGGCTTTTCAGGAACTGAGGATGAACAGACGACAAACCAGGGTTATTATAGTTAACTAAAACTGTGACTGAAACTATTAAAATATTTCTGCTAATAATAAAAAAAACTTAAATTAAATAAATATAAATATTAGATGAAAAACTTAAACTAAATGAAAATGAGAAATGTTGCCTTGGCAATAAACTGAAACAAGTTGAAACACTAAAATTATTAACTGGAATGTTCAACTAAAACTAAAGCTGAAATAAAAATAAATGTAACCTAAAAAGCAATATTTAAAAAAAATAACTAAAACTAAAACTAGTTAGACATATTTATATTTATATTTATATATTATGACTAACACTTTAACTAAAATTAAAGTGAAAACAGGATTTTTTTTTATTTTTTATAAAATCTGATTCAAAATATTAATAAAAAAAAACTATAATAGTATCTCGATACTAAAATAACACTGCGATAAACATATGGCGGTTTAAAGGAGGGCATTTTGAACAGATTAAGTGTATATTATATTATATTATATTATATTATTTTTCAGCCTTAAAGTAAATCATATGGGCCTAAATTATATACAAGTCCGTGCAAAATAACATTTTAGTTATTAGTTATATTATTATTCTCAGATAGTGGTTATTACTCCAGGTAATTTTTTTTTCTTATGAATATTTTAATTTCATTTTAATTTTAATTTCTGTGTAAAGCACTTTGAATTGCCATTGTGTATGAAATGTGCTATATAAATAAACTTGCCTTGCCTTGCCTTGTTATTCAGTTACATGAACAAAACAGAATTAAGTCCTTGATTGCAATTATTTGTATGACAATTCATTCTCAGCACAAAATTCATGACCGTGACAAGCCTATGTGCAATGTAACCGTGATAAAGACAATAGTGCACAATTTCTAACAATTTAAATATATGTTGGTAATGTGTTGGCTCTGAAAACTACATTGAAATTCACTGATCTAACATACTTTAATGGATCCTCTTAGTATTGTACCTGCACTGCTGTATCTATTCTCCAAATTCTCCAGTCGAAAATACTGCGAGTTTGACAATTTGTAATGATACAATATCAAATAGATATCAACAGTGATACCATGTGCCTTTTCACAGTTGCGCACTCAAGTACAAAAGTGAAATAAAAGGCCTTTCAGGGAGCTGAATAACAGCACAATTAGAGGTACAACAGAAAAGCGCCTGTACTTATAAGCGATTGTGCGTTTCGAGCCTTTCAGTGATAATCCAGACAGTACGCACTATTCTTTTCTTTTGAAAAAGTCTATTTTCCTGACAGATTTTTCCATTATTTCCTTAACCCCTGCGAGCATTTCAAAGTCAGAGCCGTAGGTGAGTGGAATTACAAGCGCCTTCATCACTGCGAGGGCAATTATAGGCATTCACTCGTAATGGCTGCAGTGAGAGGCCTGCCGAATACTACAGAGTCCACAGGTACAGAGGCGTGAACTGCTCTGAACTTACCGGCTCCTGTGGTGGTGACCAGCTTGGGTTTGCTGCGCGCTCCGTCACCCTTGGTGGTGTAAGCTGCAACGGTAACTGAGTAGGTGGTCTCAGCGTCCAAATCAGTGAGGACTAATTCCTGGAACAACACAAGGACATTTTTAACACTGACTGCAAAAAAAAACAAAAAAAACATTTCATACAGAAAATAAGCTAAATTTTTTTTTACAAAAGTTGTGGTATAAGAAAAATCTATGAAAAAACAAAAATGGATATGTACACATTAGGTCTCATTCAGTAATACAATAAATGTTTTTTTTTTCTTACCCTTGTTCTAATGTTCACGAATCTGGATTGTTCTAAATAAACATATGCATGTCTGGAGGTAGTACCTAGCATAATACATTTCAATAAAAAACCTGTAAAGCATCGGTTTTCAACCTTTCTGACTCCAAGGTCCCACAATAAACAATATTTGAAAGCCACCCAAGATATTTTAGGTTTTTCTTCTATGAAGAAAAAGCTGCTCATTTTCAAACTTTATTATTTACAGAAACAAGGCAAAAAAATTATTCAATTACGTATTTATATAATCTAAACATAATATAAATATTCTAAATGATATTTATAAAAAACATTTACTTTATGTATTATTATTTTATCATTTTTATCATTACATTAATTTTAATAATTAAATGTTTTCCAGGGTTTACATTTTATTTTTGCTTGCATGATTACCCCATAAAAAAAACTAAAAAAAAAAACTCTCTCAAATAGCAACTTCTCAGCTATTTTTTACAAGATACAATATTTTAGAGCTTGACAATGACTAGAAGTGTTATGGAAATGTCCATGATTTTTTAAGATTTTAAAAACTCCTCATATATCCAGGTTTTCCAAGACAGTATAACCCTGTTTTTTTTTTTTTTTTAAATGACAGGTGTTGAGGGAATTAATTAAAATAAGATAATATGACAGCAGCTTATATCTTGAGTTTTAGCCTGTTTAGCTTATTTTATAGTATATTTAGTCTTATTTTAAATCATTTTAAGCTGTCCCCTAGTGGGCCCGACCCCTGGTTGAAAACCACTGATGCAAAGCCTTTCATCCATCTATGTAAAGGCCATTCATCACTCAATGCATAGATCCAACTATAATGCACATTATTTTGTTTGAAATAAGAAATTAGAAAGACTTACTGAGTATTCAATTTCTTATAATAATATTATGCATAAACATTTTCAATGAACACATTGCATGTTTCTGTGAGTTTGCATGTGTTTGCTGGTGTACAGTATGTGTGATTTGTATGCTTTTATTTAACTGCAAATGTATTGATAAATCATGATTTCTAAGTGATAACGTATACAGGTGTTATTATTCACAAAAATGCATATGTATTTTTAATGAATGATAATCTGATGTTGTCTTCAGATGGTTATGGTTAAATAATATTAAACATCTAGCAAATGATGTGTATGTTTGCAAATCATGCACGGAATGAAATACAGTGAATGTGCAGAATTGAATGCAGCTGTTTTCTCAAATGTACTTACATGTTCAGCTGAATCATCATATTCCCACTGATGACCAGACCAGAGACCAGAAGGAGGAAAAAACAAACAGACAAACAAGAAAAGCAGTTCAATTACACTTGAAGACACAAGAGCGTTAGATAAACATGAGGTGTGTCTCTTATGTTTCTGTGAGTGAGCAGGTGTTGGAATTATGAATTATTCATAATTCTGGAGGATTCAAACCGTGTGTCTGTGTCTCTACGTTGCACTTTGAGGTCAGGATGTTATGTGTTGTGTGAAATCAGATGGGATCTCCTTGTCTAACATGAAGTCACATAATCAAGCAGATAACAGGTTTATGCTGTGTATGTAATTCATGGCTGGTTATTGCACATTATCATTAACTTCACATGAAAAGTCACATGTCAATCTTGAGCAGAGGCGGACAGTAGTGAAGTATTTTTACTTTCCAAGTAATTTTATTTTTCAAGTATATGTATTTTATCAGTGTTTTTCTTTGGAAACCGTTTACTTCACAACATTCCAAAACATAATATTGTACTTTTTACTGCACTATGTTTCATACTGAATATCATTTAATACTGAATTACATAAAAAAATGTAGTATTGTATACTTTTACTTGAGTACAATAAGAAAGTAGTATATTTTAATGTAATTAAGTCAAACTGTCCTCCAAAAAAAAATAATGCGTAAAAATAATGACAGTGTTGTGTTACGTCTGACGTCATGAAATGAGGTATGACTGTCGTTACCAATCAAAATGCCTGTTCATTTAAATGCAATGTGTGGACTTTTTACTACCATTTGTCATATTTCCATTTAGCAAAAATAATTTTTTATTAACAACTACACCCAACCCACCCCTAAACCTACCCAGTGATTTATAGTGCATATACACTTCATGAGCACATGTTTTCCCTGGGATCGAACCCAGGATTGCATGATCACATGATTACATGTTGTTGTATATTGCAATGCTCTACTAGTTGAGCTATGCAAAACCTGAAATATGACGCAGATAAAAGGGAACAATTAAAATGAAAGTGTCCTGTTGTCGATAGGGGCACAACTTTAGAAAACGCTCCCATGGGTCGTATTTCATGAATTAAAATGAAAGTGTCCTGTTGTCGATAGGGGCGCAACTTTAGTAAACGCTCCTATGGGTCGTATTTCAGGGAAGTGACAAACAACCTATATAGGCATATTGGTTGGAGGACATGTTGAATTAAGTATAAAAGTAAAAAAACAACAACTTTTATTTATGAAATGTAGTGCAGTAAAAAGTATGACATTATAAATTATGCTTTGGAATGTAATGAAGTAAAAGTTATAATATATATTAAAATATATACCTGAAAAATTTACTTGAGCAGAAAGTAAACATACTAAACTACTGTCCGCCTCTGATCTTGAAGATATGAAAAGAAGGCTATATGAAATTGTACATGTCATAAGAATACATTTACTGCCTACTTTCTTCTTACAGTTATTAGGGTAATGGAGTGAAAATATATCCCTCATCTACTTACAGTATGTGCAAATAAGGACTTTTAATAATGAAAAGCTATGTGTTACTATAGACATTTTTCTTAACACATTATCCAATTATTCATAGATTTTATTCATTTTAGCGGTTTTCTTTCTCCATGAGCATGTGTTTTTCAAATTTTTTTTCAGTTTGTCCCTGTGTCATCTGAATACTCAATATTGATCGGGTAATTGCACATTTAGGTAAGTTAATCGCCATTCTAAACTAGTGTGCTGCTACATTGTCGCACACACGTGCACACACACACACACGCACACACACACACACACATTCAGAAGCACAGAAACTTGATTGTCCATGTTCCAACTGGCAATGCTGTCCTATGATTTATCAATAAAATAGTTGAGAAACTGAATAATTATAGCATATGCTTCTTTCTGTTTTTGAAGTAAATAAAACCCTTTTTCATTTGGTAATTTATTTACTCAGAATTTCTTTCAAAAGTGAAATAAACAATAATTGAATGTAGACTTGGGCCAGGGGGGGTTCTAGACCGTGTTTAGGAGGGCTTTAGCCCCCCTGTCTGTCGTCTCTGCCCCCCTAAAACTATTATCACCAATCTGAAAGATCGGGCCAGTATTGCTTCAAGAAAGTTTATCATTTTTACGTTTTTAAGTCTTATCAGTTTTAACATCCAAGTGATTTTAAGCCATTCATGCGCAAGCCGTCGTAAAAGTAGCTTCATTCAGTATTTGCGCCTATGATAGATCATTTCTGTGCATGCACACACAAAATTATTTCAAAATGCCCATCTTGACGAGTATTCACGTAAACATAGTCGGTTATAGTCAACGAGTTAAGAAAATATGGAGGTGTGTAAATATAAGGAATCTGTGCATTAGGTCTTAAAGTGAAAGCACCCTTGTATACCTTCTGTTTCCTATGTTAATAATGTTAATCAAGCAACAAAAGAAAAAAGAATCACTCACTGCGCTTAACTAAACTTCTGTATCTGTGTATATTTGCTTCATACAGTAAAACCGTTTTCACAAACACTGTATAGTACTGTTTATTTTATTTTTATATTTGTCCTCTTGTATTTATTTGTGCTATTGCTTGTAATTTGTTTGAACTTTATATTAGATAGGCTAGTATTAGTTTTTCCTGTGATCCGACCAGGCCAGAAGCCCTGGGTCCATATTTTTAGTTTTTTAGCTAGTTAACAGTAATACTTGTTATTAATAATGATATGACAACAATTTTCTGTTAGTCAAACAGTAGCCTAAACGTATACTGATTTGAACTGTACTGCAGAAAGACTGTTATCATTATATAATTTATAACGCCAATTTACAAAGAGACACCACTAAAGGCCTTTTTACACCTGGTATTAAGATGCGTTTTGGTCGATCGGATCACAAGTGGACGACGCTAAATACAGGTGTAAATGAGGTCTAAAACGTTTTGAGTTTGTCCACTTTTGACCACTTCCAAAGGTAGTCAAAATGCTTTCGACCAGATTGCTTTCATAGTGTAAACGCTCATGTGGTCAAATGTATCCGAACAGCCACAAAAGACTCCAACTACTGACAAAGCCTTTATATATAGGAAGACGGTGTACTCCGATTACTTATGAATGGTAGAAAGTGCAACGCCCAATATGTCGAATAAGCCCTGCTTTCTAAATGAAAGAGCCAATCGTTGATAAGTAAAGACTAACTGCAGCTGCCGTTAGAAGCTCTGGTTGCTATAGAAACAGGCAGTGTTCTGAGATGTGCGTTTAGGATTGCGTATGCTCATTAGCTTTGTCCAGGCTGAACAATGCAGTTTTTTATCATGATTTAACTGTTTAGAAACAAAATTTATGAGACAGTTGTTGGATTTCTTTGGTGATTTCAAATAGGAAATTTAATCTTAAGCTTGGCGAACAGTTTTGGAGAATTTCAATTCAAAGAGATAGGAGCTGCACTTGCGTGCCCGAGAGGCCTTTCAAAGATGGCCGCCGAGTGAAATGACTTATCTTAAAGGGACTTTGCTACTGACCTAACACGTAAACATTATGGGAAGCAAGGTTGCCAGATGGGATTTAAACTTTGTCGGCTGAAGACCCAAGTTTTGTTTGAAGACGAAAAACGGTAACACTTTATAATAACTGCATGCTATGAATCATTAGTTAAGCATTAGTAAATAGTTAATTCATCATTTATAAAGCATTAATAGACAGTAATAAGCAGTTTATAAACACAGCTGTAAATGCTTTATTCTTGATTTATACACATATCTATAATCTGTTTAATAACTGTATTTTCCTACTTTATTATCATTTCTAAATGAAGTATTACATTATTTACAAACCGGTTATTTCGGTTGTCAGTGGTTCATAAGATCATTTAGAAAGTGTAAGTAAATGATTAATAAACTATTTAAATGTACATTTATACATCTTATTATTTAGACATATAGTAATATTACTCAGTGTGTTAATAAATGCTTTATTAACATGTATTCCTACTGTAATTCATGATTAATTCAGGTAGTTATAAAACATTTAGTAGTTGTCAGTTAACTATTTTTGTGAGCTCATCTAAAGTAAGAACTATTTATGCCTCGTAAAGCTTTTACAAATTATATTTAAAGGCTCAGTTATCTTTTCAGTTCTCAGATTGAGTAACTATTACTATATGTCTAAATAACAATATGTATAAATGTACATTTAAATAGTTTATTAATCATTTCAATCACTTACACTTTCTAAATGATCTTATGAACCACTGACAACTCCCAAATAACCGGTTTGTAAATAATGTAATACTTCATTTAGAAATGAATCGATACATTTGTAAAATTTATAAAATAAATTGATCATTAATAAAGTATAAAAATACCATTATTAAACAGATTATAGATATGTGTATAAATCAAGAATAAAGCATTTACAGCTGTATTTATAAACTGCTTATTAATGTCTGTTAATGCTTTATAAATTATGAATGAACTATTTACTAATGCTTAACTAATGATTCATAGCGTGCAGTTATTATAAAGTTTTCCCGAAAAACGTATCAAGCACAATGTTCTTGCACCATTCCTGATTTCAAACACACGCTCTCACCACATTCGGCGTGGTCTTGTGGCTGTCAGAGCAGAAACGAAAGCTGCTGCTCTCCGTCTCCAGGCACGTTCATATGTAAATTGCACAAGCTTATTTTGTCCATTAGATCGACAGATTTGAAAAAAAAAACACATACATTTACCCACCCATAGACCCTCCCTTCGAAGTGGTTGAAAGTGGACAAAAGATCTAACGACCAAAACGCATCTTGATACCAGATGCAAGCAGGGCCTTAGGCAATGGTCTCTTTCTACACATTCTCACTGAGGGAATTCTCAGTTTTTTAACTGCCCCCCTGAAGATCAAATCCTAGAACCGCCCCTGACTTGGGCTAATGTTAGTGTTCCAATAGACACATTGAAACTTTTCTCCTAGTATTGTGTTATTTTTTTTCATTATATATTTAGCCAGGCAGCCAGTCTATAAGTATCACTCTGATGAGTGCTTATCTCCATGTACAGCCCTTATCTCTGCGCCAGAACACCGTAGTGACATGTCTTTAAAAACTTTCACTCTTCTACTGTACCTTTAAAAATTCTTTTACCTTCCTATTCAGGCTTCTCAAACCACAATCAAAGTTTGTTCACGAACTTTAGCATCTAGTTTATAATAGAGTGGTGCATACTTATGATACTTGCACGTTTTGTCCATCAAGACAATTATCACTGATGAACACAACTTTTATGATTTTTAAAGCCTAAATGCAGTCGCCAGAAGTAAAAAGCTAAAGGTAAGCTATAAACGAACTACACCACGGTCGCTCGACTTCAACGTCACCATCACTAAGCTTCCGACAACTCTTTCAGTTTTTATAACTGAAAAAATCGGACTGAGCTTACCAATTCGGCGTGATGATGTTTAATCTCCTCGAAAGCTTCTGTAGTCCCATTTAACCACTTGTAAGCAACCACCTTCTTCAAGGCTCGTAACAGCTTAAAAAAATCACGAGTGGGGTAATAATGATGTATTTTATGTCATAGAATAAAACGTGAAAGTGTCTTGAGCTTGTTCACCACAGACCTTATTTCAGCCATTTAACCAAAACCCCATTCAAAAAACACATTGACTTTGAGACGAATGAACCGGAAGTGCTAAAATGCTAACTCGCTTCTGTGTTTTGGCCTACAAAGTTAAGTCATACCTGCACCACTCTATTGGCATCACTGCAGTAAAAGCTAGTAACTGGTTACCACCTGCTGCTTTGAGCTGGCTCAAAATGGTAGACCATCTTAGACCAGAAACAAACCAGCTGTCAGCTCACATTTAAGGTGATCATACCCGTTTCCATCTAGAAACCATCTTCCATGTTCCAAACTACAGCTATCACCTATAACTATAACTAAACTTCTTGTTTTTTTTGTTCAATGACCACATTGAAATGCATATTGGGATTGCGAAAACAAGCCTACATTCAGTCAACTAGGCAGGCAGCTCACTAGGCTCCTATTTCTGTTGCTTTAGCCGTTTTATTGTGACATAGACTAAAATCAAAATAGTTGGCAAAAGCTTGTAAAGTTTGACTTGATAAATGATGCAGCTGTGCAGGTGGGTGCCTACCTGAGCGTCATCGATCAGGATGTCCTTGATGACAGGGTGCCCAACGGGTTCCCCATTAACCATCCTCACATAGTGCACCTGGTACCCACGGATCTGCCCGTGCTGTCTGCTCGGCACCGGCGACCGCCACAGCACTTTAACAGACGTGGAGTTGACAGCCTCCACCTCGACTTTACGAGGAGGGCCACTGGGCACTGAGAGAGTTATAGGATAGAAGACAAAAAAGTCAAGCTTAAAGAGGACACTTCCCGTCCGGCTGGACACCTCTCATGAGAAAGTGGTGAAGCAGACAAAAATCTACAAAATGGGTATATACCACTAACAAGTACTGGATAACACTAATATCTCAACAATGGGAAGTCAAAAACAAAAAACAAAAAGAGAGAAAAAAACAAAAACAATCCCCAAAAACAGGTCACACAGTTGACCTAATTTTTTTTCTTAAAAATGAGTTTAGTGGATTCAAAATATGGAATAAAAATAACAAGCAAAAAAGCCAAGAGGAGTGTTTCAGAGGATTGAAGCACTCGAAAGGAGTTTGGCTATGATAGAGTGAAGACAAAAAGAAAAAACAAATGGAAAAATTTAAGAAAAATGTCATTAGCGTGGGACATTTGAGAAAAAAAGCCCCATTTTCTTTTTGAGGATTCACTGTTGATTTAGGCGTCTTTTCTCATGTATGAAAATGAGTTTGACTCCATTAAAAAAAATTCATTTATCTTAAGAAAATAGAGGAAAAACAGCAAAACATTTGGGATTGTTGGAAGTTTAAGGTTGTCAGAAGAACATGCCATGAAATTTCCATGAAAGTCTGGTCAAGCAAAAACACTCAAAAATTATTTCGAAAATTCTCCCAAAATAAATGTTGTCTCGGTGAAAGGTCACAAAAAATCCTGGTTAGTAGAGTTAGTGTTAATACAGGGGTCTAGTGGGGCGAGTGGGTATTAGGGTACCTTGGGCAGAAGTATGCCAGAAGTGGGGCATGTTTTAAGGGTAAAGACATTAGTATGGGTCACAGTGGCGTGTGGGTAAGACATACCATCCTCCTCTGTACGGATTAGCTGAGGTAAACTCTCAGGGCCTTCCCCCGCTTCTGTGTGGGCGCTCACTGTCACACGGTATTCTGTCCATTTGTCCAAGTCTTCCAATAGATAATGGTACTTTTCCGCCGGTATGTCCGATATTTGTCTCAATGAGGTATCGTCGCCTTCGGTCGCCGCGTACTGGACGGTGTATTTGGTCATGATTCCGTTTTGAAGCTCCACTGGTGGCGGTTTCCAACTTACCAGAATGCTGGTAGAACTGGGACTAGTACACTTGACTTCCTGGGGTGGAGCTGAGGGCTCTGATTGGAGGATCAGTGGATTGTGGGAGGAGCAGTATAGTCATTAAATTGGATTCAAGTGGTTTTGGAGTTTGGTTGGATCCAGGTGAGGTTCACGGGGTTGAGGTAAGAGGATTTTTTTGTTTTTGTGGTGGATGTGTAGATGATGTTGATGGACAAAAACAAAAACAAAAAAGGGAACATAAAATGAGGATGGAACACAAGGACTACATTTATAAAAAAAATATATAAAAAAATATGACATGAAAATAAAGTTAAATGAAGCTTAAAAAGATGAACAAAAGGGGCAGAAATGTCACAGACTTCTCATAAAGAAGGCAGAAAAGATAAAACAAATTCACAAATTGTGTGGGTGGGACTGGTGCAGACACTAAAAGTAAAGAACCTACCTTCGTAATTCTACATATTTTTCCTAAATATATCCTAAAATTCAGGACACAAATTTCATTTTCTCTCATCATACATTTTCCAAACATGTTAAATATCTAAATGAGCTGCATTTAACTAGGCCCTGTTTCCTCCAAGCAGTTACCATCAATCCAAAATTTCAAAGGTTGATGTGTCAGCTCTGTACAAACAGTAAATGCATTGCTCACCAACCTTTCCGAGGCCTGTTGGTTTGAGGTAAAAGCCTGGTTGGTCCAAGAGTTCATGACTGACGTTTCTAGACTTGGACATGCAAACACTCTACCGGATAAACAGCCCTCCAAGATACTTACCTGGCATGTTCTCAGAATGACCTCAGATTTATTTAGATTACCTCAAATTGTGAGTATGAAGTGAAGCACAGTCAAGCTTGTCAGCATCAATTATGCATCAAATTATGCAAGATTAATGAACGGGTTGATCTAAAGGTTTGGTTACAGTTCAACTTGAATGAATGGAGAATAAATGTGAGGTCTTCTGGGAATGCAAATTCTCTTTTCTAGCTATGTATCATTGCATTTGAGCTTACAACAAGGCTCCAGAGAAGGAACCTTTACCAATTCCGTAAATCTTTCAAATGCAGTGTGGTATACTATAGCCAAAGTCAAAAAACAAGGCACCCTGAAGCTGAACAACTGCAGCCAAACAGATGAATAATTCACTCTCATCTCCTACTTGGCTTACTTACATGACACCAAATTCAACAAAGTGACCTTGTCATTTGACATTTCCCACAGGTTGACTTTCATTAAAACAAGATGTGCACTAACAAGATGTTTGCAGAAATGCCTCCATCTCTCAAAAATCTTTCAGTGTAAACCACTGTTCAAACAAATTCAGGATTTACATTAGCAAACGCTGTTAAGAAATTGAGGATTTCTGCTTCAGAATGTGCTGCTCCTGTTCTTGGACTGCATGGGTTTAGGAAAGCCAGTAAAGACAGAAGAGGACCTACGTGTCTGAGGTGTTTCGGCTGAGATCTCGTTGGTGTATGCGCCAATGCCATGTTTGCTGCGAGCAGCCAGCTGAAATGTGTATGTAGTGAATGGCTTCAGATCTTTCAGTAAATAGGTTGTGGTGGGCTCAAAGCTAACACGTTTCTGAAGAGAGGAACAACAAACGAAGGTTAAAACCCTAGAAAATACAGTTCATACAATCAAACTAAGCAATGACAACAATGTTAATTCTGGGACTTAGACAAGTGAAGGCGTTTGCCAATGACTGTTGACATTCAGACCTCCTCTTTGTCATCTCCTTTCTTATAGAGCAGCTCGTATCCGATGATTTGATTGTCCTGGCCCGTCTGAGTTGGGGGGTTCCATGACAACAGGATGCTTGTCTCAGATTTGGCTTCACCTTTGAAGTCCGTCGGTTGAGAGGGCACTATAAAATGTTATAATAAATAACAAAAATGATAAATCAAAAACTGTCATTGTGTCCACCAAGTTACAAATAAAAATATAAAATAAATCAAAGCATTTCATTCAGGGGTTTATACAAAAATACACATTACCCCATGATTATTAAAAAATAAACAATTTTTATGTTAAATTTCCAGCAAAAAGAACCAGAAATAAAGTGTGATATAAAAGAAGAAAATGTGAATTGATTCAATTTTTTGACCCTAACCTTTTTTTTTAACTGGGGCTTAAATATTATTTTAAAAAATCATGGTAAAACGCAAATTGGACATTGTCCTCTTTGTAATTCCTGTAATTCCCAACACTCACCTCCAGTTTTGGCTATGATCTGCAAATCAGATGAGAGCGGTCCATCTCCTACAGAGGTGAAGGCCAGGACCTTGATGTAGTAAGTCTTATTGGGCGTCAGGCCCGGAATGGTGAGGAAGTTGGAAGTCCTTACAATCTGTTTTTCCCATTGGTTGACATGCTGGCTGGGATCAGTGGTGTAGTAAACCCTGTAGCCCGTAATCTGCCCGTTGGCCTCCTCAGGTTCGTCCCAGTGGATTATAGCGGTCGTGGCACTTAGCATGCGTCCTCTTACTTGCCGTGGGGCGGTACTTGGTGCTTGCTCCGCCGTTTTGGCCTCAATGGCTTCACTGGAAGGCCCGCGTCCAATGTTATTTACGGCGACTACTCTAAATTGGTAGTCAGAGTAAGGGCTCAGCCCGCCCACACTGTATCGAGTGGTGGCGACTCCATCAATCTCTTTATAAGAGTCCTCAGAGTTTTTGGGCTTGTGCTGGATGATGTAATAAGAAACAGGTTCGGGATTTCCAGAATCCCATGTGAGCGTGATGCTTGTTGCCGTGCGTTCCGTTACCTGGGGAACACCTGGCGGCTTCGGTAAAGCTGAAGCATCAATAAAGAAACTTGAATCAGTGAATTTTAACTATTTGGAAAATGGAAAATCCACTACAATTAGTTACTAATGATTATTGGAGACTGTGGGAGGAATTCACTAAGACTGAATGGAGCCCGCTGATAGTGTGGTCACGCTGTCTACTACGTTTTAGTGCCTGATTCACTAAACGAAATATGCAAATCAGGTAAACTACATGTCCCGGACAAGTGTTAATGTCGAGCCCCGAGGTGCATTTTGTAATGAGCCTAATTTACTTACAAAAAGTAGCATTTCAGCACTTTTTAGTACCTGGATTGCAAATGGTTCATAAAGATGCAAGTTGTTACACTGAAAAACAGCACAAAACTCACGCAACAGTTTAGTGAATCACACCCCTCACACAAGGACATAAACATATATTGTCAATAAAGTTAATTCTAAAACTAACATTCAGATGTGAAATGATTCTTCTCTTGGTTTTGAGAATATGCATTTGTTGTGTGTGCAATGGTATTGGTAAGCTAAGCAGTGTCGTACGGCTTTGTCATCAGCATTCATGGACCATGTGCTCTTCCCCTGGGATACTAGCCGAAGGTTAAAGTGTCAGCTTGCTCTGCCAACACACGAACAGTAGGCGTGTGTTATAGCACCATTTACCGCTAATGTAATACAGCAAAAGAGCTGTCTAATACGGTCTTGACAGTACCTCCACGATAAGGAGGGAACCAAGTTCCCCCAGAGGAAAGTGAGACTTTGCAGTTTGTTTATAACTTGTCTTAAATATTCCACAGGCTGTAATTTATTGCTTTAATTCAGAGTGCATTAGGTGAGGTTGGCGATAGGACAGATAATGTTTAGTCTTTGCGTGCTGTCTCTTGGGGCATATTATGACTAATGTGGTTTGTTGTGTCTGCTAGAGACAACAGCTTTGTTTGTGTGGATATAAACAGCTGTAAGTGTGTCTGTATGTTTGAGCGAACAAGTGTGGCAACAGTAGGAGCTCATGTATTCATCTGCAGAATGTGATAAGACGGATTAAATAACTGCAGCTTGGTACCGATTGGAATGTTAAATATCGAGTCGTCTCTTGGATTCTCACCTTTGACCGTAATCTGTGCGACTGCCTCTATAACGCCCAGCGTTGACATAGCGACGCACGTATAGTTGGCCGACTGTCGGACGTCAGTGAGTTCCAGCACGTTTCGCCCAATGGGCATGTCATCTTCAGGGGTCAAATCCTCCGACCCCAGCATCCATTTGACGTAGGGCATTGGTGACCCGACAGCCACACAGGTGATGTTAACGCTGCCACCGGGCATGATTTCATTGTCCGTTGGGGGAATGGAGAACCGGGGTGGAACCCGTCTCACTGCAAGAGAACACAAGGACTGGTAACTTCCTGTACAGACGTAGGCCGACAGAACATTCGGGAACATTTAACAGATGAAGAACTGACAAAGAATTAGCATACAAAGATCTGGTGGATTTCACCGCTACACTGTTTCAACTGATTGATATATGGCAGGATCCAACAAGAAACGAATGCACATGTAGAAGACACAAACATTCCGCCTCACTCCCTTTGGACTGGGACATTGAAACAGACACCATGCACAGGTGACCCACGCGTGACAGACGGACGGCAGGACACGGGAACTGGAGGGCCACAGCATGCAGGAGTTGTGCGTGTTTGTACAACTTCGATGCTGCATTCTCTTCCAGTTGATGTGAAGGAATGTGCCGAATCACATTGCCACATCACACACACAGCAACGAGCCCCGCGAGGGGGACCCTGCTAAACTAACAACAGGCAGAGACTAGCTGTGACTGTCTGTCTGTGACTGGCTGCCATTCAAAAAGTGGACACACGTGTCAACGGAAAAGGTCAAGAAACCGTTAATAAACAATGCGATAACAATGAAAGGGTGAATCAGAAAATGATTCAAAATTAAAATATGAACAGATGCAATAAACAAATTAATAGACGACCAAAAGATATACCCTCAATGCAAATGGGGCTTGGGGGGGCATTCCTGAATCTGTCATGCAAACAAGTACATTGCTGATTACACAGGAAAAAAAATGGGAATTAGAGAGAAAAGAGGAAGAACAGGAGTGAAGAGGAAAGAAGACAAGGATGAGGGGAGGCATAGTAGAGTCAGATAACAGTAAATCAACAGGGTTATTAAAAGCAGGAGTCTCCAAGACAGAAAGAGAGAGAGAGTGAAAAAGACAGGGATACTATCTACCAGCTTCTCAGAAGAGGGTTTATGGGACAGCAGAAGGGTGGGAGAATATTCAAGAGTCCAAAATAACTGAACCGATGTCAGTGTTGCTGCTTACATACTGTCAGTCTCAGATGGCATTGGCTGATGTATAATGCACACAACAGTGGCAGGAGCTTTCTCGAAGCGACAGGCTCCGTCGGCTTTACGCAGCTTCTGGGAGTCAGTATGCAGCGGTTTATATCAGTCCTGCTACAATGAGACCATCTGAAGACAACGAATCACTGTATTTGACAACGTTTGTAAGGTTCATCACAACAAATCTTTCCAGATTTTCGCAGAGTTTTGATTAAAACAGTAAACTAGAGCTGTGTTTGCGAGGCAACTTGTTCCTGGAGGCATACCGATAGTACACCTCTTCAAACTTTTCTTAAAAAAAATTAAATTCTCTTTTTAGACTCCAAGACCTAAAATGGATGGGTCAGATAAGAGAGATGTCCCAAAAGTGTACTGTTGGTGTGCAACCATGAACAGGATTGGGAAAAAAATTTATCTACTCAGATGTCTGAGGAGAATGTTACATTCGAATATGTCAGGGCTCCTCAAATCACCCACTGATTTTCAGAGTTTAGTTCTAACCCTAATCAAAGACATCTGAGCAAGCTAATCAATGTCTTTAAAATTACAGGTAGGTGAGTTGATCAGGGTTTGGACTAAACTCTGTGGGGCCAGATTTGAGGAACCCTGCACTATGGTCAGAGTTGAATCCCTTTTACCTACTAATATTTGTGCTAGTCCAACCATGTCCTCCTGTTTGAGACCACAGGCATTCTATGGCTAGAATCTTTATTGTACCACTTACAATTTAAATAACAAAATATGAACCTAAACAAATGTTCCATGAGATGTTGGAGTCTATTTAAGTCTCTGCATGAAACCACCAGAAATGGAAGAAAAAGAAGGAAAGATAAGAATTTTGGCGACTGGCGGCATGCATTCGACCGGAGATGTCGCGCTTCTCTGGAGATGAAATCTCGAATTATTGCAAACAGATTTTCAATCCTATCGCAATTAATTTCCAATTGAAATGCTGTTCCAGGAGACATGATGTTTTTCCTTTCATCTGAATACCGTTCCGTTTGTCGAGTCTTGAGAACAACGCTCTACATGCATCAATTGTCCTTTATTAGCAGCTTGTTAGGTTGAAAGGAACAAAAATATCTGATCTCACAGACCTATGGAGCATGTCTCATTGCAGTTTGTACCGTGCAAGGTCAGAGCATGGAGTTTTTTCTAGGTGTTAGGAAAGCACAAGTTGGTCAAAGTAACGAAGCAGGACCACTGACATGTGGGTGAAGACAGACAAATTCAGCATGACCAATCCACCATGCAAACCCCCAAACAAACTGTGCACATTCTGACCAACATGCACCACTTTTTGGTCAAGCAGTACAGCAGAGAGCAGGGCATTCATTCAGACCACAACAAAAGGAAATGGAGAAGAAACTGTCCAAAACATAAAACATAAGGAACCAAAAGCAGAATTTAATCATAGACACGCATATGCAGCTACAATAATTTTTTTCGTACTGTTGGGAATTGTGACTAGCGTTTGTCGTAGAGTTTGAAGATGGTTAGAAAGAAAAAACACACCAACCTTCTCGCAGCTCTGAGGGATGTAGGGAATTGATGCGGAAACAAAATAAAATGAGGAGAAAAACAAGGGAAAATACAGAGAGAGTAAAACAGGCCACATTCAACCCAGAAGAATTGCTGCTAGAGACAGAATGTCTAGGAAAAGAAAAGTGTGCTGCATTTTACAGGCCTTTTAATGCGCTGCCCATTAAACAATATGACACAGGTCCAGTTATGAGCTTTACATGCCATCAGCAGTTACTGTGGTTTGAACTGACTTTCCTCTGGAGTTTTGTTCATATCTGACATATATATTTCGGTTCTTCATGTAAACCACATAACTGGGACCTGTGCATGAATTCAGCCGCACTCCTTAAAGCAGTACTTGACATCAGGCCTTCAAGGTTTATAAGATGGAACATATTTTGGCAGCTGATTATGACACATTTAGGGTTAAAGTCAACATGAAATCAAAAGTAGCCTGTTTTCTGACCAATTTGAGCTATTTAGTGGTGTACAGAATGGCTGTTCACCTACAGTAAAAAAAGTACACCTACTTTTTACCATCCAGTCAGTTCCTTATGGATAAAATCAAGCCATTTTGTATCTTGTATCATTATGAAATGCATCACATTATTGAAGTAAAATAGGTAAGTAAACTGCAGTTTCATGTTGACTTTACAGTGCCAGATTATATAGATGTAAACTTGAACTAAAGAATGCACACAAAGCCAAATGCTCCATCATAAGTCAATATCAATAAACATTTTATATTTATACAGTGGAGTGATTCTTCAGTTAAACAAACCTTCTGACTGCTTGAAAAAAAAGAAGAAAATTCATTAAATTAAATTGGAAGTTATAACTCTGAATTTATATAAAAAAAAAAAAATGGATTGTCAGTTCTCAAATACTGCCAAATTTGGAAATGGCATCTAATAAAGATACTCTCAAATCATGACGTAAAAATCAAAATTACAAAACGCCATTTCTCATTTTCCGGATAACCATATATATACACCCAAATGTAGGGCAGCAGTATTGAGCAATTCTATTGTTAATTCTATTGAAACATAATCAAACATTTACGGCTATGATAATCTATAATTTATAACTATGATGATGTATGTTTGTTTTATTTATTTATTTAATCATCCTAGGCTACAGAAGAGTCCAATTAATTGAAGAATCACCCATATACATTACATTATAGTCTTTTATACTACATTACAGATTAAAGATTGCACTGAATTTGTTACGTTTTCAAAAATAGAAAAATAAAATAATAACATAAAACTCTTATTTTGTTTCCATTTGCCAGTATAAAGAGAGATGAAAAATAGAGTGGTCAGACATTTGCTGTAGAGAGGAAAGAGGTTAAACTCAATCAATCATTCCTGTTATCTTAAGAGTCAGTCACATAACACACACAACAAGCATTCAAATCAATAATGGTTAAATTGAAATTAAACACCAGACAGGCAAAAAATCAAGGCGGCAGCAAATGTCATAATTGCAAAAATGCTCAGGAAACCAGAGGGATCCAAACAACAAAACTGACCCGCTAACTGGCTCAATGTGTGTGTGTCTAGAGTTTTTATATGTTCTTTTGTTGGTTTTGTTTACCGCCATGAGTTGTTCCTACCTCTGACATACAAGTTGGCAGGTGCAGAATAGCGCGTGCCGTCGTTGTTGGTTGCGACACATTCGTACTTCCCTTGGTCCGATTCCTCACTTTGTTCGATTTGCAGCGCTCCTACACAGTGGGAGAGAACACGAAGCAGAAAAAGATAATTACAATAATAATACAAGCCACTAAACAACTTACACTAAATCACACACGAGGCCTATTACTCTCTATGAATTGGAATATTTGTTCTGTTTAGGTCTCCATAAGGGTGGACGCAACAGAATGACTTCAGCTAAAGGAAGTTTACTGCCATCTGACTGCTACTATACTGATGTTCAACCCTGAGAGGCGACATCTGCAGGCATGCCTCGCATTCGAGAGGTTCGTATAGACTTAACCAGTTTATGCAAGCTAAGCTCCTGGAAGCTGGGGGTAGAAATGTTTCCCCTTAAAATGTCTAATGCAGTATTTCATTCTCTAGGCCCGATGCATCATGGGAAAGCAATTCCAGCACTAAAGATGGATTTCACGGGGAATTCGCGATGCATATTATGATTTTGTCAGGAACGGAGTCATTTTTGAGGTGCTTAAATCGAAGTGTGTTGCGAGCTAGTATCTCGCCCTACAAACTATCTTGCAGCATTTGCACTGGAAGCGGGTCTAGAGAATAGCACAGCAAACACCGCAGTAGACATTTCAGAGGGTACACAGAAAGAAAACAAAAAGAGACTTTGCAGCATTAATTATCTTGGACATTTTACAACCACATCAATGGAGAGGAAAACATACAATACAAGATACATGTTGCAGGGTTTCTAAAGGCACTTAATCGTTAGGGTGTTTCAAAATAGTTTGAGCATTACTGTTTAGAAAAACAGTTGTGATAATAATCAATAATAATACTGATCGATTATTAATTGAAAGGTCTACAAAAGGTGAGGAGGGGGAGGGTAGCCCTGCAATATTATTACACATCTCACAGGACTGTTCATTATGGGAATGAGTGAAAACTGCAATACAGCAGCATATGACTCAAATAAAAAAGGTTTACAGTATACAAAAGCAGCATAAAAGGGGGAGGACAATTAAAAAAAAGAAATTTAGCTAATAAAATTTGGTGTTAAATTCAATTCAAATTGATTCATCAATAAAATGGCCAAAGACTTCAGAGGGTGGAAGTCAGTAAAAATTGCAGCTTTCTCAGGAAAAAAAAAAAATACGCTGCTTGAATCGTAAAAATAGAAGAAGAAAAAAAATCTGTTGGGAGAATTATCGTTACCAGTACATAAACCTCTAGCACATGCAAATCTTTCCAAAGAACAAGAAATGTGTGTCGGCACAACTTACAACCTTTTGACAACCCTTAGCTGAAAAATAAAATGCAATTGTATTAGAAAATTCAAAACGGCCACCGCCGACAAGAAAGCAACCAATCACTGCCATAGCTTACGCAAAGCTACAAATGACACCCATAAAAATCCACCAATGGGATCAGCAGTGTGGTGTCACATGACCCAGGGAAAAACATTTTTTGAAGTGCACTGAACCACAGCGGAGGCCGCCTCCTGAGTAACTTGACAAAAAAAATGACACAAAATGGCCACCTCGGTATCGTCTGCCAGACCCACTGTTAGCTTTTCCCCAACCCTGAAGAATGGAAAAAATAAAAACGTCAAAAAGGAAAACAGCCTTCAACCCAAGAAATGCAAGAAGTAAAAATAGGTGGAAGAAGAAAAAAAGCACCGCAGAAACTTTATCAAAAAAGTAGTTGTTTGGGCTTTTTTAGCTTGTTTTGAGAAGGGTATAGGTAGAGGAAAGCAAATGGAGGACGAAGAGCAAAAAAAAGAAGTTTGTAAAGACAGAAAGATGCTTTTTGGGGAAAAATCGTGGCAGAGAGGTCTCCGGTGTGTCTCCGACATCTGGGCTCATGTGCGGCTGAACAAGAACAGCTAAGGGGGGAAAAATGTTTGGCTGTTTTAGTTGGACGAAAAAAGGGACACATGATCTGCTATGGCCAAAAGAAAAAAAATATATAAATAATAATAATAAAATAATGAAATAGAAGACATATAGGATATGCTTCTTTGGGCTGCAGTAAGCATATCGACTCGGAGGAGGAAAAAAAATACAAGAGGCTTTCTTAAACTGAAAGAAATCCAAACGAAAGAAAAAAAAAAAGCTTACGCAAAAAGGGTGATAGATGGGTGGCGGGAACAGAACGGGATGGGGGGGTGGGTGGACAATGGGGAAGATGCCGGGGCGTTTCATGGATGCAGACACATGTGGGACAGGAAGAATGAAGTCAGTTGTTCATTCTGTGAACTTGAGTTGAGCACTCTTACCTCTTATTGGCGTACCACCTGGGTGGATTATATGAATGCAAATAAGATTAAGAAAGAAGAGTCGTTAGTACGAGAAGAGAGTCTGGCCGCTTTGGAAGAAGAATAAAATTAGCTTTGCTTTGCTTTCTTACAGACTGTATTAGGCTAAAACAGGAAAGAGAGACTCAGAAAAGACAGCCATTGGCTCTAGTGGAGAAAAGCACAGGATTGAGCATTGGTCACTTTAGGAGGTCAAAGAGCAACTGGTACAGTGGATGAAGCACAAGGGGCCATTTTGAGACCTGCTGTGGCCGTGATCTAGCGGGAGGGGAACTAAGGATTGATTGGGATCTTGGAGTGAAACAGTGGAGAGTCTTTGAGCTGTGATTTAAGACAAAGATGGAGTGACAGTGTCGGTGCGTGGCCCTGACCAGCTGCTCGTGTTGGAGTGTGCTTTACTGCTAGTTAACTAGTGTGTGTTCTGCTAGTTTATCGACACCGTTAGTAAAATGCATGCCATGCATTTTAACAGTAGTTTGAGAAACATGGAACATTAGTGGGAGGCATGTGTGCTCAGATCTACAAACTTACCAAATGACTCTGGAGATTTACAAAACAGAGAGAAGAAAGACAGCATAGAAAATATGATTATATTCCTTACGTTTGCTCTGGTTGACACACTTAAATCTGACACTCTATTGCACAGGGTTATTAACGGCTAAGAAAATCAAGAGAGAAATCAGACAACGAAAGAGAACAGGACAAGGGCAGAGCGGAGAACTCTGGGAAGACATATTGTACCATATTGAGTGCTGGAAAACACATCGTATTCAACTCAACCATTACATATTCACAATGTGCTTCAATTGCAAAACGAAACAGGGGTTGTGGGGAACGTTACGAGGGAGACCGCAGACGAAGAGAAGGAACGTCTACTGCGGCTCCCAATTCAACGGAAAAGAATCACCAACATTTTCAGCCCTGAATTTGGTCAATTGGATGCGCAAACACACAACAAAGGTCACACAAACACAGGGACGGACGTCTCCTTTTTTTCGTTTTTGGATGTAATAGAGGTTTTCTAGGCTTTTGGTACATGTGCATCATGACATGAAAGCAACAAACAAAACAACCTTGATGATTCTTTTGAGAGCAGTGAATGAAGCCAGATTGTACTAATTGCGCATTTAAGGAAGAGAAAAAAGGACATGGAGAACGACAGTTATTTATTATGCATGGTTCGGCTGCTTTTTGCGACTAAGTGTTGGAAACAAAACAAAGCCCAATTTAAGCTGGCCAAAAATGCAGTCATAGCAGTGAATCATGGGTAATAAATTAAACAGACAGGAACACAAGACACATTACACACAGAGGGGACGTAGACGACGATGCCGTTTCCTACAGAAAACCAAAAAAATGCTCCATGAGAAAGAACAGAATCTCAAACGTAAAGGATAATAGCGGCTCTTGTCGCTGCTTTTCTTTTGCCGTTATGGAGCCAGGTGCTTGGTGGAAAATTACCTGATCGGAGCTGTTTGATGCGTCCGTTGTTGTTACTCGTGTTGACTGGGAGGAAGTCTTTGAACCAGGAAATGTCCGGGTCGGGGTTACCGCTAGCAGCACAGAGCATGGTGGCGGTACGGGTGCGCTCGACCACCTTGAGCTGAGGGCCCATGTCTATGGTGGGGAAACCTGCGGGCAGCTGATCCTCTGAAACACAGTAACACCAGCACAGTTACACCAGCACAGCAAACATGCACTTGCATTGCCCTTCAAGCCTTTATCACATTTAGGATGCTTAACCTGGAGAAACTTGGGGGTTTGGTCGCAGCTAAGAGGGAAAGTTCTCAGAACTTTGGCTAACATTTTGGAAAGGACAAACCTTATTCAAGTAACATTAACAGATAGTGTGTTCAAAGTTATCTGGTGTTTAATGATGTACTTGACACATTAGCACAAAGACATTCACATAACCAAGAATTAAAAAAAAAAAACCTTTCAAAAACAAGAACATTCAGAAATAATGTTTTTAAAACTTAATATGAACATTAGCAAAACGTTCTTTGAACATATTTTTGTTAGCTGCTGTAAGACATGCTAAAGTTGTTTATTGAACTGTCAGTCAAAGGAGGTGCTGCACCTTTAACCATCCAAATGAAAAATTTGTTTTGCAAGTTTTTTAAAACGATACCATCATCCAGGGCCATAACCACCATAGACATTGAGGGGGACAAGTCAAATATGTTCTAAATCAAGCTGCCGATCACTAGGAGCTGACTAGTTCAGGACCAAATGTTGGTTTGGTTTGTAGATTAGAATTACATTACATTGTTGAATTGTTTACAACAACAATTTATGGAAAAAAGAATGCAATTATTTATTTTAGAAAGGGTTTAGACGTCTTTCAAACTGCAATTTATTATTTTAATAATTGAATAATCACTTGTAAAAAAAAAAAAAATTAAATAGGTACAATGACTTGTATAAAAGTGTTAAATTACTTTCAACAGACCATGAATAAAGGATCGTTCACACCTAGACGTATCAATGTACGCAACCACTTGACCCGGATGTGATGTATTCTAAATCAAAACTTTAACCCTGAGGTGAGAATTACCAATATTTTGCACTAAAACGATAATCTTCAAACACTATCTCTAAAAAGTGGATGGCTATTAATGATGATTATGTCCAAAATAATTATTTATGACATAATTATTTATGTTGATTAGCCCGAGAAAACCTGCAAGGCTTTCATTTTAATCATATTGTCGGTCATTTGTTTGGTGTGGATATATTCATACATTCTTTATTCACTTATTTTACTTTGGTGAATACGCGGAGGGTAACGGCTGCTTCACGACAAGTTTTAAGTAACTGCTAAGGGGAAAAATACGGCAATCATAGATTAAAGGGATAGTTCACCCAAAAAAATTACCCCAATGATTCACTCACCCTCAAGCCATCCTAGGTGTACATGACATTCTTCTTTCAGACAAATACAATCAGAGTTATATTAAAATATGTCCTGGCATTCCATGCATTATAATGGCAGTGAATAGCAGCCAAAAGTTTGAAGATTATAAAAGTAATCCACACGGCTCCAGGGGGTTAATAAAGGCCTTCTGAAGCAAATCGATGGGTTTTTGTAAGAAAAATATCCATATTTAACACGTTATAAAGTAAAATATCTAGTTTCCGGCGGACTTCCTTCCGTATTCAAGGAAAAAGTGTAAAAAGAACTAAAACAAATGTGTGTATTAGTGTAAGTGTGTGTGTGTGTCAACCTACAGTAAACACAAGCAATCTAAAACAAACAAGAACTCAACAAGCCTCTAGGGAACATTACCAACACGCACACACACAAACACACTGTGATTAGCACTGAACTACCTAAACATCTCCTGGGACTCACTTTCCATGAACTAAAAACACCTCAGCTCAGGTATACAAAACCACATTAATACAAATATATATTGTTTCACTATTGCAACTGCCTCCGCTGCAACATATGACCATACTTTTGGATAATTTGTGTAAAATGTGATTAAAAATGCAATGATTTATTGTAGATTTACATTAGAATAGAGCAAATGAGCCACTGTGATGTAGCTGCTGTATCACTGTTTAGTTCCAGCTTGTATGTTGACAGATCCTAGGACATTTTCTCTTGTTTTTAGAAAACAGTGAAGGATTTGAATGAATGTGTGATAGACAACGGAATAATATCCCTGTCTAAATAGTGACTAAAGACTGATTATGACACTTCAGCGCCTCAGAGGGAGGCATCTGCTGTAATGGAGGATTTCCTGCAGCTCATAAAAAGCTTGAAATCCTCCTCATTGTCTCTGAAATCATTATAATGCTCTTTCAGAGTGCTGTGATTCAGTGAAGATTTGAAGATTTGAAGATGTCCTAATTTAATTTATGCCAACCTAGTGCCAAGGTCTGGGTTGAAATGTCGAAATTCGTGCATCTCAAGGTTTAATTCGTAATTTAACATCTTAGTAAATGGAAATGATCTCAGTACAAGAGAGCGCATAATTGTCATGAAAATAATTTCTTCATTTTCTTTATGCAAAATACAATTTGTGATTTCTTTCTTTTGATTTTAGGGGTAAGTATGACCATGTTCTTGGCAGGTTTCATGATTTGTCCATATGTAATAAAACACAAGAGCAGCACAGACAATCTGTGATGTCCAGAATTGCCTGATGTTTCTCGTGTTATCCATTCAAAACATTTCCAGTAATCGCCCCTTGTGCTTTAACACAAATTTTTCACATCTTTCTCCAAACATTCTAATCCAAATCCTCTTGTGACCTTCACAGGCTGCGAGCTTCATAACGCAGTGGATGGGCGTCTAATTTTAGCTCTTCTGTGGTGTGTAGGCATCGTCTGTTATTAGCTACTTGGCAGCTAAAGTTACATTTCATTTTGTCTTCCTAAACATGCAGGTATAAAATTACTACAAAAGCTACAGAAAGTTGCTGAGGGATCATTCTGAAGTCTGTCCCCACCACGGTGTCATACTAGCTGATAGCAGGTTTAATCTGTTGTTGGTGAGTTTAGCCACTTTCACGATTACTAGATTCTGCTTAACATAAGCATATATTTTGTTCATGGATGGCAATTTACCTTCTAAATGCCTCAGGGTTAGGCAAATTTCTCTTAATATACACAACAGAGCCACTTATTAAGGCACATGGCTTCTGTCTATAATCTCAGCTTGTATCACGGCCTACCTTTCAGACATTTCATTTCTAGCTTACCTTTGAAATGTGCCCTTTCAGCACTGCTTATAGCGTTGGCGCGTTTATGATAACCTACTTGTGTTTTTCCTCATTTGTGAAATGAATGAATCTGCTAAATGAATTAATGTAAATGACAGATTCCTGTATTCTGATTCATCTTTTCTCTGTGTTAATGCAGATTGTGTCAATACAGAAATGACCAGTTTCATGCTCACTAACAATAAACTCTGCTAATTTATTTGCAAGGTTAATGGAAATGCCAACAAATAACGTACATGACACTTATCCAAAGCTCAGCTCAACGTTAATTGTGTACTGGCTCTGGATGTGTGTAAGTCTTTAAAGCAATGCCAAGGTCAATGTGTGAATCAAGCTCTTTAAACGAGCCAAATTTCACCTGCCATAAAGCCAAGTGCCTGCAGTCAGCCTTAGAGGAACAGAGGCAATGCTGCTAATAATTATTGAACATGACATTCCATGCTGCTTGAAAATCAATGCCTTTCAGGCAATATGTATTGTTGGAAATCAAAATATGCCTGTGAGACTATACGTTTTCTCTCCTGAGAGGAATCGATCTTGGGTATCCGCTGTACAATACAGAAACTCAGAACCTCTCCTTCCACCAAAACAGCAAGACCTCTCCAAGTTCAGCCAAATACATTTGTCCTTGGTTCGCTCCAGGCATGAGGGAGGATTTTCCCTGGGACATTTTCTATTCATATTTCTCAAGCTAACAGCAAAAGACTTTTTGTAGCTCTGCTGCATAATTAAATATAGATTTCTGGAGCCTGGCATTGTTTTATAAGCATTTTCTATGAATACAGTACACTTTGGTGTCCTTTTGTTTTAAAGTAGAGGCACATTGTTTTCTGATGTGTGACATTAGATTCATTAGATAAACTATGATCTAACAGAAAATTAATGTAGCCTGAAAAATAGCTGATTTTGATCGACTGTATCTAACAATTAAAATCATTAATACTCTCGTTCTTTTCACATTCACAGTGGCTTTTGCAATGAAGAAAACTCATTCAATAACATGACAAGGATTTGTTTGGGACAGTTTTATACTACAAAAATTCTCCCAAATAAATCTCAACTAAGTTTCCCTCATTGCAAAGACCACATTTCGACATCAATGAAGTGTGATGCACGCACGCACACACACGCACGCACGCACATATACATGTATATATGTGTCAGCTGTTAAATTTAAGTACACAATTAGATAATACCAATTTAGGTCAAACAATGACCAAGCAATGCTTAATTTTGTTCAATCTGTGGTGTAAAAGGTCACATTAGCAATAAAAAAATAAAAAAAACACAAGTAAAACATGGTCAGGTCAAAGTGTCTGAATAATTTTGGTCCTACATTTTTATCAATTTTACCGGTAGTCCACTGTATGAAGAATTTTTGGGTATAATATGTCACAGTTTAATGTTTAGTTCATTTTTAATATGTCACAAAGTTACTTTATTTTACTATCCTCACTTACATAAATGAACTATGAACATAAGTGTCCTGTACACTAGTAAAAAATTATATCTGGTGTCTGAATAATTTTTGGTTTGACTATATATATATATATATATACTTTGAACTCCTTAGGTTGACAATTGAGATTTAAGCACCTCATTCGCAAACTAAAGGCATTAGGAAAATAGGAAATTACTTGAGCTGTTAATTGACACTGTTGGATTCCTCCTCATCTTGAAATTGACATCTACATGGAAATCAAAACCATTTGACATAGACCAGTGGTCTCTTGTTAACACAGTCCAGTAAAGTCAGTGATTGTTTGGTTTCCACCAAGAAATTTCTCCACACACACGCACACACAATTAATCAGCATTACATTTTTAAATCACCTCACAAATTAAAAGGTACTTCACTCTGCCAGTTCTCTGATTAACTGCTGAAAAAACGCCACAGCAGTGGCAGAGATGCGTCCTCAAGCTAACGGCAAGCAAATAACCACCGTTAATTGTTATTTAATTTGTGCTCTCCACATGATTGTAAGTTTTTCGAGGAGAAAGGTTATTGACGAAAACATTTTGAAGCATAAATTAATTGAGCTGCGTTCGCCATATGCTATGTTAGCACTTCTGCTCGCTGCCACGATGAGGTTTTTCTGCTAGAGGACGAATAAATCACGTAGACGAGAGATGTAGCTGTGTAGGTCAAATCGAGAAGGTGAGAGAAAGAGAAATCCAGGGTTCTGAAGTCAAAAAGCGATAATATGAGAGGGAAATTTTAAACATTAAATTAAAAGTTAGAAGTCCATGAGATCATTTTTCCCAGCGACATGCATTTACCGTCTTTAACATCAAGGGCAAAAAGGATCCCAAGAGCTCATCTTAACTCTCATTATACACTGGAGTACAGTATATCTCCCTTCCTCGCGTCACTTGACGCAGTATAATGGCGCGGTCGCCCTGTGAAGAGAGTCGCTAGCAGCCGCAGGCCGAGCGAAAACCCCCTGGTGATCATTTACACACATTAATGACGCTCAGGTCATCGAGCAACCGATGGATGTCCTGCCTAATACGCTGCTGACGGGGGAAAGCAGCTAAGACTAGCAGGAGCTTTTAGAAGCTGTTAGATCAGACTTCATCTCATGCATTCATATGCATTTAACTCTTTAAAATAAAAGCCTCTGTTGGGACATTGTGGTAATGCATTTTTAATTGTGTCTAAATCAGTGTCACTATAGCATTCAAGTCACCTTTATTTATATATTTATATAGCGCTTTTTACAATAAAAAAAAGCAGCTTTACAGTGATAAAAGGAAAATAATGCAACAAAGTTTGAAAATAGAAAATAGTGTCATAGTCAAGCTTAAAGGGATAGTTCACCCAAAAATGAAAACCACCCCATGATTTACTCACCCTTAAGCCATTCTAGGTGTATATGATCAAAGTTATATTAAAATATGTTATATTAAAATATGTCCTTAAGCATTATAATGGCAGTGAATGGCAGCCCAAAATTTGAAGCCCAAAAAAGTCCATCCATCCATTATAAAAGTAATCCACACGGCACCGGGGGCCTTCTGAAGCGAATTGATGGGTTTTTGTAAGAAAAATATCCATATTTAACACGTTATAAAGTAAAATATCTAACTTCCGCCAGACCGCCTTTCGCTTTTCACTTATGCAGAAAGTGTAACGCCTCTCGCAGTTCAAAACGCTTACGCTACGTCTGCCGTCATTGTCCTGACAGTTACGCTTTTTCCGTAAGTTGAATACGGAAGGAGGTCCACCAGAAGCTAGATATTTTACTTTAAAACGTGTTAAATATGGATATTTTTCTTACAAAAACCCATCGATTCGCTTCAGAAGGATTACCTTTATAATGGATGGATGCATTTTTTTAGGCTACAAATTTTGGGTTGCCATTTACTGCTATTATGATGCATGGAAGAGCATTTTAATATAACTCTGATTGTATTTGTCTGAAAGAAGAATGTCATATACACCTAGAATAGCTTGAGGGTGAGTAAATCATGGGCTAATTTTTATTTTTGGGTGAACTATCCCTTTAAGTAAGTTCAGTGATGGTTTGTTTCTGTTGTAAAAAAGTTATTAATTTAGTTAATTTATCTATACAGCCGCTCTGGAGAAAACAGTGATGTCATCGTACACTACCGCTCAGTTCAATTATCATGCAATGGTGTCAATGCAGGCAGATCAATAATGTTTTTGAATATTCAGTGAATATATATTATTTATATACTACTACAGTATTTATAAATATTTTGAATTAGCTTTTTATTTTTTCAGTTTTTACTTTACATTAAGGTTCTATCTGTTAACATTAGTTATGAAGTATCATTAAGTAACAATGAAAAATACTTAGAATGTATTTTATTAACTAACAGTAACACAGATTAATAAATACTGCACAAAATATTGCATTAACTAACGTTAAGTAATGAACCTTATTGTAAAGTGTTACTGATTTTACATTTTAGTATTCTTGTTGTGTGGTTGTCATTTTTATTAGTTTTTCTTTCTTATATTTCTATGTAAGGTAATTCTTTTAAATTGTATTATTTATTTATTTTTTAAGTTTTAGTAATTTTAGTACCTCACATTAAATGTATTTATTTCAGGTGCCAACACTTGTAATTGTCATTTAAGTTTGTTTTGTAATATTTCTTTTACGACTTTAGTCAAGGTAACATTTTTAACTTACGTTTAGGTTTTCCATCTATTTATAGTTATATTTTGTTTAATTTATATTTTTATCTTTATTTAAATAAGCAAAAAATAAATTTTCAATAGTATTAGTGAATAATAACACTGGTCTAAATATTTTCTAGAACACTGTTATTATTTTCTTTAGACCACATTAGTGTAGCCGTTGTTACTAAAATGGCAGCGCCACTCTCTCGTTAGACGCAAAACACTCCCTAACGCGCTCGTCTAATCGCAGCACACCACAGAGGACGACACAGTAATTAAATACAGCTAATTGAGTCTCTGCGGACCGGCCAAACGTGATTAGTTACTGTTTACTCGCTCAAGTTAGCAGGGTTTGTTCAACTGACAATGAGCGAAGCCAAAGGAGGCCGATGTGGCGCACACACACGCAGCTGGAAATTAAAAGGCCGTTCGCCGTAATTGATTCTTTTGCTTATCTGCAAGAAATGCTGCGAGCGAGATACCAAGTATTCTTTCTGTTGGCTGCGCCGTTATTCACGGAGCTCAAAAACTCACAGAGCTGCAGACAGAGCTCAAAAACACACAGAGCCGAAGACAGTTAATGGATTTGGGTTGGGAATCGATCAGCAACATTGGCCGACTGATGCACGTATTAGATTGAGCTTCGCTTTAGCGCCGTCTGTGCCACCGGCAGATGTTTTTCCCTGGATGAGGTTATTCGCTGTGGAAAATCCCCCCTCGGCCATAATAAGATATATTTGTTGGAAGTTTTGAGTGAACGCAATCTCCTTAGAGCCGCTGTCACAGGTCAGCCGGTGTAAAGACGCATTGTGCTGCGGTCATCCCTCCTGCCACAAAAGCACAGATTACCAACAAAGACAAATAGCAGGAAACCCTTCAAGTATGACTGCCATCCCAGCCGTATTTTCCGCTTCCTTTGGCGCTTTTGTGCTGAGCGGCGGGCCAAGGCGGGTTAGGCTGGGCTTGTGTTTGCTTCAGTTCGCTCTAGATAAGTTTGCGTTGTTTTTTTTCAGCCTGCCACAAAAGGGCAAAGGAGCGTTTTCTCTCCTGGACTGTGACGGCAGTCAATGTTGGTGGATTGGTCCTGAATTCCAGCTGAACCCCAGAGATGTGGTGGCTACGGAATATTGATCTGGGATTTGCTCGCTGTAAAGGAAGCAGCGGTGGTGAGAGGAGCTCTACCGTCATCTAATGTTTCTGATGAAGGCTGATGTTTTTGTGTGTGGATGTGTGTAATTAGCCCCCTGCACTAATTAATACAGTAATTGTGCTCTGGAACGGTGAGTCACAACTATAACAAAGGGCCAAACTGAACACAGAGGGCGAGTGAGCCTGGGAATCAACAACTGCATATTTTTTTAAGAATCCAAGAACCATATTTGTTTGCCAGTATCATTTTTACTCAAATTAGGCGACAAAATATCCGGAATATAGGGGAGAGAGGGGCACAACCGAACACTTTTTGACTTTCTCAGTTTGTGTAAATCCACTTGGGGTTCAGAGTATTTATTTTTTCCCACATTAATTTCCCACATGTCTAGTACAATTATGTGGTTTTGCTTCATTATTACGGTGTATACTTTTTTCTTGATTTACCCCGCAAGAATGGAAGTAAATTGTGACAACATGCCCCATTGTAACATGTGAGGGGCACATTGTAACATGACCAAATGACAGCTTAAAATGTTACCTGTTATAATAAAAAAAAATCCAAGACTAACTAAAATAATTTGTCAATAAAATACAATTATTAACTTTTTTAAATGAAATAATGCCATTTTTAAAATTTAATTAAAAAAATACAAATTGTTGAGTTTGCAACAAACACATAGCTAAATACAGCTATACAGCATAGTTAAAAACATAATAATAATTAATCATTTCTGAACATTGACTCTCAGTCTTTATTCACCGTTTTCTCATGGGATAGAATAGCGTAGTTCTACTAGGGGCACATTGAAACACAGTGTTACAACGTTCCCCATCTGCACAACTGGGATTTAAACCCGGCTCGTGTCTTCTGCTGGTTAGATCAGCATTAAAGAACTATCTCAACTGTTAAATAACAGATATTAGATTAAAATAATATCAGATTTGTCTTATTTTAAATAAACACAAAAAACAGAGATGGAAAATAAACTTAAGTAAGTTTACTTTTGCTATGGTTAAATAAATGTTCAGTGATATCTTCCAAAGATTTTTTAATTTTGGCATAATTTTTTCTCTATATAGTGTTGATATGGCAACTAGTAAATACACTAAGTTTCGTCATCCTGGCATGTGTGGAACGTTTTAAAGCATGTGTGTTACAACTAACCCCGCGTTAGGTTGTGCCCTGCTCTCCCCTACTTTTTAGGAAGTCTATCTGTACTTTTTTGCTATTTAAGTGCAAAATATCTCTATTCACCACTTCTCAGATATGCACTTGCACAAGACGGTGTTTGTTCCACTTTACATTTGGTTGCATATACTCAATCAAAATGGTTTTGCTTTAACTGAGATAAAATACATTTAAGTATTACAATTACTAAAATAAACTGAAATAAAAATTAATTAATAAAAAAAAAAAAACTAACAAAAATCACAAAAAATTACTAAAACTAAAATGAAAATATAGAAATTCAAAATATTCAAAATATTAATAAATAGTATAATAGTTTATAAATGATATTAAAATATCACCGGATGAATACAAATGACTCTTTTATGCTGTAAAAACTTTTCTTTCTTACTTAACATGTTTGCACATTTGATTTAGATGATTTTATTTTGTTTTCCTGTTAAATTAACTACTTTCTTACACTATTGACATTTTTTCTTCTTCTAATTTTAAGTATAAACTGTTTTGATGATTTATTCAGAAAACAAGACTTATCTGAAGTCTTTTTGCTTCTCAAGCAAATGTAAATGATTAAAGAATATTTAGCTATTTGTACCAGAAAAAATACCAAAATAATAAGTACGAATTTTTTTTGAAGAATGAATTACACTGATCTTCCTCGAAGGTGCTAAAAGAACTGGAACTGGGTTCATTATACAGTTTAGTGCATTATAGAGAAATTTTTGTTCAAGTATTCCAAAGATCGGCAAGAATATCTCAGCGAGATGAGACAGGAGACATCCGATAACTGTCAGAAATAAAGCTCTTAAAATCACGTCGGCCGATTGCGTGTGCGTATGCGTTTGCATTTTCCACCCCCTCTCAGGCTCCCCTTTTTCACTCCTCCGTCTCCGGCTCTCTCATTTACGCCCCCCTGATGTATTCTGTTGTTTTCTTTGGCATGGTTCAGCGTGGCCTGTTAATTACGCTTTTGTTCCGTCTCAAACAGAATCACTCCAACGAATGTAAGAGCTCTCCATTAACGACACAGACGCTTCCTCTGCAGCAGAACTTGCCTTCAGCTTCTCTCTGTTTGCTGTTATTTTCCTCTTCTTCATGTGACACTTGTTCTGTGATAATAAAGGTTATCTTTTACATTTGGCTGCGGCGTAAATGACAGGCGGCTAATCCGGCCACCGGTGCGTTTATCAGTGCATTCCAGCTGCCGTATAATCTTGCGAGCGCTTTCGCCGAGATGGAGAGAAAAAAAGCTGCAACGTTTCCATCAATCATGTCTCTCATAAGTCAGAAATTTGACCTGTTCAGGAATGCCGACCTCGGGCAAACAGAGTGTCGCTCAAGGGAAGCGCAGATGTTCACGAGTGTCTCTGTCTGGACACGGAAAACGTCGCTGCACTTTTGCCTGCGAGTTCATGGATACGTGGTTCTTTCTGGCTGGACTTTACAGAATCTCAACATGAAAACAGATGTCTGTTTCATTTCAGATATAGCTGAAAAAAATGAAGGCCATTTGTAGATGATAGCCCTCGATTCATATGTGACATTATTAAAGGCACAGTTCACTAAAAAAATAAAATCTTTTAATATATTGATATTTTAAATTTTCTCTTAATATATTTTGTCCATCCACTGAAAGTCTATGTAATCAACATTTTCAACTTACATCGTAAAAGTAATCCATATGAATCAAGCGGTTTAATCCTTTAAGTTAGGCTTTAATACACAAATAAACAGTATTCATTTCATTATACATACGGTTTACTATATTTGATGATATTTACACTCAGAAAAATACTTTATTTATGTATTTGAATTGTATATCAAATTTCTGAACTTAATGCGATGCATATTTGTCAGTTATACATTAATGAAACTGGTAAGAATTCTGCAATACTGCAAAAATCATGGAAGCAACACTCCCCAAGTCCCCATGAAATCAAAATAGATTTTTTTTAGTCTTGCTGTTATAAGCTAGTCTGCACCTAAACAATGAAAAAATTCACATTTAGAAGATACTATAAGCATTCTCTCACTTCCACCCATATGGATCAATGATTTTGATGACATCACTCTGCACTTCTCAGATTTTCTGTCCAATCAAATGCTCTCTAGAATCTAAAGTGTCCCGCCCCCTACAGTATAAAAAGACGCTAAAGCTACGGCTAAAATCTGTCATGTGTTCACACATTTATTAATTTCTACATGGTGAACGGCACATACAGGGGATAGGGAACGATTTAGACATTGTAAATATGTTTTCCATTGGGGCGAATGAAGTTTGGTTTCACGTTAGTGTCACAATAGCACAGAGCGGATCATATGTGCAAGTCGACATAGACCAGAGAACGTATCGGACCTATTTGAATTCTGCACAGAATGCTATATTTTAAAGCGATATCAGGGCTGTACAGTGCAACATATATGTCGCACGTGCTACAAAAAAAATGGTCTGTGCGATGAATACATTTACCCCAGTAGCACGCGTGCGATACAGTTTAGCATCTGAGACAGAGCTTGTTTGTGTGAGGTGAGAATTTGTTTTGTGCTTGTGTGAGGTTATCTAAGGCTGCACGATTTGTCTTAGTGAGATTATGAAATCGCAAAGGCTTACATTTTTAAATAAATATATGTGCTATCTCTGCAAGCGCTGTGAGTCATTGGCCGTTTAGTTCGAAACTGTCAAGCGGAGCTCGGCGCGCACTGAGGTACCAAACCCGACGCTACCTGTAGGAGGTGGTCTGAGTTCGGGGGCACTCGAACTGTGCCGTGAAAGCAATGGACTCGGGTGCGCACTTCTTCAGGAAGAAAATTAACCAGTGCATGTGTTTTAGCCGATTGCAATGTATTTAGTTCAATAAAACACATGTAAGGGATGATATAGTGCTGTTGATGATTTACCTTGGATACGAGCGAGAGTGAGCCTACAGTGTATTCGCGAATAGCGAGTGCAATCAGGGCAGCGAATGAATGGCAATCCACTGTTTCTTCTAAAGAGTCATTTTGCAAGCAGCAGAAAGCCAACTTCATGCAATGCACGTACAGTAAACCAAAGTGCCGTTCACTCAGCTGCGCATAATAGCACCAAATTAATAAAAAACACAATATATTTACCGTGGCCTGTTTTCTATCATGCGCCGTGCACGTTTGTGATGAGATGAACGCAAATGCACCAGGGTTCGATAGAATCAAGTCGAGTGTGAAACCAGACCAACGCTGCGAAAAGCCAAAGGCAACATGTGCCAAACATCTTTCCAAACTTGTAATGAGAAGCGTTTACAAACCTGTTGTCCAACAAAAGAGAACATTTAATCGAGTGTTTGAAATAACCTACTTTTGAGATCGGATGGGCTTTACATCACATTACATTATATTATTTTATTATATTCTGTAAAGTGATTCGCGGTGTAGAGAAGTGTACAGTACTTTCTTTTTCTCTCTTATTGCATGCATAAGGTTTCCTGACAAAAATTAAGACATTACAGTCACAGTTTTATTTTTTTATCATAATTTAATATTTTATAATAAAACCTTAGACCTTTCTAATGATTTCTTTTCTGTAAAATATAATAATAATAATAATAATAATAATAATTGTTATTATTATATTTATTCTTAAATATTCTTTTTTTTTTTGCATTTTTCAGACATGGTAAAATACATTTTATACATGTGCTACAATTGTTTGGCCTGTGCTACAAAACTTTTAACCTCTGTAGCACCAGTGCTATGTGCAAAAAAGTTAACGTACAGCCCTGGATATGGAGGAGATTAGGAGGAGAAACGGTTAGAGATTAGGAGGAAACTGCGGCTTTACCAAACTCAATGGCTCTGGCCGAGCTGTGATATACACAAAACGCTATTGGCTATTTTACAAAAAGGGGAGGATCTGTTCCATATGTCCTGCTCTGTCTTTCTGTTTCAATGAAAATTACGTCAACACACTGAATAATGCTGCCCGTTTTAAGGCACTTCAGTGGGCCTTTAACTATTTTTCATTGTTAACTAATCCAGTTAACTAATGAAACCTTAATGTAAAGTGTTACCACCATGGCATAGTTTATTAATGTTAGTAATAGGTGCATCATTTTACTTTTTACTTTGCTACTGAAATGAAGAAGGGGATGAAAAGGGATGTGCGCTTGACAGCAGACGTAAATATTGAATTGATGCTTAATATTCTATAAATTAGATACATTTACTACATAGACATCTTAAATCTCTGATATATCTCCATATCTTTCTTTGTTCGAGTATGAGTACACAAGTTTAGTATGGGTGCATCCCTAATTTAAATTTTTGAGAGTATGTTTTTAAAGATGAACAAAAGTCTTTTTGAGTGAACGAGTCCATTTAAGGACATCAAGTGGCAACCTGGCTGTCATATTCGCTCGGTTTCATTGAAAGCATGACCTTTGACACCAACAACAAAAGCTTGCACTTTATCCACCCTTTTAAAAGAAAAATACTTATTTTGACATTCCAGAACAGACCCGCCGTCATAAACCATCTATCCATGGGAATGAGTCTCTCTACTGCAGTTATATAAAACCTGCTCTTAAAACAAGCATTTTTATCATCAAACATGTTCTTGCTCCTCCACAGCTGCACTTGAAGCTGAATGCTGGCCGTCGATACAGTAGATCTGTCCACGGAAGTGCTCCTCGTGGACTCGCTGATTGTGTGGAAGCCCTTGAGTGTAAACGCTTATTGATCGTCTGGACCGCCGAACTGATAAAGTCTATCGAGCGCTGGCTCATCAGCTCTAAAGTGTGACTGCTGAGAGACCAGAGCGCTCAGAGAACGTTCGCACGAACAAAACAACGCACACAAAGCCTGAGATCACGACACAACTGTTGAGACGAAAGATGGACGAGAGAGTTCACAATGTTTCTCTGTCCTGAAATTCCAAATCGGTTTAGTGCGTTCCTGAGATGAACCACACAATCTTTCCTTAAAAGTAGCTTCATTAACCCTACAGTACAGCATATAGCCTACTGTATCATATTTGATTAACTATATCATAAATGATCACTATGATTAAAAAAAAAAAAAGTGCAGAAGAACCTGTTGCACACAATATGCTACATGCCTTATGTGGCCTTTAAAAAAAAAAAAAAAACTTTCAAATTCCGGTCATGGTTCACATGTCTTTTTGAAATCTTTACAAAAAATTTTTTGTAAGTACAGGTGCTGGTCATATAATTAGAATATCATCAAAAAGTTGATTTATTTCACTAATTCCATTAAAAAAGTGAAACGTTTATATTATATTCATTCATTACACACAGACTGATATATTTCAAATGTTTATTTCTTTTAATTTTGATGATTATAACTGACAACTAAGGAAAATCCCAAATTCAGTATCTCAGAAAATTAGAATATTGTGAAAAGGTTCAATATTGAAGACACCTGGTGCCACACTCTAATCAGCTAATTAACTCAAAACACCTGCAAAGGCCTTTAAATGGTCTCTCAGTCTAGCTCTGTAGGCTACACAATCATGGGGAAGACTGCTGACTTGACAGTTGTCCAAAAGACGACCATTGTCACCTTGCACAAGGAGGGCAAGACACAAAAGGTCATTGCAAAAGAGGCTGGCTGTTCACAGAGCTCTGTGTCCAAGCACATTAATAGAGAGGTGAAGGGAAGGAAAAGATGTGCTAGAAAAAAGTGTACAAGCAATAGGGATAACCGCATCCTGGAGAGGATTGTGAAACAAAACCCATTCAAAAATGTGGGGGAGATTCACAAAGAGTGGACTGCAGCTACAGTCAGTGATTCAAGAACCACTACGCACAGACGTATGCAAGACATGGGTTTCAGCTGTCGCATTCCTTGTGTCAAGCCACTCTTGAACAACAGACAGCGTCAGAAGCGTCTCGCCCGGGCTAAAGACAAAAAGGACTGGACTGCTGCTGAGTGGTCCAAAGTTATGTTCTCTGATGAAAGTAAATTTTGCATTTCCTTTGGAAATCAGGGTCCCAGAGCCTGGAGGAAGAGAGGAGAGGCACACAATCCACGTTGCTTGAGGTCCAGTGTAAAGTTTCCACAGTCAGTGATGGTTTGGGGTGCCATGTCATCTGCTGGTGTTGGTCCACTGTGTTTTCTGAGGTCCAAGGTCAACGCAGCCATATACCAGGAAGTTTTAGAGCCCTTCATGCTTCCTGCTGCTGACCAACTTTATGGAGATGCAGATTTTATTTTCCAGCAGGACTTGGCACCTGCACACAGTGCCAAAGCAACCAGTACCTGGTTTAAGGACCATGGTATCCCTGTTCTTAATTGGCCAGCAAACTCGCCTGACTTTAACCCCATAGAAAATCTATGGGGTATTGTGAAGAGGAAGATGCGATATGCCAGACCCAACAATGCAGAAGAGCGGAAGGCCACTATCAGAGCAACCTGGGCTCTCATAACACCTGAGCAGTGCCACAGACTGATCGACTCCATGCCACGCCGCATTGCTGCAGTAATTCAGGCAAAAGGAGCCCTAACTAAGTATTGAGTGCTGTACATGCTCATACTTTTCATGTTCATACTTTTCAGTTGGCCAAGATTTCTAAAAAAATCCTTTCTTTGTATTGGTCTTAAGTAATATTCTAATTTTCTGAGATACTGAATTTGGGATTTTCCTTAGTTGTCAGTTATAATCATCAAAATTAAAAGAAATAAACATTTGAAATATATCAGTCTGTGTGTAATGAATGAATATAATATACAAGTTTCACTTTTTGAATGGAATTAGTGAAATATATCAAATTTTTTGATGATATTCTACTTATATGACCAGCACCTGTAAACATAAGAATAACTTTAATATTTTTGGTAATATTTTTCAGTCCACTTACTGGACTAAAGCAACTAAGGTTTACTTAACTACTTTATTTATTTTTTTAAAGAAAAATCATGTTCAAATATCAAATATGATTCATCAGGTTTTTGGGGAACGTTTATTTGTTCAACGCACAGTCATCATTGTATTGCATTGCATTGTTTTAAAACTTTGATCATAAAACTAGCATTTAAGTATCATCTTACTAAGACACATTATTAGCAGATATAGAGTGACAACTGAAATTTATATGCATTTTATGTAAGCATTTTGCTATACTGTTATAAAGACCTCATGGATTTACATTACACGCATCAGCATTTCATCTTACATTTTATGCATATAAATATGAGCATATGCACCAAACGGCATATTTTTGCTCAGTTCGGGCCTCTGAATAAAATGTAGCTGTTGTTTTTTTAATATATACTACTATATGAGCCATAAACGCCTGATGTATCAAAACATAAAACACAAAACTTTATTAGATTTAAGATTTTGCCTAAAGGTTCAATACTGTTCCTTAAAAAATAAATAAAAAATAAAAGACTATTATTTCAGATGTCAGACTTTACAGGGTTAATGCTTGCTTATGATTCCCATGAGAAAGGGAGAATTCCTGACGTCTCCGTCTTGGAATTCCAGGCCGTGTTACAGATATATGGCATGTTGCCTTCAAGTGCAGCATTCCAGAGATGAATGAGATGACCTTTGACCTTGAGCAGGATCAAAATCCACACTCGTCTGAGACTTTCGCAGCAGCTGTAGTCAATCTGTACTTAAAATACTGCGCATGTGCTTCCCCTCCGCCGCCAGATAGACGGCTTACATGTAGTTGCACATTATACTGAGAGATGAGGAAGTGTTTGAACATCCCAAAAATGACATGCTTCAGCTTCAAAGAAAGAAACCCACTCGCATTGATGCCATTTGTGCACGTGTGCCCTGTGGCGTCACATCTAGAGGTATCATGGGTAATAACAGCATGAAGTTTAGCAGCACGGCTCCACTTACTCAAGAGTAACGTCTGGATGGTCCGCCCACTTCTGCTGGCTGAGCGGCTGACGGTGTGTGTGTGTGTTTGTCGGGAGCGTGACACACTCCTCTAAGTGTGTGTGGGTGCGTGTGTAGGAGGAAGAGCAACACTTTCATCCTGTGCCAGGTAAAGATACACCACTCTCTGTGTGTGTGTGTGTTTTTCTATCCCGTTGGAGACTTCAACCTGAATGCACACTGACTCACAGGGACTCACCGTGTCACCGTGGGGACCTAATTTGAGGTCCCCATGAGGAAACAAGCTTATAAATCATACAGAATGAGTTTTTTAAGATGTACAAATGCAAAAAGTTTTCTGTGATGAGTAGGTTTAGTGTAAGTGGATATAATATTGTCTATGGAGAGTCCCCACAAAAATAGCAAACCTATTTCTAACTTCTAGTAAACTTTTTTTTTTATAGTTTTAGTTTTAGTCATTTTGTTATGTGCTTTTTTAATTTTTTTTTTTTTTTTTTTTTTTTTTCTTTTTATTCCCATTTTAATCTTAAATTTAAGATTAATTAATTTATAAATTTTTCAGTTAAGTTGCCACATTTCTTTAGGTTTGAGTGTTACCTAATATTTATATTTTATAAAATAATTTTTAATACTTTTAGTTTTAGTAAAAAAAAATAACACTGTCTCTATAAATACATTTTTAGAAACTCATATGGTGTAGTCACAGCAGTAAAAGTTTAGTTTCAGGTTTCATATGGAGGCTTCCTTGATAACACCAACCAATAACAGACCATTTATCAAATAATATAATCAAGGTGAATATATATCAGTATTATCAGCATCAGATTGTTTGACGTACGCCAAGTGCACAAAGAGAGCGAACAATCAGCCGTTCTGCAAGAGGATAAATCCAAAAGTAATCTCCTCTCTGTGTCACACAATTCCTTTATTTCTCCAGAAGAGGCTTTCCAAGTAAGTCTCCATGAACAAAGTTAATTTGTGGAAATTGGTGAGGACTGAAGCACTCGCAGCTGCAATGGGTTTTAAACACGGACGGGTCGAGGTCACCGGCGACAGGAGCTATGAAATCACGTCCGGCTCCTCATTACCGCCGACGGCATGGGAGATTTCCGAGCGAAGCAGGAAGACAAAGGAAAACAAAAGCGTGTCTTTCTCCGCGTCCTCTGGCTGCAGACAGACGTCGCTCGCGCTTTCATTTCCTCAGAGCTTTTATAATTAATTTCATTTAAGGGCTGCAGATCGTTGGATGTTCTGCTGACTAAACCCGTTTGTCATTTGTGGGTTTATTTTGCGAAACCTCCTTCACAGCCCAGCGGCTTCCCATCGCTCATTAAAACACTGTGCGTGTGAGTCTGAGTGTGTGTGTGTGTGGCTGCAGTTACGCAACTCATTGTTAAACACAGGTAACAGGTGATGTGTTTTAGATTAAATGAGCTCACAGTTATCCGTCTAACTCGGCCTTTGGGCTCAAGGTTTGTCTGGTTAGCATGATCCCATTAGTCCCCGCTGGTAGACACTGTAACTATAACATCATGCTGTCAGGAGCGCCTTTTTCAATTCCGAAGTGGTGTTGCATTCTGGGCACTTTGTTGTTTAAGAAATGAAAAATCCGTCCTTGCATGTTCCCTGTAACATGTTCACCTATGTTTCTTCATCCGCTCTTCATCCAGTCACCCGACGCTGCATTTGGATGTAATTACCCAGCGGCGTGTAGAGGTTCTCCTCTCAAGAGCATCATTAGTTGAATTAAGGGCGACCCGGAGGAGGCCGATTCATCTAGCAGAAAATGACTCCAATATGCAAAGCATCAAAGCCGTCAGATAAGAGCCTTTTACTCCCGCAAACTCCCCCGCTAAACCATTAGAACCTCCTCAGATACGAGCACAAACACGGAGTCATTTCAGAACACAGACAGCAATTTCAGTCCCAAATTTCATGGATAGAAGGAACGGACGTCATTGATAAAACACAAACGGAACACATTTCCAATTGGAAATGAAAGTTTCCAAACAAAAATAACACAAAAATCTGTTCTACTGTTTCACGCCATTATTTTATCCAGCAACAGTCAGTATTATGAGCATTTCCTCACATATAGCGCCCCCTAGGGCAGTGTTTACCAACCCTGACGGCTAGGAGTGCACTATTCATTCAAATAAAACCAAAATCGTGAGATATGGCTTAATATGATTATCAAATTGAAAAGGCTGTGATTTAATTACATACAGATATGTGCTGTGAAGTGCAGTACTGTGATAATTTTCCCAAAATTGTAATGAGAAGCGCTTATGAAATGATAATAATAATAATAATTTAAGTAAATTATATTATTATTCAATTTTTTTTATTTAAATTTTTTTATTTTATTATAGTGAAATATTACATAAATAATTTTTCTTATTTTAAGATTTTTCAGAAATTATTAGTATTATTATTATAATGAACAATGAAAATATTGCAAAGGTATTTATTTAGTTTAATATTTTATTTAGTAATAATAATACTTATTATTATTATTAAATATTCACTTTTATTTTTATTTATTGATATATTACAAACATATTTTAATATTACTTACTAAATATTTTAGTACTTTATGTACTATTATTAATAACAATAAGCCATATTGATATATAATCAATGTTTTGTAATTCAATTATTGATGTTATTATTATTAATGTTATTAACATGAATGTTTTGTGAACTAACATGAACAAACAATGGACTGCTGTATTTTTATTAATTAACGTTAACAAAGATTAACAAATACAGTAACAAATGTATTGCTCATGGTTAGTTCATGTTAGTTAATAAATATAATGTTAACAAATGAAACCTTATAGTATTGTATTGTACAGGGAGTGCAGAATTATTAGGCAAATGAGTATTTTGACCACATCATCCTCGTTATGCATGTTGTCTTACTCCAAGCTGTATAGGCTGGAAAGCCTACTACCAATTAAGCATATTAGGTGATGTGCATCTCTGTAATGAGAAGGGGTGTGGTCTAATGACATCAACACCCTATATCAGGTGTGCATAATTATTAGGCAACTTCCTTTCCTTTGGCAAAATGGGTCAAAAGAAGGACTTGACAGGCTCAGAAAAGTCAAAAATAGTGAGATATATTGCAGAGGGATGCAGCAGTCTTAAAATAGCCAAGCTTCTGAAGCGTGATCATCGAACAATCAAGCGTTTCATTCAAAATAGTCAACAGGGTCGCAAGAAGCGTGTGGAAAAACCAAGGCGCAAAATAACTGCCCGTGAACTGAGAAAAGTCAAGCGTGCAGCTGCCAAGATGCCACTTGCCACCAGTTTGGCCATATTTCAGAGCTGCAACATCACTGGAGTGCCCAAAAGCACAAGGTGTGCAATACTCAGAGACATGGCCAAGGTAAGAAAGGCAGAAAGTCGACCACCACTGAACAAGACACACAAGCTGAAACGTCAAGACTGGGCCAAGAAATATCTCAAGACTGATTTTTCTAAGGTTTTATGGACTGATGAAATGAGAGTGAGTCTTGATGGGCCAGATGGATGGGCCCGTGGCTGGATTGGTAAAGGGCAGAGAGCTCCAGTCCGACTCAGACGCCAGCAAGGTGGAGGTGGAGTACTGGTTTGGGCTGGTATCATCAAAGATGAGCTTGTGGGGCCTTTTCGGGTTGAGGATGGAGTCAAGCTCAACTCCCAGTCCTACTGCCAGTTTCTGGAAGACACCTTCTTCAGGCAGTGGTACAGGAAGAAGTCTGCATCCTTCAAGAAAAACATGATTTTCATGCAGGACAATGCTCCATCACACGCGTCCAAGTACTCCACAGCGTGGCTGGCAAGAAAGGGTATAAAAGAAGAAAATCTAATGATATGGCCTCCTTGTTCACCTGATCTGAACCCCATTGAGAACCTGTGGTCCATCATCAAATGTGCGATTTACAAGGAGGGAAAACAGTACACCTCTCTGAACAGTGTCTGGGAGGCTGTGGTTGCTGCTGCACGCAATGTTGATGGTGAACAGATCAAAACACTGACAGAATCCATGGATGGCAGGCTTTTGAGTGTCCTTGCAAAGAAAGGTGGCTATATTGGTCACTGATTTGTTTTTGTTTGGTTTTTGAATGTCAGAAATGTATATTTGTGAATGTTGAGATGTTATATTGGTTTCACTGGTAAAAATAAATAATTGAAATGGGTATAAATTTGTTTTTTGTTAAGTTGCCTAATAATTATGCACAGTAATAGTCACCTGCACACACAGATATCCCCCTAAAATAGCTAAAACTAAAAACTACTTAAAATATTGATACAAAAATATTCAGCTTTGATATTAATGAGTTTTTTGTGTTCATTGAGAACATGGTTGTTGTTCAATAATAAAATTAATCCTCAAAAATACAACTTGCCTAATAATTCTGCACTCCCTGTATGTGTTACCTATATTTTTCTTAAATTCTCATTTTTACAGTAAAATATTACAAAGACCATTTTCTTATTTTAATATTTTAATATCCTTTAGTAATAATATTAATACTTATTGTGATGATGATGATGATGATGATGATGATGGTGATGATTGTTATCATTATTATTACACATTTTAGATGTCTCACTTATCTAACCCATTCATTTTAGATATTGGAGTCTCTACTAACAAGCTGAATTGATTGGAAAGTTGGAAAAGTTGGAAAATGTGTAGTGTTGGTGCCTCCGGGAACAGGGTTGGGAAACACTGCTGTATGAAATTAGATGTCATTTGCCATGTGTTGTCAGATTTTCCTTAACAGCAGTAGCTACACTGTACGCCCAAACTGGAAACATGTCGGTGCAGTAACTGCACACGATAATAGGTATTTGTAAAATAATTTTTATAAAAGAAACAGCGCAAAGCAAAATAATGATTCTATTACATAAGGGATGCTCAGAATGTTTACGAGCAGAAAAAAACACAAAACGATTCCAGGGCTCTAAAAACAAATTCATCCATGAAAAGAAAAAACAAACAAACGAGCAAGAGCAGAGAAGAAACTAATGGAGAAAATACCACAGCCATCTGTAGGGATCGATATCCGCATCCACTTAGACCAACACATGCACAGCCGGCACATGATCTATCAGCGTTTAAGGGTCTCTCCAGAATATGGACTTCTACACCCATCTGTCTTAGCAGACACGCTGATGTTTGGCTCCAAACTCATACTGTACAATTACAGATTTCCTCCACTCCATTAATTACCAATGGGGAAATTTTCAGCAGGCCAGATCAATGCGTCTAACGGCTCCGTCTTTAATTATGATAATAAATAACTCATCATTATCTGTTGTTCCATTTCTGTGATGAATGGCATTGGCGCTAATTTAAAGTGGAAGGAGGGGGTCGCGCAGAAACACCATTACCTCGGCAAACTCAAACAAAAGCGTGCTGACTTTATGTGCTGTCTCAGGCCCTCGTTCCCATCCTTTCTACATTTCTATTTTTCAGCTCAAAGAAGGGTTCACCTGGGTTGCGAGATAAGTCAGCATGTTTCCAAAGCACTCGGGCGTCAAAGGGCCTTCGGAAACGTCTGAAAGCGCCGGTGGGCCGTTTGTGTCTTGGCACCTATGAGGCGGAGGGGTAAACGAAAGCACATTGTGCTCTGCAAGCTTTTCTTGCCGCCTTTCACCCTCGATGCAGCTGTCAGAACACCAAACAACAGGCACAGCAATTTCCCAGCGTCCTCCCTCTGCGGGTCCGCGAACACACACCTCGCTGAAAGACGCCGAGAGCGCTGAGGCAGCGATTCGTCTGGATGGCCGTCTGAGCGCTAAGTCAATGCCTTTGTTTTTCTGTCAGGATTTTAAATTATACCTTATATCCGGACTTCCTGCATGACTGGCCGACGACTGTTTGCTGAAGATTACGCATTCGTTCAAAGCAAAAGTTGAGGGACAGTCAAAACCTGTAAAAAGATGCACGTTTAGAAAAAAGGTGCCGCTGTTCCAGCTTCGGCACGGATATTTCCGGATTACCATAAAATAGGCTTTGTCTAGACGCAACTCAGCTCAGCAGAGAATGGAGTGTTTCCCGTCGCTGTCATCGGTTATGATCGGGGCAGCTTTTCACTGGATTTGCCAGAGTTCCTCTAGTTCCGTGAGAATCAGGTTGCACTGGAACAGCACAGAAACAAAGATTCTGAAGGAAGAGCAGCTACTTTCCCTATGACATAAGGCCGCAGAAAGGTTCTCCTGCTTCTATTGAGACATTCATCTATCCTCACTGACTCATCCTACATCTACAAAAGCCAAAATCACTAAACTAAGATACTATACATGTATTGTTTTTAAAAACCAAACACCGTAACTTTAACTTCAAATGGCCAGAATCCAAAAAGAGGCACTAATGATTCACAAATAGAATGTTGATCATCAACATCAAGAGGCAAAATTAAATATTATATGAGAGTTTTTATTTGCTGTTCATTTTCTACAACCCCGTCACCAAAATTTGTGGAATAAATATCCTTGTAAACTCTAATAGGAGTGATTTGTTGTTTTGTCACTAAATACATTTGCAGACTAAATTATGTTAATAGAATGAGCAATAAAAAGGGTCGCTTTAGGCCAGAGGTCTTCCACCCTGCTCCCCCTCTGCTTGAGGATACGTTTACACGACAACCTTGTGCTAAAAACTGAATTTTTTTTCTTTGTACAGATGACAACGTTATCAAAACAATCCCTGTTCACACGGATCTGCAAAAAACAACTAATAACGCTGTATTATGCATAACAGACAGGTAGTTGTCGATGTCCCTTTGTAAAGAAAGACTACACACCTGCACATATGCATTCTTTTACTACAGTGCACTTGAGATGAACCCAATGATTTTTTGTCCGTTTTTCATTCTAAGGATGTTAAGCTTAATAATACTGCATTCTTCTGGGTAAATTCCATCTTCACAAAGCCAGAAACATTCACTGCAATCCCAATTTTAGAATGTTCTCCTCTGATATAAAGTCCCTTTTTACTTCCTTTAAGAAAATGTCGAAACCTTTGAACACAAAGGCTTCGAAACATACATCATCCTTGGGTCTGCTGTAAGAAACCTTTCATTTTTCATGAGGATAAAATGTTATATTGTGTTGATTTGTGAAATTCTTATAACCACTTGTGATGATGTCAGTATGCACCCCCAACCCCCCCCCCCCCCCCCCGTTTTTAAAAACTTGCACTTTTGGACGCTGTTGTCATGTAAATGAACGGCCAAAACGCATATAAAGTCTTCTGTTTTTAGTTGGAAACGGTGTCATGTAAACGGACCCTTAGACTACATAATGCTGTCATTCAGAAGCGTTTAGCTAGTTTGGGGCCAAATGTTGGTTATTTATAAACTTGTATTTCCCACAAAAACTTTCTTTACAGGGTTGATGGTTGAGTTTGATGGTAACATTTTTCAATGAGGTTCAATTCGTTAATATGAAAACTACATTTATTAACCTTATTTACTGTTAATGTTTCTAATACATGATTCAAATTATCAAAGTAATGGGACCTCGTTGTAAAGTGTTACCATATATACCTACCTTCCTGGATGTCAAAGAATGTCATTTGGGAAAATGCAATAAGGATGATCGCAAAATGTGGAACAATACTAAATATAACATTTTTCATAATTAAAATTACTTAATAATAAATAAAGTTCTTAATATCATGAATTACTTTATTCCATAGACTATATCAAAATTATAACCGTTGTATGATTTTGAATAACTGTTGGACAAGTCAAGACCTCTGAGGTGAGACAGGCCAAAATCACCATTTTTAAAACATTTTTAAAAAATTCATACATACATACATACATACAAAATGACGGGGTCAGTGCCTCTGGGTCTTTAACATCAGAGGACGCCACAGGAAAGTGCTGATGATATTCACTGGCTGACTGTGTGAGTGGATGTCAAATGGACATCAGGTCACAGCACATTGAACTAAATGAATTCAGTTAATCTCTCTGATGTTTCTTCATCCCTGGAGCCAAATTGTGACGCTAATATTCCCCCTCAGGGTCATTTAAAGCCCTTTCAGTTTCTCCATGTCTAGTGGCATTTCACTTCTCCAGAACTCTCTTCTCTATCCCATACATATACTTCACTAGCAACCTGCATCCTGCAACCAAAAGCTGTTTCTATCATGAATCATTACTTGCTTTGCTGCATCCATTTCACAGATTCCCCACTAGATTTCCCATCTTTAACAAAGTTGCTTTTTACAATATAATATGAATATTTAAACGAAAATTATGCCATTATTTAGGCATCTAATGTTCCAATGCTGGTGTTTTATTGTTCCGAAAAGGACAAAAACACCATGAAAGCAGCCGCGGCTCATCTGTATGGGCAGAGCCCCATCAAAATATTCATCCAAACACAGACCTCAATAAATTAATAATACATTATAAATGTGTTCATCATTCTGCAACAAATATTTTTTGGATTTTCTAGACTATTTTAAGTCGTAAAGTGAGCAGGATAAAATAAAATGTAGTGCATGGATTCGTCAAGCAAGTATTAAGATACTTAGTGGGGCAGCTGGTCTCAGAGCCCTCCCTGGCTCTACAGCGCCCCACAAATGTCCAATGTAAGCCTAGTCTCAGCCTCAGATGGATTTTCAAAAGTATGTGAAGTTCGCGGGTCCATTGTTGCAGTAATCTTGCACATCATTCTTGAATGAATAATTTATAGATGCACGCCGGTCTGTTATTGCAGGGACGTCGACTTCACATTTGCACACCCCTAAACATGACGTGGAACAAATCGAACTGTGATTGGTTGCGTTACATCTCAGTCAAATGTCCTCTTGGGCAATCCTTGACCAATAAGACCTTCTGCCATCAGTCTGAAGGTCTGGCTACGCGAGACTAATGTAAGCCTGTGGTGAAAAATGGAACTGCAGCGTGCTCTTATAGAGAGCCATTGGGGCAGACTTCTGGCTGCCCTGCTTATATTCACATTAGGTAAACACCTCTTACGTAACCTCGCCCCAGACCAAGATGATATCAGTCCGCTTCAGATATGTGTCTGCATCAAGTTAGTAACTAGTTGGCATGTCTGTTCTTTCTATGTGAAGTAGAGCATCAAATTAATTTGAGTATAAACACTTTAGTTTAAACATGCTCATGTGAATAGCTTTTATATACACTAGTTCTGTTGTGTTTGTTTTATGTTTGTTCTGAGAATAGACATTACTTTGTTTTCCTTACTAATTCCTAACTTGTAATATTCTAAAACAACATTCAGATGCAATAAACAATTATAAGATGGCATTTTATGTGTTGGTTGTATATACTAAAGTCTGTCAATCATCATTAGAGCGCCACCCTCAGGCAAAATAACTGCCAGAGAATTCGGCCAAAAGTGTGTCTGATGTGTTCAGTGATTAGGATATAAAGCCCAGAATTTGCCCTACCTAAATTTATGGCCAGGAGCTACTACTGAATGAAAGTATCATAACATTAGTCAATATGACCCAAAAAGATCCACATTTAAGTATTTTACTTATTATTTCCCCCTCTCCTGAAGCTCTAACATCCTATTTGCACCAGGTTTGATGTCACTCATGTGTCTTAATTGTGTCTAAATATATATACAGATATGTCGCGTATGGAAAAGAGCAGCTTGAACATTCTGCTAAACATCTCACATGTGTTTAAAACAGCGTTATGGAGAGTAAATGATGACTGAGTGTTCATTTTGGGTTTTTTTGAGGCAAGTTTTTTTACTAAATGCATTTCAAGAGTGTGCTGAAATGTATTGGTGCTATCAGCAACCTGCGGTTTTCCCATCATGGAGATCTTTTGTTTACTTTGATGTATGATGCATTGTGCCTGTGACCTTGTTGGCAAATATTGGCCTGAAATTCCCACCCTGTGAAAGGACCGAACGCACTGGTCCCAGTTTAGTGGGTGCATTCATGAATAAGACATGACCCATATTCCCATACAACACAGAACGGCCAATTGAACGGTACGTTTTTAGGGGAAGAAAAGTGTCGGGGCTTAACTGAGGCAAAGGCGCTTTAATGCGAAGCTTGTTTTTGACGCTTGTGTAGTCTGCCGCAGCCTGATATCTTACGGCGGAATACGTATTAGTTTTGTGTCATTATTCATGCTCAAACGATGCTGCTTGCCCACTGGCTGAATGTGCAGTAATTACTACAACTCTGCTTCCTTCATTTATATTAATGGATAAATATTTGTTTAGGGCTTTCTGTTCATAATTATAACATTTTCTTCATTCCAGGTGAGGCTCGAAAAGAGAGTTTTGAATAGCATGCTTCCATCTACTCATATTGCGTTTGCAGTATACAGGTCCAATATGTAAGATTGCTGTACGCACTGAACGTCAGATGAGATACAGCAGACTATAGCAGCTCTCTGTGTGCAATACTGAATAACACACTGCATTGTGCTCAACTTGACCTTTCCAGTGTGATGAACGAGCCGGAAGTTTTTAAATCTTCTTTGACTCATTATTGGATTGGACTGAGTTAAGACTTTTTGCATACAAGTTGATAAAGGTAAAATAATCATTTGTATTCCCACGAGGACAAATTAACACGTAATCCTTATATAATATATATCTCATTTTGAAGTATAAAAGCAATTTTTTTGTGATTAATATCTATTTTATCTCTAAGTTATGGGTAAAAGTTCAGGTGCCGTACAGGATCTGATTGGATTAGATGTATATCATTAGTTATAAAATAAAACTTTCATTAATGAAAAAAAATATATATTATTTGAAATATACAACAAACATTATTTCATCAAAGTATCTAATTTAAAGATTGTTCTTGACCTATTAGCTGATCAAAATATTTGATTAAAAATGATTTATTTATAACATAGGTCCCACTTAGACTTTAGCTTTAAACACATATTATTTCTGACAGCTAAGATTAAATTCAGTTAAATTCAGCTAAAACTAAATCTAATATTTAATTTGAAATTCAAAATTGTTTGCGGTAATTCACATAAACCTGAAATTAAATAAAATATGAAAAATAGATAAAAAATTATAATATGAAATGTTGCTTTGGCACCTGTACATATACTAAAATTAGTAATACTAAAACTATTAATTAATTCAATTGACTATTAAATCAAATGGTAACACTTTATTTTGATGGTCCCTTTGGGTTGACTATAATTAAAGTTGCACCTACATGTCAACTAACGCTCAGTAGGGTATTAGTAAACTCTCTGCTTAATAACACTTTATTTTGATGTTCCCAACTGACATTCTACTGACTATAAGTAACTTTGCAAATAATGTCAACTTATTCTACTAACCCTAATCTAACAGTCTACTGATACTCTAATAAGAGTTGGCTGACAGGTACAGGTGCAACGTTACTTATAGTCACCAGAATGTCTAAAGTGGACCTTTAAAATAAAGTGTAACCATATTTAATATGTCTAAAAGCAGTAATATAATGACACATTTTCGGTTAATCATTGTGTATTTGTAACAGTGGCAACTGTGACCATTTTTCTTCTTTAATAAAGTATTGAACTAAATATTGTGATAAATGTTGCGTTGGCACATGCTGGCATATGTTTCTCAGACCCACAGATGGCAGGGAGATCTGTGAGATGAAGGACATGTTATGTTGCGTGTCTTGTAAGATTGCCCTCTGTCTCCCCTGCTGTTCACATCATATCTTTACAAGCAGACAGTATAGACTGCAGTGTGCACTGCGCCATATGCAGTGAGCACTAGGCCTGTATTCTGAACATATCCATAGAGATTTGCAGACTTTCCCCCTGATTGAGTTCTGCCGTGCTGCTGCTGCGGTGTGTGTGTGTGTGTGTGTGTGTGTGTGTGTGTGTGTGTGTTCTAAGCGACATGCTGCTATTGTGTTGCAGGTTTTATCAGGCCTGAGCTGCAAACAGAAATACTCTCCCTCCAACAACAGATGTGGCCACAAAGGAGCGAGAAGGAAAGAGAAAATAAGAGAAAGCAGAGGAAAAATGTTTTGCCAATAATCATGCAAATGTTTGGAGGTGAAAAGCATATTCTTCTCTCGCATTTCTTCCATTTTAGGTCCGGTAGGTTCTTCCTCAGACCGAACTAGTAGTAATTAGTAGCTGTGTTTTATAATTTCATTAAAAGATAAGTCAGGTAAAAGCCTTTCAGAACACAGAGACATTGGGTTTGAATGGTGAAGCCAGCAGTTTCACTGTAAAAACAGAGCATTTTCACTCAATTTTCTCCACACGGGCCCTGCCACATCCAACAAGGCCTTACAGGGCCACTTTGTAAGAAATGTTGTAAATGTAGCATAAAATTAGAGTTATATTGATGATGCTGAAGCTAGCGAGCGGGAAAGCCCGTCTGCTAATTAGAATATTAATCACCCCCTTTAAAAAGCTCCAAGGTCAGTGAAAGCTGAAGGAGCTTTTACAAATTTCAGGCTCCATCCGGGGGATGCTTTTCTAGAAATAAAATGCAGGCTGCACTGGCCAAATACTCCAGCTAAAACATGTGGCAGAAACAAAAACATGCAGTACCAGACAAAAGATTTCATGTTTTTGTCTCTTATGCTTACCAAGGCTGCATTTATTTGATAAAAATAGAATAAAAACATTAATATTTAATGTATGTATTCCTGTGATGCAAAGCTGTTTTTTTAGCAGCCATAACACCAGCCTTCGATGTAGAAGAAGAAGAAGAATGTTTCTTGAGCAGCAAATCAGCATTGAGTAATGATGCTGAAAAATCAGCTTTAACATCACAGTGTCACAATCCCTGCTCTGGACTCTTGTTTTGTGTTTTTTTTACTGTTTCCTGTTTAGCATGTAGTCGGTTTGTAGTTTTCTTTGTTGATTAGTTTCATGTATTTGTTCCCAGGTGTTTTTGTTATGCTGGTTTGCCCTTAATCCCTGTCTGTATTTAAGTCCTTGGCTGCATCCGAAATCCACACTTTTTTACGTTCCCGCCTGAGCACCTATACAACAATTTATAGATTAACATGACGGTACATGCTAGTACCACAAAAAGCTCCACCACAACTTACGTTACATAAATGTATCCATTAACCATTCAGAAACATCTGGGTGCAGTCTAAAATTTGCAACCTCTTAGTCTCTCCATCAGTGTCCAACTCCGGTTCAAACATGTAAGGCTGCACTTCACAACTGGTTATTTCTGACATTTAGGCTGAGTGAGATTTGTCTCTTTTTCTGTTGACAGAGTATCCGAAGCTTGTATAAAAAAACGATCCGCCTTCTTCTGGAAGGAGGGCGGGGAGCAGCAGTACATTTGCATTTAAGGGGACACACAAAAACGGCACATTTTTGCTCACACCCAAATGGGGCAAATTTGATAAGCTATAATAAATGATCTGTGGGGTATTTTGAGCTGAAACTTCACATACACACTTCACATACACACTTCACATACACCAGAGATTTAGATTACATCTTGTGAAAAGGGGCATAATATGTCCCTTTTAATAGACATTTTACACTGCATTTGGATCCAATTCTGAATCACCAGCATTACACACAGGAATAAATTACATTTTAACATATATTACAATAGAAAACGTCTCGTTTACGTATGTAACCCTCGTTCCCTGAAGGAACAGAGACGTATGTCAGAACTGACCGACAAATTGGGCCAATCTACTTCGAATGTATAAAAACAAGCCAATAACGTTGGCATGCGATCTACGCACCGCCCCGCAGCGCGGGTATTAATACCGTTCGACGTACGTCGGAACTGACCGACGAATTGGGGATCCCTACCAACACGCCAGGGAGGCTGGCCCTTCCAGTGCCCTGCTTGAGCTCGCTGGAGTGCTCCTAGGTTGGAGCAGGAGTCAGGGCTCCAAGCAGGGAAGGTCCGTCACAGCTGTTTCTGCAAGACCTACTCAGCATGACAATTGGATAACGCTGGGAAAGCGTGCCCGTCTCAGGGAGATGGAACGCTGCGGAGCCACGTCCTCCAGGGGAGGAGAGGTGGAAATACTCATAAGGACTAACCTAGCAGGGTAGTGCTACATATGGCAGTCTCTGAAGTGCCCTGAGCACCAGAGCTAAGTCCCAAGAGTGTACCGAGTTTGGACGAGGAGGATTTAGTCTCTCATCGCACCTCTGAGGAACCTGACGATTAGGTCATGCTTCCCTAAAGACTTACCTTCGACACTGCTTGTGGCAGGCCACCTAGAACCTCCTCAGACATGGAGTTTCCAGAGGTCTGGACGCGGGTGCCATAGAGTACCCCGTCCCTGAGAAAGAAGGTCCTTCCTCAGGGGAATCAGCCAGGGAGGGGCTGTCGAGAGGGGTGTGAGTTCGGAGAACCAGGTCCGGTTGGGCCAGTAGGGCGCAACTAGCAAAACCTGCTCCTTGTCCTCCCTGACCTTGCACAGAGTCTGTGCAAGAAGGCTCACTGGGGGAAACGCATATTTGCAACTCGAGGCAATTGATATGCCAATGCAGCTGGGGCCCCGTCCACAGACCCGAGACTACATGCCCATTGTACGTGGCCACCCAGCCGGTGGATGAGGCATCCATGAAGACCACAGCATGCCTGGACACTTGTTCTAAAGACACTCCCACCCATAGAAACAAAGGGTCTGACCACAGGCTGAAGGTTTGGCGACAGTACAGACTAACTGAGACCCAGTACTTGCCACTCTGCCATGCCCATCTCGGGACCCGGCCATGAAGCCAGTGCTGAAGCGGTCTCATATGAAGCAATCCAAGCGGCATTACCACAGCTGCAGATGCCATATGCCCCAGGAGCCTCTGAAAATATTTCAGTGGGACCGCTGTCCTGCCTTTGAATGTATTCAAGCAGTTCAACACTGACCGGACTCGCTCCTCTGTGAGGCACGCAGTCTGGTTGACCGAAGCCAGCTCCATGCCGAGATAAGAGATCCTCTGTGTGGGACAGAGTTTGCTCTTCTCTCGGTTGACCCGAAGGCCCAACAGGCTGAGGTGACGGAGCACCAGGTCCCCGTGTTCGTACAACCGCTCCCGAGAATGGGCGAGTATGAGCCAGTCGTCGAGATAGTTGAGGATACGAACGACGCGTTCACTGAGCGGAACAATGGCTGCCTCCGTGACCTTCGTAAAGACGCGAGGACGACAGGGACAGCCCAAAGGGTAAGACTTTGTACTGATATGCCCTCCCCTCGAACGCAAAGCGGGGGCCCTCGGCGACGAGCAGGCGGAGGTGCTGCAGCTGGTGACAGGGTGGAGGCATCAGCTGGTCGCCGGGGCAGAATGTTTTTAATCACTCCGTTTGATTTGGGCCACCATCGAGGGTAGTGAGGACGGAGGAGTCACTTGATCGGTTTCTGGCGCTATAGGGCGCCGTCCACGACTTCGTGAGCTCCTGATGCACTTCCGGAAAGAATGGAACCGGGGCGGGGCGCTGAGAACCAGCGCGGGCTGTACCGAGAAACCAATCGTCCAGCCACGAAGGTTCGGGACACGGTGGAGGGTTCCACTCGAGTCCGACACTTGTGGCAGCCCGGGAAAGCATAGCCGTAAGCTCTGGATCAGACTCGGGCAACGCTACCACACCCGAAGGGGGCAACGCAGCCGAATCCTCATCTCCAGAGCCCATTAGCTCGTCCTCCGATGCAGCTATCGAAATCATATCCTCAGCCGGAGCCCCGAAAAAGACGGCCGGCCCCCCATGGCAAGGGCCGGGCCGCTCTTCCGGAAGCTCCACCGGCACAGCGGAGGGGGGAGGGGCCCAAGGGGCTTGTTGGCCCGTCGGGGAAGCCCTCACAGTCCCCCTTAGGTCTCCACCAAAGGCATCAGCCAAAGTAGCAGCCCTCTGCTTCGCAGCGGGAGGACCACTAGATCGGGGGATGCACAATGGGACTCCACCCCTTTTGAGGTACTCAAGCCTAGACCGTAGAACTGCGATGGTCATGTTCTCGCAGTGGGAACATGAGTCATTCACGAACGCCGCCTCAGCGTGCTGAATGCCCAAACATGTGATACAGCGATCATGACCGTCAACTGGCGACAGAAAACGATGGCATCCAAAAACACGGTTTGAATGACATCTTGAAAAAGACGCAGGGTCAAACCGTGTTGCTCTTTTAGGAATGGAAAATGCTCTTTTAGTAGTGCTGAAGCACTCAGGGAGATGGCCGCGGCTCACAGCTCAAAACAGAAACGCCCAGCCAACCAACACAGGAACAGTGCACGTTGCAGCGGCCACTCGCTGAATCGCGCCGTCACACCAGCACCAGGCTCATTTTTATACACTCAAAGTAGATTGGTCTCTGAAAATGATCCCCAATTCGTCGGTTAGTTCCGACGTACATCGAACGTCACCGACTGAAAGGGAACTGTTATTTTATATTGTAATAATATTTTACAATATTACAGCTTTTACTGTATTTTTCATCAAATGAATAAAGCCATGGTAAGCATAAAAAAAACTAAACATTTAAAACATTTAATAAATCTTAATTATTCCAAACTTTTTACCGGTAGTGTACTCACTGAAGAAAGATACAAACAGACAAAACAAACAGACAGACAAAACACGTACCTGTGATGGCTGGAAGGCAATGAGAGAGTAAAGGTTAGCTAGTGTTATTCGTCATAGACCTACCACGTAAAACAGTGAGTCGTGTCGTGGCGCTCGTCTCCCCAACACTGTTGGAGGCGACGCATTCGTAAATGGCTTCATCACGCGGTGTCCGCAGCGGCTGGATTCTCAGCACGGAGCCCGATCCATCATCGAACTCTATAACCTACAGGTGCGAGAGACAAGATATGTTACGCGAGTTTTTTTTGTGCTCACGATTGACGACGGAGAATCATGCTCACACACACACACACACACACTTCATCCTGACACAGAGCTCTGGACAGACAACAGACCTTCATTTACTCAACCTGATGCAACAGTACGAACACAGGACATAGAAACACAGAAAGTCTGGTTAAGGTCTTCGGCCGGACTGCGATTTGTTCCATGGGAAATATTTATAATTGCTGATATGTTGGTGTTTTCTCATCCTGAAGCCCAGTGCAAACGGATTTTTTTCTTTTTTCTTTTTTTTTTTGCGTGTGTCCTAAATGATGTTTCTTGCGAGTTTATATGATATGAGACTTATGTCAGACAGCTTAGCTGAGACTCTGGTCAAGACTGACTACCCTTAAAAGTGTGCTATTTTATTCAAGTGTGCTATTAGTATACTTATTTTAAACTTAAAACAAGAGAGTTACTTTTTCTTCATAAAGTCACTATTTAATACATAAATCATTAGCTTAAATCCACTGGTTGTGTACATACAGTAGGAATTTACTTCAAGTCTACTTAAGTACAGTTATAATATACTTAGGATACTTATAGGGACATAATAGTACACTTGCAAGTTAAAATAGTTAAGTTTGAGTATGATGTTAAGTTAATTTAAAGAAAACTTACAAAAAAGTAAACATACTAGAATTATAAAACGAATAGTTTACTGAGTGTACTTCAAAGTGTACATTCATAAACTAAAAAGTGGGCTATAATAGCTATACTTACAGTATACTTTTAAGTTCACTTGTAGTATAGTTGAAATACAAAAGTGAAAACTTAGATTTAAACTAGTTTACTACTGTTACTCTTAAAGTACACTTAAAAGTATACTTTTATAAACTAAAAAGTGGGACAATTTAGCCCCCAGAAGTTTTGAAATAGTTCCCTAGTACACTGAATTTTGTATACGTGAACATAAGTTTACCTAATAAAATGTAAAAAACTTCATTTTTGAAAGGGTGGACATCCTTGACACACAAACCCAAAATAGGCTCTTGTACTAATGTCTGCATTATTTTCCCTGGAAAAAAAAATTGTGAACTGTTCAGTCTTTATCTCAAGGTCATTTTGGTAGTGGTCATAACATAAGTGATATGTGATCATAACATAAGACATGGTAAATAAGATATTTATGCTGCATTTCATATAGACTGAATGGTCCCCTCAAACACGTCATCAGCAGCTGTGCTCCTTTTGCTTCTTCATCTGAAGGTCACCGCAACGGGACTGGCACGCTAAACTTTTGACACTGTCAGAAGAAATCATCAGCTGTCAGGGAGCATGTCACGCTAAATGATTCAACACTGTCAGTTTTGCCCTGCCACAAAATAAATATTTTACGATGACTAAAATCTGCCTCAGATGGTAAAACTTTGCTTAAAATTATATGTTGTCCAAAAAGCATGTGCAACATTAAGTTTTTCTTTTGCACTGCAAGTATACTGTGAACTACACTACAAGCGAACTTATAGGTATACAGTTGTTCACACTACTTCGTTTTCATTTTAACACGCCGTTTTAAAATGAAAAACGATCCTTGTCCATACTGCCGTTTTAACTGCCCACACTACACAACCGGAAACGCATGTCACATGACCATTAATGCACACTGGGCACGCGCATAGTGTAAACAGTTGCCGATTGTTGCCGATTGCTCTAATAATAGCTTGCCTCTTGCACATGTAGGCAGCTGCAATATCATAAAATGCAGCGTTTAACTGCACAGTGACTACTAAAAACAACAAAGTCAGCAAAGCGTGGAGTTCCATCTCCATATTATTGTTTACACCAAGGTTCTTCAAAATTTTTGCAAAAACATTAAAACATGGGTAAAAAAAAAACAAATTTAAATATAAGCACCCTGAAACTTAAGCAAGACCACCCTCAGTTGATACTGTAATAATATAATATTATTGGTGAAACAGATTTGGCAAACATTCCATTGCATTTATGGGTTTGCGCTCTGGAGATTGTAAGAAATGTGGCCAATCACAGCCATGTTTGTTGATCTCTTGAACGCAATGGCCAATCACTGGTGTTGTAAGTTAGAATCCAGTCACCACTCAAAATGCCAGAGTTTTTGATCAAACTGCTGCGTTCTGCTCGCTTTCGCGAAGACAAGATGTAAGTAAGAGATTCATTATGCAGTGTAGACAACTTTACTGATTTTAATGGAATGTTGGGAGATCGCGAACTGAGATGAGAGACGGCTTTTTAGTGATTGTAAAGTGAGCGCTCTTTCGTGCTTTCGAGGCTATATAGCTATAATCCATTGAATAAAAGTATTGTTTTGACAGCCAATTACACAGGAATGACAGCCAATTACACGCTGCAAAGTTTTGGAAGTGACATCCACATATAAATGTGTGTTTCACTCTCGAAATTGCAATTGACATAGCGATAACTAGCCCGGGACCAAATATGCTGACTCATATAGTGGGTTGCACCAACAAGGATTAAATTAAACTTATTAAATCTAGGATTTGTTGATCTAGGCTTTATCGAGTTGTGTTGCACCACTTAATTTTAAACCCAGATTAACAAATCTGGGATTAGAATTTAACCTGCGATTAAAACCTGCATTTACGATTAATTTTCGCCGCCATGATAGATTCGCCATTGACAGCAACAATACTAATATTCAATTGCCTTCCTTATTGACCACTAGAAACTCTCTCTCTCTGACATAAGCTCTTGCCGATAAAGTAAATAAACTTGCCAAATGTCAGCTGTCTTTATAAAGCGTTACGTAGAGTAACCGTTACTGATCAAGCAGGCAATGAAAACATTGCGGCAGCGCGTGCGGATTTCATAAGCCTGGAAATATATTTATAGTATCAATTAATGGAGTATATTGTGGCAGGGTAATTTATGACAAACAACTGTCATGATTGGCGGAGTGACTATCTCCGCTCTTAACAATGCTGCCTTGTCCGTTTGATCGCCGCATTCCGTTTGATCGAGTGGAACGGGCATGAGAAACGCGAGGCGCGGCCGCGATCACCTCATCATCCGTTAAATGCTAAATATACTGATACCCCTCTCTTCTTTTCTTTGTCCGACCCCGAGGTGCACCGAGATTAGTGACAGATCTGCATCCTGGACTTGATAGCAGGCGTAAACTCATGGGCCGCCACGACCCTCACACTCTGACGGCTTAATTCGCTTTATTTTTCATTTTTATTAGTAATAAACACCTCTCTGAGACCTGACGACACACCCACTGTTTCTATCTCTGTTCAATCATCTGTATATTTTAATTGTATGTGCACTTTATTTTATTTAAACCTCCTCACATGTAAGTTTAAAATGAATCCATAATTGAGATTTAAATCTGAGTTTAAAGGTATGGAGCAACAGGATTAAAGTTAATCTATCTTAAAAAAATAAATAAATCCAGAATCAAAATGATGGTTTAAATGTAAACCTGCTTATTTTTAAACAAGGTTTTAAGTTTGGTGCAACAGAATTATTAGATAAAACTTGATTTAATCTAGATTTAAGATTAATCCTGGTTGGTTCAACCCACCCATAGATTGCTAGAAAAAAAAATATTAGTATCAGTATATTTTTGAAATTCCATTCGAATTAATTGTAAAAGTAATGAATAATCTTAAATGTCTCACTGCACATTTCTATTGTTGTTATGGTGGAGCTTTTGCTTACACATTACACCTGCACTTTACTAGAGAACCCACACTAATGTCAGATACTCAGGGATTTGTCCATCTCACAGTAACATTAAAATCTAAAAGTTTAGTAAATTTGAAGCTAAGCTTCAAGTAAATGTTTATTTGTCCTGACAGTACAATTAAAATGTGAATTTTTAATAAACTTGTTGCTAAAGTTTAATTGTCCATCTGATTAGTAAAATTAAAATGTATGACAAATCCATTAAAATAATTTACAACTGCAAACAACTAATAAATTGTAACATGTTTGTTACGATGCATAAATGTCAATTTTAACAATGGCAAGTAATATACTGACTGATGCATGTGCAATAACAATAATATTCATATTTCTGATCTACTGTATTAACATAATACTTATTTGTAATCATAATATGGTTAGTCCCTATTGATATCGAAGTGTATATGCTTAAAGGGATAGTTCATCCAAAAATGAAAATTAGCCAATGATTTACTCACCCTCAAGTTATCCTAGGTGTATATGACATTCTTCTTTTAGTCGAATAAAATTATAGTTATATTAAAAAAGTCCTGGCTAATCCAAGCTTTATAATGGCAGTAATTGTTGCTCTCTTTTTGAAGTCCATAAAAAAATGCATCTGTCCGTCAAATAACGTGCTCCACACGGCTCTGGGGGGTTAATAAAGGCCTTCTGAAGCGAATCGATGCGTTTGTGTAAGAAAAATATCCATATAAATATCCAAGTAAAGTTCCGGCCGATCACCTTCCGTGGAAAAAGTGTTGAAAGTGCCTCTCGCAGTTCAAAATGCTTATGCTACAACTGACAAGATTAACTGGTAGCATAAGCATTTTGAACTGCGAGAGGCACTTTCAACACTTTTTCCATAAATTGAATTTTTGAATATTTATTTTATAAAGTTTTAAATATGGATATTTTTCTTACACAAACGCATTGATTCGCTTCAGAAGGCCTTTATTAACCCCCCAGAGCCACGTGGAGCACGTTATTTGACGTCATGGGCTAATTTTCATTTTTGGGTGAACTATCCCTTTAATATGTAGCTCTATTTGACAAATTTTGTATCTGGGGTCCCTGCTCCATTTCTCTGGGGTGTTGTGGGGTGTTCTAAGGGGTCCTTGCCCTGAAAAACGTTTATTTTTTATTTTTTAAATTAAACCCTGGTTTACACAGTCGCCTAGGCTGGTCTGTTTCAGAGCCGTAGAGAAAGATGGCTCTGGTCTGTTGGTCTATTGTCACATTCAGGTAGCGTAATGGTCATATGATAGGGGCTTGACGAATCAGCGAATGTGGGCATTTTGGTCTGTCTACACTGAAATGCAACCCCTGGAGTTTTCAAACTAAAACGGGGCCTTCAGCATTTCAAAAAGTCTCAGTTTTCGAGGAAGTAATGTGAATGGCAGGTGTAGACAGCAAAACATATGTGTTTTAAAACAAAAATGCACTAGTGTAAACAGGACCTTAGTTTACTAGTTATATAGTTCTAGCTTTCTTTTTACGTTTATTAAAGTACACTTTGAACTATACTCGTTTAATATAGTTTTTATACTGCGAGTATGCTTGCAAGTTGTTTTCTTTTTAGTGAACTTAACATAGGCGATTTAGGTGATTTTTATACTTGAAATAAAGTCCGGTAACACTTTATTTTACAGTGTCCTTGTTACATATTTTACATGTACTTATCATAGTAATAACAAATTATGCATAATTACATGCAACTAACCCTCAACCAAACCCTAATCCAATAATAAGAGGCAGGAAAAATGGGCAAGCGTAAGGATTTGAGCGAGTTTGACAAGGGCCAAATTGTGATGGCTAGACGACTGGGTCAGAGCATCTCCAAAACTGCAGCTCTTGTGGGGTGTTCCAGGTCTGCAGTGGTCAGTATCTATCAAAAGTGACTTGCGAGACTGTACGTACGATCCTGTGATACGGTCAAACTCATGCACATTGCTTATTCTTGACATGTCCACAAACAACATGATTTGTAGAATAAATAAGAGGCCAAAACTTTGGATGAGACAGCTGAAATTTGCCATCAGCATCAGTAGCTACATTTACATTGACATCTTTTGTTTCAGTCGGAATAAAATTATTCTGATTGATGACTCCGAACATCCACACAAATGTTTACATGAACGTTAAATAAAATGATCAGACTGATGTGTGTGTTTATGTCACAAGCCTCAAATCGGAATTTATATTTTGACGTGCACACAGGAATATACAATTTCCCGCCATTAGCACATACTAACCATCCTCCTTTTCTTTTGATTTTAAAAAGAAGACTAAATAATTATCTATTTCGGGTCATAATTAGCAGACGACGAGCACATGAAGCTTTTGTGCCTTGATGACTAATATTTATCAAGCAGTAAAAACGCCCCTTCCTGCGCCCAAAATGAGGCATCTGTAGATGAGAGTTTGAAGCAAGGACTGGTGGGACGACATTGTCCTGCACCTCTTCACAGACCATGGGTCTAAGGAGAATTTTAGATTGACACGATAAATCATTTATGCAGGTAATGATCTGGGGTTTTTGAGAAGGACAACATGCTTGTAATGCACTGGGCAGAAATAAGTTACCACAGGTTCGATTTGTGTAAAATGCTCAGTGAATGTTTGAAGGCAATGCAAATTCTTCAACCAGACGTTTCACAAATAAACAAATAAACCTGGTGGCTTTAAGAATGGGATGGCCGTGCAACTTTCAGCTAGCGTGATCTGGCCCACTCTTAAAGCTGATCGTATGAAACATGAAACGAGAATGGAGATGTGACGTCACAGGTACAAACGTCATTAGAAAAACAACAGTAGACAGTCGATTAGCCTCGACGAGACCGACTAACGCCAGACGGACGGGACACAAGACGCTCACAGACAGTTTAAGTTGGTGGCAATTGGGGAGATGTATACTCACTTCTGACAGAAACAACCAGGACGGGTTCTCCGTTTTACAGACTTAAATACATCAGTGGTCATACTCTGCGTATTTTCTTTCACTGTCACTTTACACGCAAAGAAATGCGGGTATGACCACACGCTCACGCATGCAGCTGTTGGCTAATGAAGCCAAGTAGAAACTGAGCATTAAACGAATGTTTATAAAGATAGTAGTAATGAGTTAAGTTGCATGGGTGAGGGTGAAGACGGAGACGCTTTGTTGCGTATCGAAGGTTAGCATATTAGTTGGCATGTTAGTAGTGTATAGCATGTAATGAACGTTGATAAGATTTCGTTTCTGCAGGCGAAAAGGCGCCATATCAGCCTATAAGCGGCCATAGATTAGTGGCCACATGTTAGCCGAACAGAAGAGGGAAGATGGTCGAGCGGCAAGATGACGCAGAAATTAATAAAAATCTTATCAGTGTTCAGCTGCGATGCGTTTATCATGCTGAGCTGAGGTGGCGATCCAAAAACAGATAAATAATCATACAGGATTCAGCCACGTGAGACCGGAGAACATGCACTGAGAAGCAAATGAGACGCTCAACAGAAAGGGGGAAAAAAGCAACAAACTTTTGGGAACAAAGTGCATTTTACAAATGCAAAGCATATGCTTGACAAGAATCTGATCCGTCATCTCTTCAAATGAAGGTCATTTTATGATCTCTTGCTATTGAGATCAAGAGCCGGATTCACAATATATATAAACAAATTTGTTTTTATTTTTGTTTTTTCCGTTTCATTTTAGTTTTAAAATAACTTTGTTGTGTTTTTGTCTATATAGTTTATGAATTTTTATATTTGTTTTAGTTGTTATTTTAGTACATGAACAAAAAAAAAATAATCTATCCGAAAAAATATGATTGTTATATTTTATTTAATTTAATATTCTTTTTTTCAAGTAGTGACATTTTTTTTTTATGGTTTTAGTAATACATTAAGAAAACTTTTTCTTCTTTTCTAACTTTCTAACTTAGGGAATGTTTTTTACCATTGCTTTTAAGACAAAACATACAAATTTAAATTCTTGAAAATAATGTTACAACAACAACAACAACAACAACAATAATAATAATTAATAATAATAATAATAATAATAATATTAAATACAGTAAAAACTTTTATACAGACATGTCCAATAGAGACCAATTTTTTTAATTGTTATGGTATAATTCTCAAAAATATTGTGTAATAATGTTTTTCAGATAACAACAATGTAATTTTATTTAAAATAAGATAATCTTAAGAAAATATTTGAGAAGATTGTTTTTAAGAATTGCATTATTATAAACTTCTCAGGATTTATTTTAAGAACTTTCTTAAATTTTGTTAAAGATTCTTGTGAATCCGGCCCAGCAATCATGCATGTTAGTGGTGGGAGAATATGCTAATGGTGGGTGTGGCTGAAGTGGAGGGTGTGGTCAGTGGGGTCGTGGGTATCGTTAGCATTCACTTGTCGAGCATTTTACATCAGAACAATAGACCTAATACCTCAAAACGCTGGTTGCTGACTCTCTTCCCCTTCTTGTTCCACACAATCTTGGGCCGTGGTTCACCTGTGGCCTGGCATATGAAGGAGGCAACGCCGCCCTGAACACCCGTCTGATCATTCGGGGTTCGTAAGAACTTTGGTGGCGCTGAAAGAAAGAAAGCGGGAAGAGATGTGGTTACACAACTCATTCAGACGTATTATTGAACAGAGGTCGGAATTTGTGTGCCTTGCACTCTTGGGGCGGGACATGGTTATACAACACAGCAGTAAATGAAAAAAATAAATGCAATCAAATGAACAGAGGAAAGATGTGAAGATAATACTATGAACACAGAAGCCTGCTGATGTCGCAAGAGAGCAGAGGATCATTAATATAAATAATATAAACACATTAATATACAACGCCTCTGATTATTGTTCCATTTTTTTTAAAGTACTGAAAAGTTACATTTGCCAATATTTTTCCCTTTTTTTGTGGTATTTTTATATATTATCAAAGCTTGTTTCTAACATGAAACAAAACAAAATAAATAAATAACTTTTAAGGCAAATAATAATTAATAAGGCTACTTTGTATCTCACAATTCTGACTTTTTTCACACTATTGCCAGTTTATATCTTAAACAATAAAAAATATATCTTAACATATCTAAAATATAAAGTCAGAATTGTGAGTTATAAACTTGCAATTGCGAGAAAAAAAGTCATAATTGCGAGTTTTAAACACTGAGTTTCAAGAAATAGTCAGAATTGTTTATCTAGTTTATCTACTTTTTTCTAAAAATTGTGATATAAACTCACAACTGCGCATAATAACAAGCATCCATAATATAATTCGATTGCTTTTATTCATGACCAGGAATCTGTGCCTGATACTGCGGTCATTATCAACACACCAAGCATTATTTGTTTTCCAGAGAAGTTTGTATATGGTTGTGATGAAAATGAGCAGCAGCATGTCTCTGTCAGAACATCAGAGCAATGAGATAAGAAATGCCATTTATTTTAAGAGATTTACATCATGATCTGAGAGCAGCTTAGGTGTCATTAATAGAGCAGACGGTAAATGAATCCCAGAGTCCAAAATTAACACTCGCCAGGCTCCAAATGCAATAAAAACTGCAGAATGAACATTTGTCCTGTAACTTTATTAGGAACTTAATATATGATATAAAAGCTATATAAAAATGATAGTCTGCCTCGCTGATGTAAGAGACACAAGCACTTAAATTCAAATTCATTCAGGCCGCTGAAAAACACCAGTGAGTGACATGACTAAAGCTGTGGCAGGTAAAAATAGTGAAATATGCAGGGGTTTCATAAATGTATGAAAATAAAGTGTTAATAAAGTGTTAACTGAAAACCTTAATTAAATAAATAAAATTAAAAAATAAGAAATAAATAAACAAAAACGATTCCAAATAAAACATGCAAGTAATTATAGTCGCCTGACTAGTGGCAGATTGGTGTGTGCAATTCCACAAAACCTTTGAGAAAGGAAAATATAAAAGATTAAAAAAAAGAAGAATTAGGGAGAATCAATGAATTCTGAATAATTTACTGCCATTTTGTGAAAAATAAGTAATCATGTAATCAATAAAAAGTAACTGTATTCTAACTGTAAGTAACTGGATTACAAGTAATTATTTTTTATATTCCAGCAGATTACACACACATTTCTATATATCTTTAATTCATTTTTATTTCAATTTTAGTGATTTTTGTATCTAAACTTATTTCAGTTAGTCGTTTCATTTAAGATTTATATTTTATTTCAAATAACAAAAACAAAGTTCAATAGTTTTAGTTAGCAATAACAACAATGGCACAGCTCTAGTATAATGGGTTATCGCGGTGTCCATCTCTCATTAAAGATGAGGCAAGCCGGTTAATGCAGGATGTGACATACGTATCCCATAGTCCCTGTCTATAATTGGATCTGTGAGCAGGGTGTCACCACGACGACCAGAGGGATTTTACTGAGCGATCCAAAATATCTGCCGACGACTGCCAACACCCAGTGCCTGTCTTTCTCTCTCTCTGTCTCTCTGTACTTCAAAGCGCAGTTTTCTCAGCATGTAAATACGTAAAATCGTATCTTCTGCGGCTGTCAGGACGGGTGTCATACAGTTATCTGTACACGCGCCGTGCCGCCGTAGAATACGACATCAAAGATGCGGCTGTCAGTGAATCTGCTCTAATGGCGTTTGGGGTCGACAGTAAATCCCGCTTAAGAGCTCACGCTGCACATCACCACAAGAACAGAGAAATAGCTTTTTTGCTTAAAACAGAGATGCTGATGCTCAAATATGACGACACATGTTCTGCCCGTTTTAATGTGACACATGAGGCTGTGAAAGAGCAAAACCAAAGAACACTGAACAGCAGCTGTGTGTTTGGTCTGATCCAGAAAAACGCCAAACTCAACAGATTCATGCCAAGTGCTTAATTTGTAAATGAATCATTGCCGGATCAAAAACAGCAATTAAAAGGTGCTGTGACAGACACTGACCATACAACTTATGAACATGCAATGACGTCACTAAATGGTGATGGCACGACTGTAAGAGCATCGTTCACAAGTTTCTGCACGGCCCTAACTACAGCCTAGTGTATTATTCTGTCATGTATTTAGCGTTGAGACCAAAAATCATTCAGTTGATCAGTGATATTTTCTCACCGTCAAGCCAGGAGGGGGCAAAATGAGGCATTGCCCCCTTAGATCTGATTTGTGCCTCCTCAGTTTCAATATGGCAACGGGATTGATTTTAACCCTTTGACATGTACGATCACACAGGTTATCAGAACGTTCAGTGTGTCACTGCTAAATTCAAACGTGCTTTCGCACTGTGGCTGGCGCTGAGCCACAAACGGTGTTTTCAACCACATAATGTTTATTTTAGGTTTTAGACATTTAAATGGAGTACTATATAAAAAATACAATTAGCCTATAATTTGTTAAACTCAAATACCATACACTAATGTCTATGGAAGCTGCAATTATAGGCTTATCATTTCAATTATAATTTGACAACATATCAGATTGCGTATGAAACAAAGTTTACTTTATTCTTCTCCCAGTTCACCAGCCACTTTATGTAGCCTATTTCAGGAAAAATGTATGAACTTATGTGATGTAAATCCAGCAGATCCTCTGAATTGCGGTGGAAACTCATCGCGTGCTATATTAACTAACATGATCATTAGGTGTTTATACGACACAACACTTTCACTTCCACATATTTAAAAATCGGAATATATCAATATAATTCATGATATAGTTAAAAAGTTTGTGAATATTTTGAATAAAAAAGAAAAACAAGAAATAAACATGATAGCCTACATATATGCTATAGTGTTCATTAGCCAAGGAACTAATACATTCAAAAATAATGTTCTAAACTTGCACTGGGGGCTCAGCTAGAATAAGCAGTAAGCACCAAACCAATGAGAGAGATTTTGAACTTAGGAAAGCTGATCAAAAATATATATGCTGAGTGCCAATAGCAATACATAACCTTCAAATACATCGGCATTAACCTGCGCTCGCTCTCTCTCTCTTTCACGGTGCGTGCACGTTTTCAATACATTCCTATGGAAGTTGAGCTTCACGCTCACGCTCAACTTCCATAGGAATGAACTGAAATGCTCACTCTGTTCCGCTCGTTTCATGCACGCATGTCACTATGTAATGCACTTGTTTATGCCAGAATGTTTAAAAACAAATGCCGAAATCCAAAATCTGACATTTTCCGGAACAGGATCCGGCTCAAATTAAGCACTGTTCATGGCACAGCAGAGCTCTAATGTGAAAATGCACTAAAAAAGTCACATTAGTGAGGCAGACTTTCATTTTTGCAGCCAATTTGAATGGATAATTCTGTACAGTATGTACATAGGGCTACATGATTTGTGGAAAAACCTAATTGTGATTTTTCTGATTGTAATTGTCTAACAAAGTGTTCTAAAATGTGATTAAAAACAAACTCCAAATGCACACATTGTCATTCTTCACTCTGAAACCCACAGTGCATCAGATTGTATACACTCAATTAAATTGCAGCTTTTGTGAACTTCCATATTAACTGTGCTTTTGTTCTTGGTTATTTGATCAGGCTGCCTGGAGAGATTATTGTACGTAATGAGGTCATGTGACACTGTAGTAAACTACAATTTGAAATGTTTTCTGCCTCTAGTATTTCACATGTAATACTGCATGATACTGCTGTCGTTACTTCCGCTTCATTCATCACACTGGAAAGGGGCGGTTGTTTGCACTGCATTGTGGGATATAGTGAGCTCTGAGTGTGATGCAGTAGATCATTTGAGTGTTTCAGAACTAGAGAAACAGTCTCTGTCTATCAGAAACCATTTCTGTCTTTACTCTTCTTCCAAAGCGAGTGACACGTTCAATTTCTCTTGCATGAGCAGCTTGTATTTGCTGTCTGTCAGAAACGCTTTCATGATCACAGTCTGTCAAATGTGCGTCTGCTCAGAAACCACTGTGCTTTAAAGATGCTGTTAACCTACCAATATCACAGATACTTCAGGATTAGACACACAAACCTCAATTTTTTTTGTTATTGTGAGGATTATTATGCAGTATATCTAACATCATATCATCATAGCATGAAGATGATCATAGCTACAGTTAAACATAAAATGTTTGTTTATGGGAAGTCAAGTAAATATTCTCACGCCATTTTCTCAATTTTACACATATTGTAATGTTGACTTCATTCATCAAACCCAACCAATCAACACTGTCAGCAAAGTTATTGTATACAAATTATATATATATATTTTCTTTAATTTACAATAAACTGCACACCAGTTTATATTAGAAGCAAAAAAAACAATTCTACAATTTATTTATTTTATGTTTATTTTATGTGCATCTTTGAATGAATGAATCAATGAATGAATGAATCAATGAATGAATGAATGAATCAATCCATCCATCCATCCATCCATCCGACTATACATGCATACATACAGTACATTCATTCATTCATTACAGGTCAAACGTTCGGAAACATTATTATTTTAAAAATGTTATGCTCTTCAAGCCTGCATTTGATCAAAAATACAGAAAAAATAATTATATTGTGAAATATTACAATTTAAAATAATGGTTTTCTATTTTAATATACTTTAAAAAATTAATTTATTTCTGTGATGCACAGCTGAATTTTCATCAGCCATTGCTACAGTCTTCAGTGTAACATGATCCTTTAGAAATCATTCTAATATGAGTACTTATAAAGCACATATTAATGCATTATTCTGCATAAACATATTCTACATCCCTTAATCCTATCCCAATGCCTAAACTTAACAACTACCTTACTATTAATAAGCAGTAATTAGGAGTTTAATGAGGAAAAAGTCATATAGTTAATAGTTAGTTAATAGTGAGAATGGACCTAATCTAAAGTGTGACCGAGACTTCTTTCAAAAACATTAAAAATAGTAATGTTTCCTAACTTTTGATCAGTACTGTACAAACATACATAAGCACAAGCTGTATTTGTTCCAAATATTAATAACAGGATTGGAAATTCAAATAAAATTAAAAAGAGAATGTAAAATCAAATCAAATAAACAATATATAAAATATCGTAAAAATAAAATAAAAATAATTTATTAATAGTTCCAGACCCTAATTGTAGATATTGCCTGCAGATGAGCATCATGAGAGTGTGTGTTAAACACATCAGATCTGAGCATTCAGTGTGTTTGAATGAACTCAGGTAACAAATGAGTATTTCACAACACCCTCCTGTCTGTCTGTTTGTCTGTCTGTGTCTTTATCTCAGAGAGAGGGTCTGGTCGAGGGTTCAGGTTGTGTGGGGCCATTTGCTTCTGTGATTTCATTGGATGGTTATGTTTGGCCGCCGCTTCAAACAGACACTTTAATCGGCAGAACAACAGATTAAAACAGACAACAGCACTTTACCACACTCCACACACACACACTATTAAAACAACACAACAATAACGTTATTAATGTTCGCAAAATGTTCCCAAAAGTGCATCTGATGCTGACAAGTATTTATCACAGATGCCTTGGTACTGAAGTAACGGTACTTGTGACGTTTTGGGAGTATATGACAACAAGCTGCTTGGAGATATTTGACCTAAACATGCTAAAAATTGTTCAGTTACACAGGAGCATCAGGACCAGCGCAGGTGCCACCCACCTTACGCTCAGGTGCCTAGGGACCCACGTCATTTATGACTGCGATTGCAGATGAATCACACATGAAACACACTCAAGTCACGTTTGCTGTGGACTCACAGAAGAAACAGGGTTTTAAATTAAACAAGCAGTTTACAATCAATAGAAACTAGATATGCGGACAGTTCGTTTCTAACTATTACAATATAATAATGGGAAATAAATGCCACTTGGTTTTAATATTTGAGTCTCTAATGCAATGACATTCAGTAATTTTTTCAGTTTGATGTAATTGCTTCGCTAATTTTCTGGTGCTGCTGTATATCCTAGTTGCTCTTAAAGACTGAAGGATTGGCTTTAACACACACACACACTTGTGTGAGAGCAGTGTGACCTTTCACACAGCATTAATTTAATGGTGGGCTATGAGAATGTTTCAAGCTATTTTCACAGCACAGCGACTTTATAACGGCCACAACAACATAAAATCTGCCCTGCCAGAGGTGACTGGCTCACACACACCTGAGAGAGACACACACAGCTGTCTGGCTGTCAAACAGCATGCGCAACACAAACACATACAACACTGTTTTCAAATGAAAGACAACAATACGTTTTCAAGTGGCTGGGTTGTGTGCCGTTCAGCCAATCGGTTTCTTAACTGATACATTTTGCAACATCGACATTTTATTGAACTGAATTTAATCAACATTAAACTGAATTGAGCTGAATAACGGACACTATTGTCTTTTTAAAGCTGCTTTACAGTAGAATTTGAAGTTGTCTTATTTTTTGCATCATTGATTCTGTTATTTTCCTGTGTATCACTGTAAAGCTGATTTGAAAAGATATGTATTGTACAAAGAGCTTTAGAAATAAAAGTGGCTTGACTTGATTTATTCGCATCAGCCAACTAAGATCAGTAGAGTAAGATGTAGACCAAAAGTGCCCTCTGACTTCCACAGTTCTAGTGTGTTTGTTTAACACGAAAATGAGGCTGACCTCAACAGAAGCTCGGCTTGTGTGTGAGCTCCATATGGCTGACGCTCAGCTAATGAGAATCTCTGGAGAGCGACAGCTCACGGGACCTGAGCGATGATCTTTCCTCTGAGAGCAGCGTTTTAACGGCCAGATGACGACCTTCGATAAGAACGACATCATCTACTCGTGCGATTTGATTCATGAGGCGACTATGTCAACATCCGTTATCGTTGGATTCTCACCGACGACCATGGCCACACACCTGACCTTCAGGATTTCCATTCGGCCGTGAGTAGCGAAACAGGCAAACATTTTAATCGCAATAAGAGTCTCATGATCTCATGTTCTCCATCATGCTCTTCACCTGATAAAACAGCTGATCCTCTTACAGAAGGATTTTGGACTCTGATTCACGCAGCGGGTCACGGACATCACCTGGTTCCCAAGGCAACAGCAACTGTCACTTCACAGCCCCCGCAGGTCTCTGCTCATGTTGAGGTATTGACGTACGCCTCCGGATACTTTTACAGTCTGACATTTGTGTTCCTATCTTTACTTGATGTTCACAAAAAAAAAAAAAAAAAACAGTAATTTTGAAAATGTTGGCACAGATGGCACAGATATGGGTCAGGGCAGATGAGACTCCAAACGTGACCAACACCTCTAACAACAACAGAACAACCTAATATTTAATTCTGTATCAGTGTGTGTGTTTAGCTTAAGGATCTGGCCTTCAATGTGTGTGATGGTTCATGGTTATCCCACAAGAGCAAACTAACTTTTTCCTTGCTAATATTTACCTCAACAGCTGACCACGGGATCAAGGACAATGTACGCATGTTGACAGGAACAAAGTGCAATTTAAAAAAAAATATTGTGTTGGTGTTGTTGCTAAAGCTCAAAGCTCAAAGCTGGTAAATGCAGCCATATCACTGTGTAGCACAAGACTGTTTTCCCACTGAAGCTAAGCAGGGACTGAGGTCCTGACTCTCTGTGGTCATTAAAAATCCCAGGATGTCCTTCGGAAAAAAAGAGTAGGGGTGTAACCCCGGCATTGGCCTCTGTTCATCATGGCCTCCTAATCATCCCCATATACTGATTGGCTTCATCACTCTCCTGTCCAACAATAAGCTGGTGTGTGGTTGGCGCACTGGCGCAACATGGCTGCCGTCGCATCATCCAGGTGGATGCTGCACATTGGTGGTGGTTGAGGAGATTCCCCCCTTCTATATGTAAAGTGGAAAGAGTTGTAAAGTGGAAAGAGGTAAGTTAGAAATCAAGTCAGACTACTGTGAAGTGCATTTCTGGAAGCAAAACTGACCTATCTGTCAGTGGTCAACAAATGCCTACGTTCAAGAGCACTGCAACAAAGGTTTATTGTTTCACAAACCCTTTCATTTTCCTCTAAGTTCATTTTTAAAAGCATAAACACTTACGTGCAACACTTACCCAATTGACCATGTAGGGCTCATTAAGATCTGGTTTCCTTGCTCTACACCAGTGGTTTTCAAACCGGTCCTGGAGCACCCCCAGCACTGCACATTTTGCGTGTTTCTCTAATCTGACACACCAATTTCAGGTCTTGCTGTCTCTACTTATGAGCTGATGAGTTGAATTAGGTGTGTAGGATGAGGGAGACACACAAAATGTGCACCCCCAGGACCTGTTTGAAAACCACTGCTCTACACAGATCCACCAAAATCCATTACAATACCATTTGAACAAGCTGGTAAACCCAGTGAGCAATTGTTAACATTGAGAAATCTTTAAAACATATGTTGGTCAGGAGGGATAGTGAATGTGAAGGTTCTAGTAGACACCACGCTTCATTCACTTACTGACTGGAGAGAATTGTACATAGACTTTTAAGAAAGCTTTGAAGTAGGAGGGTGCTGATGTAGTGGAAGTCCTCAGAGCCTTGTCAGAGCCTCAAATTTGATGTTTGCTTCTGCAGGTAGCCAGTGAAGCGAGATCAAGGTTGATTGATGGGTTGGTTGAAGACCAGATGCACCATCATCATCTGTAGAGGTTCAATCATGCCAACAGAGCACTGCTGTGGAACGCATGACACAGCATGACTAGGACATCGTTGAGATGTGGTCAGCAAAGTTTAGTTGTTGAGCCTAGCTGTATGGTGATGTTGTGGCTGAGAAAACAAGGAGTTCTGTCTTAGTAAGGTTGAGCACAAGGTGATGATCCTTCATCCAGACCACAATGTCCGATTTATTAACTGGAATTTTGTACGCCTGGAATGTAGCTGCACAGCAGGAGTAGGCCAGCAGTAGCGCAAAGCAGAGCTAGCAGTGTGTCTTTATGATTGGGCCCAGTCAGGTTGTGTAAATGGAGAAGAGCAGCGGGCCAAGAACCAAACCCTGAGGTACTCCGTGGTTATTAGATGTGACAGACGACCTAAGAAGCTGACTTGACACCTTGGCACCCGTAAAAATGACACCTTTTAAAACAAACAGCAATGAACTCCTTTTCAATGAAAATGGAAAATGTGCTTTGGTCAGGATGCAGATAGCTCTGAATAGATGCTTTAGAAATAGACATAATTAATTATTGATTTATCTTTTCTCCTTTCTATTCATTCCTGCTTTCTGCTAGAAAAAGAAATGCTGATGATTTCACTCGTCTTTTATTCCACCGGGTTTATTGGAACTGACCATGTGACCTGCTTAAGGAGGCTGGGATAGTCCATTGATAAGAACCCGTCTGATGTGAAACGGCCTTCTCCTTGTTAAGAGCCCAGCGGTGTGTGTTAAATGAAAGAATTTGTCAGAAATGAACACACACACACAGACAGACAAAAGAATGTGTGATGCTGAAGAAAGTGTGTTCCAAAAGGCATAGATGATGCCTTCCCAGGGCACTTTGAAGAAAGAATAACCATTCTAAACAGAAGTGCTCAAAAATAACTACTTCAAAGGACCCTGTGAAATCAACGTTTGTGTGGGGTTCAACTGATGGGCACTTCACTCCCAAGATTCTTCACACTGCATCAGAAACCTGCACAAGGTGCAACGTAAATTAAGTCTGCACTTAATTCCTTTGATCTATTAAAGGGAACAGAAATGTTTTACACAAGGATACATACAAGTATAACTGAAGATCATTAGTTTTGCCTTTGTGAGATGATAAAAATGGTTCTTTTAGCTTGTGTTCCGAATAGCCATCCTCTGAATGTAGAGGGAACAGGGCATAGGCATGATCACACATCCAATTTCATACTTTCTCATCATAGTACATGATCTCCCTTCAGATCAAGCGCCGTTTGTCTCACTTGTTGTGGATGGAAGAACAAAACACACACACACACACACACACACACACAAAACGACTGGACACAAAGAGAGAAGATGAAGAATTGGCTTCCATTTCATTCTTACCCTCATTTTCTCTTCCTCTCTCGCTCTGTCGTTTTTTCTTAGCCTACAGTCTTCACAGTTAGATTTATGCCATTTATCATGCTGACACTCTCCCTGTCTTTCTCTCCCTCCCTGTCTCTCTCTCTACCATCCCTCTAACAAATGAGTCTCATCCTGTCTGTTTAGACACACAAACCTCTTCCCATGTATAACGTAAAAATGAAGGAAAACACTAGCTGCGCACACACACTGAAGAATGGTGTTGGTTTCGCTGAGAGGAGTTTCACAGATGGCGAGGGGAAGTGACTGTGTGAGGTGGCACAGTGGGACACACACACACAAATACTCGTCAGGACTGCCAGAAGGGAGTGTGTGTGTGTGTTGTGTGTGTGTGCGTGCACACAATTATAAGTATGTACAGAAGTCTTTTTATAAAGATGGTCAAATTGAATGTTTCTCTGGAAAATCAACTTTCCTTAGATCACAGTGGACTTGCAGTGTTGTGGCCTTCGCTGGTGAATGTCAGTGACCGTATGGAGTCCCGTATGTAATTTAATTATTCTGAAGGGTGCTCATGAGTGCCCCCTTTGTGCATTCTAAATGCACTATTGTGGAGCTCACAGTAACTAGGCTTTGTATAGTCTTGCAGAGTCCAACAAAAGTTACACATAATGATGAAATGTTTACCTTGAACGCACAGGAAAAAGCATTTTGCAAATAGATTAATGTAAATGGTATTCCTGTAGCCCAACCACATCATGGCACTAGCAACGCCAAGGGCATGGGTAGGATTCCCAGGGAGTACATTTACTGACAGAATGTATACCTTGCAATGTAAGTCGCTTAAAAGCATCTGCCAAATGCATTCATGTGATGTAATGTAATATAAAATCATGAGGCTGGGGTCCAACAGGACACGGTTTCCTTCTGCAATTAGTACAACTTAAGTCAAAATGATGGGTAGTGACGGAATCCAGTTTTTCGCAATTCCGTGATCGCTGAATACAATGCAAAAATCAGCAAAATGTCACATTTTTTCACTGCAAAATAATCAAAGAAAAATTATTTTAAATAAAAAAATAAATAATATTATCTAATTTAACTATCTCTAATTTATTAAAGCTGTAATGCATTGTTTTCATGAGTATACAGACGTTGTGGTGCATGCGCAGTATGTGGTCTTTCTCACCTGACGTCTCGCATAAGTGCCAAGGACCGGGGCAAATTGATTACTCAAGATGGATGAATGACCAAATGAAAGTATGATATGCTAGATAACACTAAGAGTTAATAAAAGCGCTGTATACCACGAACTCAATTCGCTACTGACACACGGACCGATGTCAGGCTGGCTGAGGATTCTGTGCACGCATTTACCGCCTATCAGCGCTCGTGAGTATACAGAAATGTGTTCTATTTATAGGCTTATTGCCCTTGAACAATCAAAATCAAATACACACATAATTATGCCTAAATGTCCGTCTTGGCGGTTATGTCTTGAGTGAATAAGTTTGGGACGTGTGACAGTATTGGGTCCGTGCATTAGGTCTTTAAAGTGAAAGCAACCTAATATAGCCTATACCCATCAAACAACAACAACAACAACTGGAAAAAACAAACAGTAGCCTACTTCAACGTATCTGTATCTTTTATGTTGTATTTAGTTGTCCTCCTATCATTTGTTTATTAGTTCTCATTTTATTACTGACTGTTTACTTGACTGAATAATTATTTGAGACTTTTTTACTTATATTAGGCAATTGCTTATTGCTGTGATTTACTTTTCCCAGTCTTATTTCCCACCCTAAGTGATCATGTTATTAAAGCTACATAGTACACTACTGGACTAGCCTTTTTTAGTAAGATACCAAAAAAGATTTGTGCATTTTGTTTGTTCTATTGTCGTGTATGACTATTGTACATCTAACATAATACATAATATGGTAAATGTGGTATTCTAATTATTAAAAAAAAACATTGCAAAATGTTCTTAAATTTCTGGAAATTACCACCACAAAATCAGTCATTTTGATCGCAAAAAAAAAATAAAAAATATCGCGAAATCCTGGAGGGACTGTCTAGAACTACACTGCCGTTCAAACATTTTTGATCTGTACGATTTTTTATGTTTTTAGAAGAAGTCTCTTATGCTCACCAAACCTGCATTTATTTTATTAAAAATACAAAAAAAAAAATTATATTGGGAAATATTATTAAAATGTAAAATAACTTTATACATCTGAATAAATAAGCTTTCCATTGATGTTAGGATTTGTTGTTGTTTGTTAGGATATGACAATATTTGGCTTAGATACAACTATTTGAAAATCTGGAATCTGAGGGTGCAAAAAAATCAAAATATTGAGAAAATCACCTTTAAAGTAGTCCAAATGAAGTCCTCAGCAATGAATATTACTACTACTAATATACTATACTAATATATTTATGGTAGGAAATTTACAAAATATCTTCATGGAACATGATCTTTATTTAATATCTTAATGATTTTTGGCATAAAAGAAAAATCGATAATTTTGACCCATACAATGTATTGTTGGCTATTGCCACAAATATACCCGTGAGACTTATGACTGGTTTTGTATTCCAGGGTCACATATGATGCTCAATAAACATTTATGATTATTATCAATGTTGTGTAAAACATTTTTTTTTCAGGATTTTTTGATGAATAGAAAGTTCAAAAGAACAGCATTTATTTTAAATAGAATATTTTGTAACATTATAAATGTCTTTACTCTCACTTTTGATCAATTTAATGCATCCTTGGTGAATAAATGTATTAATTTCTTTAAGTTAATTTCTTTAAGACAAAAAATTCTTTAAAACAAAAATTAAAAATTAAACAGTTTTTTCAATATTGATAATAATCATAAATGTTTCTTGAGCTGCAAATCATCATATTAGAATGAGTCCTGAAGGAACATGTGATGCTGAAAATCATCTTTGCGTAACATAAATTAATTAATTTTAAATATATTCAAATATAAAAGTTATTTTACATTTTAATAATATTTCACAATATTACTGTTTTTGTTTTTTTGTTTTTTATCAAATAAACACAGCCTTGGTGAGCATAAGAGACTTCTTCTAAAAACATTAAACATCTTACCAATCAAAAACTTCTGAACGGCAATGTAATCTGTGCAACCCCTATAGCAGACTACCCAGTGGTCCAGCAGCTGAGTGTGTCATTTGAGACAGAGCTTAAAGCACCAAACCTGAGGAACACAACTATTTAGGTCATTAGAGTTTGGCTTCTAGGAAATCTAGATGTTGTTCTAGAGAGATCAGCGTTTACCAGGTTGTATTTTTCCATCTTATCTGACATCAGAGGTCCACGTCTCAATATGATTAACAAGCCTTTAAACTGAACCACTTAAAAAGCGTTCAAACACTGAAGTCACATAACTGACCGTCTCTTATTGTGATGTCACAGATGAAGAATGTTCCGTGCAGTGATTATCGTGTTTCGTGAGCAGTATTGAGTTTGCCGTGTTGAAATGTCATGAGAGTATTTACACTGCGATTATAAATCTATATCAAACAGAGAGAGGGCAATTTAATTACTGTCTGATCAATACATCTTGGATCTGGTACAAATGGAGTATGAACAGAGAAAGAGAGAGAGTGTGTGCGCGTTTGTGTTTTGCCAGCGATCTTCATGACGACCCCCTGATGGAACGTAATAGTGAAAATGCCTCCTGCTCCGCCCAAATGGTCACGGCTGACTGGGCGGAATAGTTCAGCCAATTAAATCCCATAATGAGCGGCAGCAGTTCAGGAAGTGTGAAATTGCCGTTGCTTTCATTCTGTGAAGAAGAAAGAGCCTCACTCGTTGGTTTATTGATCCCGTGTTTTATTTTATAATTTTATTTATTTATTTTTTGCGAGAAGTTTGCTCGTTGAACGTACGAGTCCCTGAGAACAGCACTGCTGTTGTGCTAGTCGTTTATTAGCTAAACGAACGCCAGCTGCTAAACTGTTTACGGTTTCATTCTGTCATAATTTACCCACCCTAATGTTGAGATGTTTTGAAGAATGCACCAGTCGCTCTTTTCCAAGTAACTGCAGTGAATGGGGACTGGGTCTGTCAAGCTATAGAATGGAGTGTTATTAAGATAAATCTGTCATAATAGTGGAAATGGCTGAAATTTAAGTTGTGTTCACTGAAAATCTATACATCCACTGTTTTAGGGAGTTTATAAGAGAATGATAGTTGATGGTGCAATGGTTCTTTTGGGTCTTTTTTTTTAAAGGGATAGTTCACCCAAAAATGAAAATTACCCCATAATTTACTCACCTTCAAGCCATCCTAGGTGTATATAACATGTCTTTCAGACAAATACAATCAGAGTTATTTTAAAATATGTCCTGGCTAATCCAAGCATTATAATGGCAGTGAATGGCAGCCCACAATTTAAAGCCCAAAAAAGTGCATCCATCCATTATAAAAGTAATCCACACGGCTCCAGGGGGGTTAATAAAGGCCTTCTGAAGCGATTCGATGGGTTTGTGTAAGAAAAATATTCATATTTAAAACTTTACAAAGTAAAATATCTAGCTTCCGGTGAACCGCCTTCCGTATTCAACTCTCGTGCCAGTTACGCTTTTTTGTAAGTTGAATAGGGGAGGCTGCCATTTACTGCCATTATAATGCTTGAAAGAGCCAGTACATTTTTTTTTTTATATAACTCAGATTGTATTCGTCTGAAAGAAGAATGCCATATACACCTAGGATGGCTTATGGCTAATTATGGGGTAATTTTCATTTTGGGGTGAACTATCCCTTTAGGCCTTTTAGTTCACATCTATTATAATTAAATGAAAAAGAGTGGCTGGTACATTATTTAAAATATCTTCTTTTGTGTTCTACGGAAGAAAGTCAGACAGGTTTGGAACGACATAAGTAAATGTGAGGAATTCAACACACTTGCATACAAAATACCTCTCTTATTCTTTCTATGCAAATATTTAAAATACAGTATTACACAAATGTGCAACGAGAGCACACACCTATCGCGATGTGTGTGTTCTTACAAGTGTTGGTGATTTGCACCCTCTGTTCATCACTAATTAGCTGCACTCATATGCATCATGAATATTCATGAGCTAGCATGCAGAGTGGACAATTAATTTGCATGCAGGTGATTATTACTAGACTTGGGTAACGCCACCTTGAGAATTGTCCAATGCCGTCTTTCTTTATATCTGACAGACCTGGTAAAAAGAGATGTGATGATGGGAAAACTGCTTCTGTTCTTCTGTGTGTGTGTGTGTGGAACAATCCAATAATGCAATGGGATAAAAGCTGTTCAATTTCATTAACTGTAACGTCATCAATGTGACGGTTGCACTGAACACACTTGCACTTTAAGAAGGATAGTGTGTGTATGTGTGTGCAGGTGCAAAGTTTGCGGGGGGTGGGGGAAGGTAACCATGGTTCCATGGTTAATGGAAACATATAGAATCAGGTTATTAATTAATTATATACATTGCGTGTACATGCTTTTATAAGCACTACGTTTCTGTATGAACTGAACGGACAAATTATCAGCGCAATATGACTGAAGCCTGGTTTATTTAATTGTGCAAGAGTGGCGCGAGACTCACTCGCGTTCGCCAGCATGCTCCAAAAGTGTGATAAGAGTTGCGCAAGCCGTTCCTATCGCGAAGCTGATGGTAAAATGTGCAACCCATTTAATTCACCACTTGAAATTACTACGGAGAAAGTCAAACATTATCTAAAACAGCCACATAAACTTAAAAGAATGAAAAGTGGAGAAAACATCATCTTGCACCAACATAAATTAAAAAGCTTTTTAAACTACCCATGACCATCTTTACTAGAATTTATCAAGTTTTATTGTAGGCCAATTTACTGTGGTTAATTTTGACTAACTTTAGAATTTATAATAGATAATCTGTTAACGTCATAGATTGTATTACAACTGTGACATGTTTCTAAATATGTGACCTGGACCACAAAATATGGTCATAAAGGTAATTTTTTTTTAATTGATGGTTTGTTAGGATAGGACAATATTTGGCCGAGATACAACTATTAAGTAGTCCTTAGCAATCCATATTAATAATAATAATAGATTTTTTACGGTAGGACATTTTCAAAAAAAATCTTCATGGAACATGATCTTTACTTAATATCCTAATGCTTTTTGGCATGAAAGAAACATCAACAATTTGTTGGCTATTGCAAATATACACAAATACACACGTGCGACTTGTAACTGGTCCAGGGTCACATATATAAATGTAGGCTGAAATAAAGAAAAGAAAAAAAGTTTACATTGTCCAAAGCATGGTAATGAGAAGCCATCAATCGGCTTACCTAATTACAACCTTGTTGTAACAAATACTACAGCTACTTTTACAAAAACTATGGAACATTTTCATAAAGACATGTACAAGTTAGAATCAAGAGCTTTAAAGTCTGGACCTTCTTGAATTATTGACCAAACAATCAGTTTTCCTCATGTGTAAAATGTGTTTCACTGATGGCTGATATGAAAAACCTGGCCATCAAATATTCCAAGAGATGATAGTCAAAATCCTAAAACTGATGAACTGTTAAAGAGTAGGAAATAAACAATTTTAATATAAGAAAATGTTAAGTAAAGTTAGTTTGACTTCCCATGGAACTTTAAAGTAGAACATTCGGACCCACTTTATATTAGTTGGCCTTAACTACTATGTACTTACATTTAAATTAATAATTGGATACAATGCACTTATTACGTACATACATGTTTTTACATTGTACTTACATTTTAAAAATGACCTGCATGTTATTACATCTGTAATTCATTTCTGTAGTTACATTTATAATTACACTGTTGACACTTCCCTTACACCTAACCCTACCCTTAAACCTACCCATACCACCACACCTGTCCCTAACTTTACCCATATCCACCTCAATATCAGCAATACAATATGAACACAATAAGTACATTGTATTTATGTTTTGATGTAAGTACATAGTAGTTAAGGTCACCTAATATAAAGTGGGACCGAACATTCTGTCAAACTGATGAGGTTGTTTAAATAATATAAAATACATTATATAGGTCTATCCTATGTAAACAATTAAGTGTTTACTAAGTTATTATTTTATTTATAATATTATGTTGTGTGGATTATACCACAAAAGACAATCTTGAAGAAATAAATTAACAAACAATCAAATAAATAAAATGGTTCACACTTCAACCACCCCCACCCCCCATGTTCAAACTAAACTACGCCCATGTGTGTGTGTGTGTGTGTAACAGCAGAGGCAAAACAGCTGCCACTGTGCAAAGCTTGTGGGCATGACAAACATGAGCGCATGTGTGAACGCTGCCCTCTGATTGTCTGTCTGTCTCTCTTGCTCTCTATACTGTCAGTCGTCCATTTCCTGATGAACTGCTTCCACTTTTTCCTCAGAGTATTTTTATTTCTTACTATAATCAGACAACAGACAGTCATGTGGCCAGAAGCTTTAAGAGATCATTAACATGACTGTGGGGAGAAAAAACAAAAAACAAATAAAAAAATACTTCCTAAAGTTAATTAGTTCTTTTTTAAAGAATTAAAATGTATTTAAAAGAAACTGATAACTATATTTCACAATATAATGTACACTCACCTAAAGGATTATTAGGAACACAATACTGTGTTTGACCCCCTTTCACCTTCAGAACTGCCTTAATTCTACGTGGCATTGATTCAACAAGGTGCTGAAAGCATTCTTTAGAAATGTTGGCCCATATTGATAGGATAGCATCTTGCAGTTGATGGAGATTTGTGGGATGCACATCCAGGGCACGAAGCTCCCGTTCCACCACATCCCAAAGATGCTCTATTGGGTTGAGATCTGGTGACTGTGGGGGCCATTTTAGTACAGTGAACTCATTGTCATGTTCAAGAAACCAATTTGAAATGATTCGAGCTTTGTGACATGGTGCATTATCCTGCTGGAAGTAGCCATCAGAGGATGGGTACATGGTGGTCATAAAGGGATGGACATGGTCAGAAACAATGCTCAGGTAGGCCGTGGCATTTAAACGATGCCCAATTGGCATTAAGGGGCCAAAAAGTGTGCCAAGAAAACATCCCCCACACCATTACACCACCACCACCAGCCTGCACAGTGGTAACAAGGCATGATGGATCCATGTTCTCATTCTGTTTACGCCAAATTCTGACTCTACCATCTGAATGTCTCAACAGAAATCGAGACTCATCAGACCAGGCAACATTTTTCCAGTCTTCAACTGTCCAATTTTGGTGAGCTCGTGCAAATTGTAGCCTCTTTTTCCTATTTGTAGTGTAGATGAGTGGTACCCGGTGGGGTCTTCTGCTGTTGTAGCCCATCTGCCTCAAGGTTGTGTGTGTTGTGGCTTCACAAATGCTTTGCTGCATACCTCGGTTGTAACGAGTGGTTATTTCAGTCAAAGTTGCTCTTCTATCAGCTTGAATCAGTCGGCCCATTCTCCTCTGACCTCTAGCATCAACAAGGCATTTTCTTAAATTCTTCTGACCAATGGCCAAATCACAAATTTAAATAAATGTAAATTTGATTTGATATGTTTAATTGATTTCTTATTATTGCTTCTCTTTTTATTTGTAAAAAAAAAGGTTATGCTCATCTCCAGAAAAAATAAATAAATAAATAAAATAAACAGAACTCATTGTCATTTTGATTTTAAAATTGATTCACATAAATTTGTCAATCATGAACATGACATCCTCTACACAGGTGACCTGAACATGATTTTTTTTTCCCATGTTGTTATAAAAATCTATAAAAAAAACATTCAATTTGACCATAAAAAGACTTGCGTACATACACCGATCAGGCATAACATTATGACCTAATATTGTGTTGGTCCCTCTTGTGCTCTTATGCTGACCAGTCGAGGCATGGACTCCCCTGAAGGTGTGCTGTGGTATCTTGCACCAAGATGTTAGCAGCAGATCCTTTAAGTCCTGCAAGTTGCGAGGTCACCATCCACGTGATATAAAAGAAAACGTGATGCATCAGACCAGGCCACCTTCTTCCATTGCTCCAGGGTCCAGTTCTGATGATCACGTGCCCACTGTTGCCGCTTTCGGTGGTGGACAGGGGTCAGCATGGGCACCCTGACTGGTCTGCAGCTATGCAGCCCCATACGCAACAAACTGTGATGCACTGTGTATTCTGACACCTTTCTATCAGAACCAGCATTAACTTATTGAGCAATTTGAGCCACAGTAGCTCGTCTGTTTGATCAGAACACACATGCCAGCCTTCGCTCCCCACGTGCATCAATGAGCCTTGGCCGCCATGACAACCCTGTCACCGGTTCACCACTGTTCCTTCCTTGGACTATTTTGATAGATACTGACCACTGCAGACCAGGAACATCCCACAAGAGCTGCAGTTTTGGAGACGCTCTGAATTAGTTGTCTAGCCATCACAATTTGGCCCTTGTCAAACTCACTCAAAACCTTACGCTTGCTTCTAACACATCAACTTTGAGGACAAAATGTTCACTTTCGGCCTAATATATCCCACCCACTAACAGGTGCCGAGATGAAGAGATAATCAGTATTATTCACTTCACCTGGTCATAATGTTATGCCTGATCGGTGTACACACACAGACACACGCACACACACACGCATTAGAGTCCATACATAGCTTTGGGTATTTGTTGTTGTTTGAAGAACAATTAGTGGAAGTACTTTGAGTTATTGCACAGATGTCTGTCCCTACTTTCATAAGCTACAAAATGAGCAAAAGTTTCACCAGCCAAGATGTTCTGGACGTGACATCAGAAACAGAGAACAGCACTGAAACAGATATAGATCATAGTTTTTGATGGTAACACTTTATTTTAAGGTGCCATAGTTACACGTTACATGTACCTACTATAGTAAATTATGCATTATTGCAACTAACCCTAAACCAAACCCTAACCTTAACCCTATAGTAAGTACATGCAGTTAATATTATTCAGTACTCAAAATTGATGATTCTTATTTGTTTTTTGTTTTTTTTTTATGGAATATTGCAGTGTTTATTACAAATGATTTATCCATTCACATCATTTTGTTAAATGAATATGCCTCGTAATCTTTAATCTTTAAATTAATTTCCCTCCCTCTTGCAGTGATATTTCTTCTTTTCTCTGGTGACGTGTTTATTGGCATGAGGGCAGGACATCCTGTCACTCACATGAGATCCACCAATAGCAAACCACAACCATCCAATCAATTCCCCATGGACAAAATCAAGAATTAGTAATAGCGCTCAGTTGAATGCGATAATTCACTATTAGCTAATCTCTGCTATTTTTAATGATACCTCCCAGAGGACTACTAAGAACTACTATATACAGGTTCAAAATTAATGTGAATAATGCATAATGTATAATTAATTCTAAAGTAAAGATCCCGGTAACCCACTAGTAATGACTGAAGTGTTACCACTTTAAAATAAATGACACATTATCCATTATTCACATTAATTATAAACCTGTATACAGTATAGTAGTCCTCTGGGATGTATGAAAAAAATAGTTACTGATTAGCTAATAGTGAACTACCTCATTCAACTGTGCTATTATTTACTAATTCATTCGTCAAAGTTTCTTCTTAGTAAAAAGTAGTTAAGTAAATGAATATTGTGTTACTCATTTGTTCCAGTGTAGTTCTTCATTAATGACAGAACAGTATTCCAAAGTGTTACAAACAAAGCTTCCCATCTAATCCCACAGCAGACAGACACTCCACATCCTCCACTGCCGCCTACATAGACAATCCCTCACTGAACTACCTTGACCGCCTTATTATCCAATATATTTGGTGGATTTTTTTTACAGAGCTCACAACATTGCATTTGGGATTGCCTTCTCTATGAGGGATACATGCAATGCTGTTTTAGCAGTTTGCTGGCGTTTGGAAAATCATCGTAATTTATCGTCATCTTCTTTGTCTACGTAGGTCATTGGTTTGGAAAGCTCTAAACTTTCTCTCTCTCTCTCTCTCTCTCTCTCTGTGATGGTTCCTGATTATTCCTGTCATTTTCCCATCCACTTCAAAACGGCGCAGCACTAATTAAAGCCTGAAGCTGCAAACGAGCTGACAAGATTTTACTACCACAGCAAAACTTACAGACACACTAAAATTAAACACCATCCCACATGTGACCACATACAGATCCTGAACACATATAGACTCCTGCTTATGATCACAGATCACACACTGAACACTGATGGGCGGCTCTTCATTTAAAGGAAATTACCATACATGCAAATTAGACGCAAAGATGCCAATTTGATAGTGTCTGCACAAAATGCAAATTCCAATCTGCCTGGCAGTCATATGCAAATACTGATCTAACGATCATCTTTATAACGTGAAACAAATTAAACATCAAAATCACAACAGATGCACAATGACCAGATAAAAGAACATGCCACATGGCAAATCATGTGATAAATCACGTTTATTTGTGTGTAATGTCTTCTCTGCCCTTGTGAACAAGACGTGCACTAAACTGTACTTTCAGATAATATAATATTAATGAAATAAAAGGCCTCTTTAGTGTAATTAAAGAAAGTACACTTTCATGACAATGTTTCTTATACCCTTTTAAAACATGCACTTTGTAATAAACGTACGTGTAAAGTAACAAGAACACTGTAAAAGTTTTACTTTAAAGTACATTTTAAAGGTACACTATGTAACTTTTTTTTGTTCAAAATTAACACATTTTAAATCAATACATCATCAGTCCTTTTTTCACCAAAACGTGTTTTTGTCTTACTCTAATTCACTATAGTAAGCCTTTTATAAATTCTAGACCTAGCGGGAATGTTTTAGACGGAAATTGTGTACATAAGTCAGCTCGACCGTGCGGGTCTAGTCATATTCGTAAACAGAGAAAAGTTGCTCCGGCTACTTTGACGTGCATGGTGTGGGAATGGCATAGATTAGCTGTCTCAATGAGCGTGAAAGGTTGACATGGAGCAGGCTAAGGGTGAGATAGGGTTTTTATTACTCAACAGTTTTTTACTCAACGTCTTCAGCTAGTCAACTTGAGATCCTTTCCACCTAAACTGGTTATATCTTTAAAGCCCGGTACAGACTGCACGATTTAAGCAATCCTATAAGATCATTACAAGTAGTTGTAGTTTTTATGTGTGCTGAAAAAAAAGAGGACGTGGCGAAAGAGGAAGGGAATAGAGTTTGAGGTAAGCAGTTTTATGTTTTAGCACCAGGTTGCATTGATTTCATGTCGCATTTTTATTGGCTGGAGATATTAAAAATTGCTTTGTTTGTTTATAACTTCGAAAATCATAGAACTGGTCTCTTTTAATTCATTGCATCATACTCAAATGTCAAATGATACTCAATTTTCCCATATTGGCCATTTTTTACATCGCTTGTCATCAAATGCTATATTTTATGAACGCATTAGTATCGTTACAAAACTCGATATATGTCCTCAGGACCATGCCCTGAAGGTACTCAAACAGTTTCTGAAATTTATAATGACATTTAAAAAAAAAAATGCTAATAGCTTTTTAATAAAACTGGTCGAATCCGAGAACAATGATAACAATTATGCCATATTTGGTTGAACTTGCTGTCCACCATTTTGAATTTCTTTGAGCTTTTTCTAACTCCTCCTAGACCATTGGTCCCATTTTCACCAAAATCATCTCAGATCATCTTCAGACCATGCAAGTAAAAAGTTATTAAAAGCTTTTTTATTGACCACACCATTCTGGAATAACGCATCAACAAATTTGATGGCATGGTGCCAAGCTGATTTTGAGGCTGTAACTCCACAACACTTTGGCATATTGACACCAAACTTTGTATGTGTCATAGCCTCCTCACACTGACCACACAACATGAAGTTGGTAACAGTGCCACCTATTGGTCAAACGCCAGATGCAATTAAATCATATTACATGTGATCGAAGACTTATGGGTTTGACAACTGCAGACATCATGAGGCTGACGGCCCTGCATCACAATCAGCAGTGTTAGATGCAAACAACGAAACACACAACACATCTCACTCGTATGTGGTCTGATCGTTTAAAGTGCCGCTGGTTTTACAGTTTTCTGTGATGTTTGAGTCAAACAGTAAAGAGAAAGAGCGAAGCAGATGATAGTATAAATAGGCAGTTAAAGGTGAGACTTACACTCGGCGTTGGTGAGCAGGACGGAGGCGGTGAGCAGCAGGAGACAGTGTCGGACGGAGGGTAACGCTACACGGACGCTTGGCACAGGCATGATGTTACAACTCACCCGCTGAGTGTGCCGGCTCACAACGCTCCTGCAACGCTCTCACAACCTACAGACAGAGAAACACACAAGCAATGAATAAATCAAAAGATATTTTCTATTTCATGACTCTGAAATAAACCAAAGGAGCACCATTTTGGATTTTAAGGTTTTTTTATTAAGTTTTTGTTTTTTTCATGCACTGGTCAGTCTTGAGGTCTAATTTGCTTCCATAACATGTCCTCTTTCAGACTAGTGGGAAGAAAACATTCAAAGCACACATTTAAGTGTCTATTACAATTATCTATTGTGTCTGTAGATTTCAATTTCAATACAATTCTTTTAAGGCTGTTTTCTCAAAATGAGTTTTATCTCCACTTCAGTAGAACTTAGAGCCCGACCGATATGGGTTTTTGGGGGCCGATGCTGATATTAGGGAGTAAAACAAGTCTGATATTGATATATCGGCCGATATTCTTTGTGTATATTATAGTACAGTAGCAGTCAAACGTTTGGACACACTTTCCCAGTGGTGTGTCCAAACTTTTGACTGGTACTGTATATAGGATGCAGTATATACATAATATACATACATTATACATAAATACAACTGATAAACATATAAATGAAAAACAGTTCTATTCAGATTTTTTAAGTAGGTCTAAACTAGATTTTAGATAGGTACAGAAATAGTAATCAAATGTAAAATATCACTTCATAATCTTCAGTGTATAAATATAAATGAACCCTTATTAAAGTTATTCAGTCAAGAGCCTTTTTTTCTGTCTTTTGTTATCTCGTCTTTCATGAGAAAACGCTTCCCTGCCATTGATAAGATTTTTCTGTGTTTTCACTGTTATACAGTAGGGGGCGCTACACATCTCCTGAACGAGTACAGAATCTGATCAAAACACAGGCGAAAAAGAGGCAGGAACGAGCGATCTTTTATAAGCAGATGCATATGTAAAATAACACGATCATCAACATTAAACAGCATATAAATCAAAACTGCCTAATGTTACTGAATGAAATGTCGACCCAGGACGAGCTATAGGACTGTGAAGCTTTGGGGTATTGATGGACTCCATCTGTGTTTTGATCATCGTTCTGAATCCCATCTGTATGCAAGTTAGTCGCAATTTTCTCAGCTTTTTTCTCAAAATGTTTTTTCATGTAACTTGCTCATATTCAAGTGTTGATAAAAAAAATAAATAAATGCATGAAGCTAGATTAGCTTTTTCTTTTGCTATATTACATGTTCATATATTCATACAACAAGATATTCTGTGGGCCATGCAACTTGTGAAAATGACCAAAAACGCTGGCGGTGACTGGCAAATTTCATGTTTACGTTCACTTAACCGACTATGTTTACCATGATACTCGACAAGACCGGCATTTTGACATAATTCTGTGTGAATATTCGCGTGCTGTGAGACGCGTGGGCGCGCCTTTATATGGGTGGCATATCTGTCGATGCCGATATATCTGCGACAGGCTCGTATCGGCCGATAAAATCGGCAAACCATAAATCGGTCGGGGTCTAGTAGAACTTACAACAAACTTTACAGTTTTATTCCTATCTATAGCATGATTTATATAACATTTTATTCTGAAAAAAAGGTGAAAAATTATATGGTTGACAGTATTTTCTTATTTATGGAGTGATAAAGAGATATACAAAACCCCACCTGTAAAAACCTTTAACTCTAATATGTTAACAAAATAAAAGAAGAATTTTGGGCCTGGCTTTATCTAGTGTTCATATTTATGTTCTGAAAATGTAAGCAAATAAGTGCATATTTTTTTATACATATTTCAGAAAAATTGTAAAACAAACCAATTGTCTTGATGTACTGTGGTTAATCAACTGGGGAAATCTATTAGTTACAAATTTGACCCTACTCATCTATAGTGATTTGCACACACACTGTTTGTGAAGCTCATCACAAACTCACCATTCAAATGAGTGAGTTTAAAATCTACTAACAACTAAAGTCTCTTTACACGTTTAACTATTAGAAGCTGCCCTTTATTGTTTGTAAAAAAAAAAAACAACGAGGTTTTTCTCTGTCAATGAACAAATGTAATCCAAAGTAAAACACACATTTACATAAATGGTTTATACACAGAGTTGCCATTCAGCAATAAAACCTCTTCATCACTACGGTACAAACACAGGCGACACAGGCTGGACTTATGTTCCCACCGCACGCGCTCGCGCGCGGAAGTCAGAGTTGGCACGCACTCGCCGCCTGCTGACCAATGTCACACGCACTGCCACGCTTGCTATTTCCGTTCACGATACCATCACTGGCTCTGGCTGTTACTTTATGAGCTCATTTCGACTCCGAGCGCACATATTCACGAATGCGAGATGACAGTCTGTGTAATATTTATGTGATTAATTAATAGTTCAGATATCAGCTGCTCCCGTCTTGTGTATCGTGGCTCTTTTATTCTAAGCTTTTGTTGGGAGAGTGAGACAGACAGAGAGACAGACACATCCATTATGTATGCTTTGTATCTGTTCCTGATGAGCCGATTCTTTGTTGAATACGAATTTCCATCACGCTCACACACAGAGCAAACACTCTCTCTAGAAATCTGACAGATAAGTAATACCGCATGTCGCCCACGTTGGCAGGCGATTTGTAAATAAACGAGAAAATGGCCGTGTTTTTTTTCCTCTTCTTGTTACTCATCTGTCTGACATTGATCCAGAGAGAGAGAGACGGACTCGATTGAAAATCACATCAATTCATTCACACGAGGGAACGTCTTTAGTGAACGGCTCTGGATCTCTTGATAGACAGAATGAACTTCAGGGTCGTTCTTCACGGCATTCTGCCACAGGTGCCGTTAGTGTTCCTCATTAACATATATGCAAATAATGACTATAACAATCAAAACATGCTGCTATTTCTATTATTTTTTTACCATGTTAATACTAACACTGGAATGAATATTACAGCTCTGTGTTTCCAACATGTTGTAGCAAAAACAAACATTTTAATTATAGATTATGCGTTTGGTACACTAGCATATTCCTGTGAATTGCCCATAGTAAATAACTGAATTTTAAGCACCTTGAGCTGCATCAGTCAGCAGATTCAAATGATTCATGATGGATCTCCTGAATCTGTAGTGTGTTCTGGTGTTGCTCTGAACATCTTTGCATACAGAATGAAACACTTAATATTACACTATTAAACACTTAAACACTACAGATATTAAACATCTGTAGTAACCCCTAACAGCCCAGAAAAAGCCTGATAAGACACAACGCAGTGTATCAAAACAATCTGACACACTGAACAGAAATGAGTCAATGACATGCTCAGCAGAAATGCTGAAGGACATTAAACACAGTTAGAGACAGTTTAGACAATGTCTAAAACAGCATCCAGAGGTCAGAGGTCACCGTATGGCCACCGAAGTCTGGTTCACCATATAATAGTGTGTGTGTGTGTGTGTGTGTGTGTGTGTGTGTGTGGTGGGGGGGGGGGGCATCTTCTGCAGGCGTGTCTGATATTTTTCAGCTTTTGAGTTCAATCATTTCTCACCAAATGATCTGAGCTGTTATTTACATTAATTTTACAACTCTACATTTGAAGTATAGTACACATTAGCATACTTTTTTAAAAAGTACTTTAAGTAAGTCTATTTAGTTGCGAAATGAATGTAATGTGTTCAGACACTTAATTGCATGTTAACTGTAATTCAATGAAAATGTATTACAGTTTAAATTTATATTAAATGCATTTAGTTGAACTTTAAAATGTGTTAAGACTTAAGTATATCTTTATTTGTAATTTCATAATTACTTTTATTGTATTTGAAATATGGTTAAAGTACTGCCAAATGTACTGATAAGCATTAATGGTAACATAAAATATACGTTTATGTAATTTCTATTGAAACTTGTAACTATATATAATGAAACATATATTTAAATATATTTGTAATGATGCAGTTTATTTAGTATTTTACTACATTTAAAATATATTAACTTTAACACCTTACAGTTAAAATGATAATCAAGTACTTTACATGTGCTTTAGTATGTTAGTCAACACATCAAAATAAGTTAACTTCTTTAAAGCATGACAACAATTATTAAAACATAGTTATTTAAAATGTACTTTAAAGTAAAACTTTTAATTTGACATTATTACAAAGTCTAGTTTTTAAAAGTGTACTTAAGTGTGTTAAGAAACATAGTCATAAAAATGTGTTCTCTTTAAGTGCACTTAAGTGTTCTTTCATTTCATTATTATTATATTATCTGCAAGAATTATTTTTTTAAGTGCACTACTAGCGCATTCAATACAATTCTTACAAGGGAATACTCTTACTGCATGTGAATTTATTATGTAGGCTATATAATAAAAACATGAACAAACTTATGAAAGAGCAACATTTGAACAATACAAGTGCATATGTGAATTCTGTTAAAGTAAAAATTAATCACACACACACAGGCAATCTGACATCTGAATAATTTCCTTTATGAAAACAAAGAAACAATGCTAAAATATTTAGTGATGGATCATAAATCTAAACCCACGCAGCCGCATACACGATCAGTGGCCGTACTGGACGTGTCATGATATTGGGTAATCCCGTTGCCGCAGGCACTACGTACCGTAACCTTTACTCATTCTCTTGCCATGAGCGATTCATCAAACGTATCTCCGTCCCTTCGGACACATTCTGCTCTGGAAACTCTTCTTCCCACAGTGCTGTTGAGTTTCAAGTAAAGCTCACAGTGTTCATGCTACGCTCAAAGGCCACTCGTAATTAAAATGCCAAGTGTTTGCTATTATCTAAATGCTAATTATGTGTGATAGAGTCGTGGCTAAATGACATTACAGAGAACAGCAGGCGTTTCTGCGGATGATGGGACCCGTACGCGGGGACCACAGCACTTTAGCGCAGAATAACCGCTGCTGTAAGGATGACAATGTCGGTGGTGCTAAACCTACTGGAGATATGGAGAACAACAGCTGCTGTGGTTAAAGATCTGGACTGGTAACTCAAAGGTCAATATTAAACCTAGTCTCTCTCGAAGTTCTGTTAACTTGGAATTACGCAAATCAAATAATGCTGTAAATTAGGTGCTCTGATTGGAACAAAGCGTAAACTAACAGTGAATGTAGAAGACATACAAAAATTAAATGAATTAAAACATTTGCAATGAAGTTGCTGTTTAGTACATTTAAAATATATTAACTTGTAATATAGGCCTATATGTAATATCGAATGACACACTACAGTTAAAACTATTATCAAAATACTTTACATATGCTTCAGTATGTTAGTCAACACATCAAAATAAGTATACTTCTTTAAAGCACAACAAAAGATCATTAAAACATATTGATTTAAAATGAAAGTGGTCACTCATAAAAGTAACTAAGCGCACTTAAAGGTGCAGTCTGTAGCAGTGAAGTCGCCATTTTGCACTAGCATGTTTCTACAGTAGCCCTAAACGGACAAACTGCTCTACAGAGCGCTAGCTACTCTCTGCTGTCTCAGACAACCACATCTTTGTCCTGTGTCAGCCACCGTAGCTTCTCTATGTGCTTCGAAAAGGAGGGGTGAGCGGTGGGAGGTTGCAATGCGCAACATCACCGCTAGATGACGCTAAAATGTACACAGTGTACCCTTAAGTGCCCTTTTTATTTCATTAATATTATTATTTACTATTATTATTATCTGCAGGTACAGTTTTTTTTATACTTTTAAGATTTGAAGTGCACTACAAGTGCACATTAAACAGTTAAATGCACTTATTTTTCACAAGGGTTAAATATCTGGGCTATAGTAACTCAAAAGTCATAGCATTAAAGTCTCTTGCAGCCCTGGTTCATTAGGAATTATGCAAATCAAGTAATGCTGCAAATTAGCATCAAAGCACATGCAAAGAAGTTGCAGAAACAAGTGATATCATATGTAATCACATGCAAAACTGGCTAATGTTACTAAATGAAATGTCGACCCAGGATGAGCTACAGGACTCATAATGTTGCTTTTTTATGAAACTTACCCATATTCAAGTACTGTTAAAAAGAATGCTAGAATATATATATATATATATATATATATATATATATATATATATATATATATATATATATATATATATTTTTTTTTTTTTTTTTTTTTTTTTTATTATTTTTTTTTTTTTAAAGCAGAGGGTCTGTTCTTTCTTTTGACATATTGCATGTTCAGATATTCATAAAACAAAATATTCTGGGGGCCATAATTTTTTTGTGAAAATGATCAAAAACACTAGCAGTGGCTGCCAACTTTTTTAGAAAACGCTGGCGGAGAAAGATTCTTCACAATCTTCATTTGAACAAATGTGATTTTAAATACGCATGAACCAAACCTAGTGCGATGGAGGCATTGCCTCCTCTCACGTGACTTTTCTCCATTTATTATCAATTACCCCCCACCAAACCAACCGCATGCTTTAGGGGGTCTGTTAAAACTCAATGGGCTCAGGGGAGGCAAGACTTCCGCTGTAATGTTACCCACTGATGTCGCTGTTGGACAGTGTTACTTTTGAAAAAAATATTAATTTTATACACTTTTTAATGTTATACACATTTTAAAGTTTCAATTTTGTAATATTTGTGTTGTTTTATTTTTGTAATATGGATTATTTTCTCATCCAACACTGCCTCCCTTGCCTCCTTGGAGGAAACACCCTTGCTACAGAAGAGTTTAAGGTTATCTGTTAAATAAATAGTAACTTAACTGTATACCTTAAGCCCAGATGTCAATTTTTAAATGAATATTTTTGTAATACACTCTGTTAGAAGGTTTACTATATAATTTACAGCATTAGCAGAGGGAGAAACTCTAAAATATAACAGAATGAATCATAATCGAATCAGAGCTTGTGAATAAGAATCAGAATCAAATTAAATCAGGGAATCTGTATCAGTACACAGCTCTACAGATCATGATGTACAATTGATCAAATCTTTAAAAATGCATCACATTTCTGATTTGCAGACCGAGGCAGAGACGAGCTCTCCTGTCACTTCTCATATCCATCACATTCAAACTCAAAGTTCTGAGTGAGGGACAAGACCGAAATAGAGATTAAAAGTTAAAAGCTATATATTCTGCATCTACATTTACTACTACAGTGAAACCATCCTAGGGCACAAAAAAGTTCCCCAAATGGAAGAATCACATTTATCCAGTTTAAAAGTTTGCATTCGGTAAGATGTTTCATTTCTGCTCACCAAGGCTGCTTTTATTTGGTCATAAACACAGTAAAAACAGTAAAATTGTGAAATATTATTACACTTTAAATGAACCATTTTCTAATTCATTTAAAAATGTAGTTTATTCTTGTGATCCAAAGCTGAATTTGCTGAATGTCACATCATTCTAATATGCTGAATTGCTGCTCAATAAATAAATTCTCATTATCATCAATGTTGAAAACAATGTGTGCTGTGGTGCTTCATCATTTTGAGGAAGCCATGATCTATTTTTATTTTTCAGGATCCTTTGATAGATAGAAGGTTCAAAATAAAAGCTTTTATTTTAAATAGAAATCTTTTGTAACATTATAAATGCCTTCACTGCCATTTTTGATCAATTTAATGCATCCTTGCTGAAAAAAAAAAAAATAAATAAAAAAAAAAAAAAATCAGTAACACTTTATAGTAAGGTCCCATTACCATTAGTTAATGCATTAACTAACATTAACAATGAGCAATACATTTGTTACAGTATTTATGTGTAGGGCTGCAACTAACGATTATTTTGATAATCAGTTAGTTGGCAGATTATTTTTTCGATTAATCGGATAAAAAAGCCCCCCCCCCCCCCTGTTTTTTTACTGACAAAACACACTATTCCCCATCCTGCCCAATGCTGTCCTTCAAACTAACGTGTCAGCTGAGTGCAATGAAAACATACATAGTGAATATACCCTTACACAAATTAACCATGGTTTTACAACAAATAAAACAAACAAATAATAATACTAATAATAAATAAATAAATAAATAAATAAAACAGGGTTATTGTAGTTGTTCCACGGTAACCACAAATTAACCATAGTTTTGGTATTTGTGTGGTTTTACAAATGGCAATAAATATGCCAAAAAACATGGTTTTACTATCTAATACAACCATGGTTAATTTTCGTAAGGGTATATCTGTGCTATAGCCTACATTATGTGCAAAAAAAGATACTACGCAAAAGGACAGTTTAAATCCCTACATTAAAATAATAAAGAAAAACACAAACTCAGTGTTAGCAGATAAGAGGAATGTTCTGCATGAACACAAACACATTCGCTATGGACAAAGTAACCTGTTACTGTCATTTCTTTATCCTGTAGAAACGTCTTACATTTATATTCAATTACACGCTGTTATCCCTTTACAGTTACTACTCTCATAAAATACGTGAATTACATGTTGACTTTGAACCTAAATTTAGCGTCCAACAGCAGATATTTCAGTTAAATGAATGTTTTTGAAACTGAAATATCTGAAAATTGTCTCCCTATCGACTGCGTTCAGTCTGTATGACGTGGCTGTAATTTGGCGCGACTGGTGAAAGTTGGTGGCAGACCCGACTAATCGATAATGAGAATCACTGTCGCTGATTTTCAATATTGATTATTATCGATTTTATCGACTAGTTGTTGCAGCCCCATTTATGTGTTAACATTGGTTTACGATTAATGTTAAGGTTAGCTCAGGTCCATTAAATACTATTAAAAGATACAAATTTTGATTTAAACAAAATAATAATATTAATAAATCTTGTAAACGATTATTAATTAACAATAAGTATTTTCATTATTTGTTCCTGTTAACTAATGATACCTTATTGTAAAGTGTAACCTAAAATTTTACTGACCTCAGTAGTGTATATATTTGAATATTAATTTCTCTCTCATAACTATTAAAGGTATGAAAGAGACAAAGATAAAAAAAAAGATTCTTACCGAATGAACCCTGAAAACAAACTACAACTAACAAGAGATTGAAAAGATGTCACCTGTGCATCCAGTAAAAAGAGTCAGTCAAACATTTATCACACGCGCGCACACACACACACACACACACACACACAGGTTGAGCTTTGTAAATCTCTCTCGGTCTGATAAGGCGGCAGCGAGCGATGAAATGGAGTTTGCCAAAGCCGATTCTCTAGGGTAAGATTAGCCGAGCGTGTTTCCACTGGTCCATCCGCCGCTGCGGGACGGAGATTTGTTCGGATTTCCTTTCATACGGGTCTGTAATGCAGCAGAGTTTTGAAGAGAACAACGTCTGTTTATCACTGCGCGTCTGAGGTTGGAAATGAGACTCATCAATAAAACAGATCATAAACAGTCAACAACAAATGATCATTTAGTCAGTCTGTGCTCTGAATACCTCCACTTTACAAATGAAAAGAAATATTTTCTATTTTAACCTTTTTTTATACAAGTACAGTGTGTCCTTAGCATACAAATTATATTTATTTCCTTCATTTAGTTTGGAGAAAATACAGAAAATACTTTTGTTTTATCACATTAAATGAAAAAGAAAGAAAAGATATATAGTATATCCTAAACACAAATTTTTATATTTGTTTAATATCCTTAATTTAGTTCTGAGAAATAAAACATCATTAGTTGCAGAGCTATAAACCAGTAACTCAAGCATCATTGAGCAGCGTTCAGCTCAGCTCAGGTGACACACATGTGGGCGATTTCACAGTCAAAGCAGAAACACATTTATTTGTGTACACACAACCCAGATGCACTAACAGGTGCACACACATGGGGTTTTCATGTTCATGGGAACATTCCATAGACATAATGGTTTTTATACTGTACAAACTGTATTATATCTGCTAACCCTAAACCTACCCATCACAGAAAACATCATTCTGTATGATTTATAAGCTTATAGGGACCCAAAAACATTTTGTCCCCATAATATAGAGTATACCTGAACCACACACAGTGAACGATTACACAGATGGAATGCCTTTAGGAATGCCACATTCCGTTTTATTACAAGGAAAGTCTATAAGTCATCTATTCAAATTATATGAATTACAAAATGATTGAGACGAGCATGAAATGCAGAGCTTTAGGTTTGGTAAATATCATTCAAATGTATTTCTCAGATTGTCTTTTAGCATCAGGATTATTTGTAAGAGGAAAGAAACGTTGAGCGAGTCGAGCTGAAACTTTTGATTCACTAGCAGCAGAGAAGCACTACGTCTTGCCTGTCAGCAAGAGTGAACACGCTAAATTAATGAACTGCGTTTTGTTTGGAAATGCTCTGTACGGCGTATGATATATTGCCTTTCAGGTTCTCTTTTGTCTCTCGCAGAAGAGCCATTGTTGCCACTTCTGTTTGGCTTTACATTTCCTGATGCGTCGCTGAGCAAATTAGTCTGAAACGCAAGCTTGCGCTATTGACGCCATGCAAATCTTGCCCCAGTTCTGTAAACAAAAGCCAAACGGCTCGTTTCGTTTCAAGCGTCTGACCCTCGTCACGCTTGTACAGATCTCATTCGGACCTTCTGATTTTTTAAAGCACTTCTCAGACTCTCAGAGAGACTTCATCATGTTCATCTGAAACGGTCTGCCTCGTATGTTTGTGTTTAGCTGCATATTTTGGCCATTTTCTCCAAGCAGAAACTGACGTCAGAAAGAGCAGCAGCCCGTTGGAACTGGAAACATTTACTGAGGAGAAATAAGCAGCTAATTCTGGATGTGTTATTCTCTCGTCTGCTTCACATTGTTTTTGGAGAGAGGACATCCACAGACTGCAGACTGGTGAAGAAACTGACCTCATTTACCCCCACCTGTGTGTGTCTGCAGTAGTACACACACACACACACACACACACAGTATGTACTTTGCACACTTTATGAGTTATTGTCTGTGCACTGATGCTCAGATGACTATAATGCATTTGTCAGAATGTGCGGTACACATCAGATCAGTGTGATCTGTCAGATCTTCCATTCCCAGTGCGGAAATGAATGGAGTGAATATATCTCCTTTTTGACTCATTATTACATCTTTCTGACAAAAGTTCAGACATTTATACAAAGAATTGAACTGAAAATGCAATTATATTTATAAATTATATTAACTGAATTATATTTCATACTGTAGCCTACTGTGACTCTCACAAAGCTGCCAAGAACATTTTTCTTTCTAAAAGAAAGTGGTTCCCAAATCCAGGGCCGTAACCACCTTAGACATTGAGAGGGACAAATCCCCCCTAATAATTAGAAATGCACTCCCTTCCATTTTGCACCTCTCTGTTGTTTTAGTTGTTAAGTTTTAAATATGACATTTTTAGGCTGGTCTGCCTCGTCACTATCAGAATGAGTGAGATGGCCAATCAAATCAAAGAAGGCGGGGCGGGGCTTACTGTTAGTGCGAATTCCAACACGACACTTTAGTTATAGCAGTGAAAGAGTTCATCGTAAGAAAACTGTTTTACGATAAAAAGTGACTGACAGTGATATCCAGTGATGCAAACTACTCAATTTTTATGATTTTTTTTTACTGTTTTAAATTTAAAATATGCCATTATTTACATGATTCATATAAATCAAAACTGAATTTGACGTGAACGTTTTGCATTGTTTACATATCAGACATACGAATAAGAGTGAATGTGTGCATATTTAGAAAAACTATAATTGGCAACATTTTACCTGATAACTGCAATAGAAATGGCACTTTTACTATTCTTATTTATTTTTCTTTATTTCCTTAAATCCCTTGTAGTCCTTTAATTATTTAATTCCTTTAAATAAACCAATAAGACCAATAACCCCCCAACCTCATTAAAAATCTGGTCCTGGAGTCTTTACTACTGAGCTTATGAGTTAAATCAAGTGTGTTTGTTTAGGAAGACATCTAAAATGTCCAGTAAAGATAATTTCAGTCTCTGAAAAAAAAAAAAAAAACCTCTCAAATCATCTTTCCCAGCAAAAGCACCAAACAGCCCTTCGGCACTTAGCAGTGGTCAAAAAAAAAAAATGCAAATGACGAATGGAATGGGAATTAAATGCCACATGAGTCTGATGAATGTCAAACAACAGCAGGTGAATCCAGCGGCATGATGGGAGATAAATGAATGTCTGATATGTGAACAGCCTGTAAATCATTGGATCTTGACTGAACACAGCAGTTCATCTGCTGGACACACAAGTCTGACCTCAGATCAGTGTCTCTCTCTCTCTCTCTCTCTCTCTCTCTCTCACACACACACACACACACAGAGAGTGAAGTACCAGCAAATGTGACAGACAGACGGAGAGAGTTGCTGTCGTCTGATTTTACAGTATTTCACTGTGACCTGTTAATTAGTGAACAATAATAAACAAACACAGTTAACAAGAACTGTAGAACCCACTGACAGCACAGCGCTGACCTCTGACCCCAGAGACTGTGTGTGTGCGCATCTCAACACATGCTTAAATAGCTCAGTGTCATAATAACGCACAACTCACTCATGATTTTTACTGTACAATGTTAATTATTATTAGTTTTGATTGTAGTGTACTCCAAATCTTATAGAGATAATATATTAATGAAATAAAAGGCCACTTAAGTGGCACTTTGTAATAAAGTCCAATTAAAAGTTTTACTTTAAAGTACATTTTTAATCATTGTTTTAATATTATTTTTCGTACACTTATTTTAATGCATTGACTAACATACTAAAGCACATGTAAAGTACTTGATTATAATTTTAACTGTAGTGCGTTATTCAACTTTAGATTTAAAGTTAAAATATTTTAAATGTACCAAATAACTTCATTATTACAGATGTATTTATATACATGACATACAATAGAAATTACATTAAGAATATTGTAATTTACCATAAATGCGTGTCAGTACATTCGGCAGTACACTTTAACCATAAAGACAATAGAAGTGATTATGGAATTACATATAAAGATGTACTTAAGTCCTACTTAAATGGGTCAAAAAGTTCAGCTAATAGCATTTAACATAAATATAGAACTGTGGAATGCATTGCTTATGCAAACGATTCTGCATCAAAATAATAGATTTTTTTTTTTTAAATGTCAGGGCTCCTATAAGGGAAAAAGTTAGGCACCCAATTTTTTTTCAAGAGCCAAAAAAGAATAAGCGCATTTTAATTTTTCACGTGCAATTATATGGGCGGTGTTGAATTTCATTTTTAGCTCCTTCCATTCTTTCTCATGAAGACAACAGTTTAAGATTATTATATAGTGCATATATTTAGCAAAATGCCTCTTTCTATAGTTATTTTTCTAGCTGTCTAACGAGGTCATGAGCATTGAATGGCTTTTCTGAGGTAAATTTGACCTTGCATGACATGATTGTTTTTAAGCAGTTTTATACAAGCTCTTTCCAAGGTGGAAATGCTGATTAAAGAGTTAAAGAGTGCCAACGAGTTTAAAGTTTGTTAATTGTTTACTAAAATTAACAAACAATTTAAAAGTGACATATTAAAAGTGACAGTTAAGTACAAATCATCCTGTGATTATGGATGGACAAATACAGGGCTCGCAAAATTTCAAAATCGCCGGTAGCACTTCGGGCAGGCACTCTACAGATTTTGGTAGTCCGAAATGAATTTAAGTAGCACGAATAAAATTTAAACAATTTTTATGTAGAAAACTTAATAGTAATCGAAACATCAATCAAAACCATTTTCAAAATCACAAATATCAACAATGGTATATAAAATAATCAAATTACAATCATCAATACAAATGGATTTTGTTCTACATTTGGTTCTACCTGAACTGAAATTTCTGTCTTGACCTGTCTTTTTTGCCTGTGTAGAACTGAAGCACCAACTTAAATCTAAGTGCCTCTTAACATTTTAACACACATACAGCGACTTTCACAGTTTTCTCCACTCTAGGCTTATAGGCTTTATTAATTTATTGTCATATACATAGAGCGCTTCACGGCTGTTACACATCACATAGGCTACCCAACACTTGATTCGTCTTGTTAAACTATTTCACTAAAACGCTCCCACGTTAGGCTGACTTCCCTTCCTTTTGTTTTTAATTTGGTAAATTCTGCAAATTAGTACCTGAAGAAAAAAAAGTTTTAAAGTCAAGTCAAGTCAAATCAAGTCAACTTTATTTATATAGCGCTTTTTACAGTGCAGATTGTTTCAAAGCAGCTTCACAGTGTTAAACAGAAAAATAATGCAACCGAATTTGGAGAAAACAGTGATGTCATCTAGCTCATTTCAATTATCATATATATTGAAGTAATGTAGTTGATATAGTTAATTTAGTTTAGTAATTACATTTATTTGAATATTTATTTGAAAATTTTATGTCCCCAACTGATCAAGCCAAAGGCGACAACACGTTAATATTTCCAATCAATATGTTGGAAAATTCTTATCAGAATAATTTGTTAAGTTAGTGTATATTTTTAGGTAAAACTGCTAAGTTATTAAGCAATATCTCATGTAGGTTTTTTCCTTTGTGTTTTATATACTGTCCACTAGGGGGTGCTCTAGGCATATGTTTTCCCTGAAGAGAGGCTGGTTTTGAAAACGAAAGTGAAAGAGTGACGCACGTTCGTTGTGTTTTACAGTGAAAGGAGAGTTCTGTGTCTTTAATAAAATCAACACATTAATTATTTATCTCTCATCCACCCTCAATTAATTACAATGTTATATTTTATTATTTGGTCCGCCTGACCCGCGGATATACCCGCGATCCGCTCATCACGAACACACTCAAACACACACATACGCACACACATGCATCGGCTAAACTTCACTGCGGACAAATAAGCATGATCAAAAACATCCGTGATCTATTTTTCCTTCAGATAACAAGTCAAGAGAGTTAACAATGCAAAGCCATAAAGGAATTTTATTCACTATTTAAAATAGCCCGCCGGGCAGGGCCGTGATACGTTTTGGTTGCCCAGGCCTGGCTGGAAGATACCATATCCCCGGGACGTCGGGCTAGCGATTTTGCGAGCCCTGAGTTCAGGCAGTAACAGAAAACAGCAAAGATTAAAGTATATTTAGAATAAGAATCCATATCAGTATCAATTAAAAATGAAAATTGTTACCGATTAGTAGATGTCCACACAGCTGACATGTTTATCTGTTGTAGTTAACCACGTTGTGTGCACGAAATAGACACTTGCCTTCCTGCACTTTTACAGTACTTGAATGTTCGTTCATTGACACGTCTCCGTCGTTTCCATCTCTCTCATGCTGGCACAGCCGTCAGCGTTGTTGCTCGATAGAGATGAGGCTTTGAAAAAGCCTGATATTTTCCATTTTGACATCCGTTTCTGACACGTATTTTGGCGCTCAGACTCAGCGAGGCTTTTTTCATTGCAACTTTGCTGTGCGTCGTCTCATTTTATTACGTCAACACAACAAAATATGTGATGGACTACTCATTACAGAACATGCAGGTAAAAAGCACGCAATTTTTAATCATAACGTACATTTATATGGCCGCCAATGGCGATCTCAGCAAAAATTTGTAAATTAATATTTTTGGTCGCAAATTTTAGTCGCCGTTTTAGTCGCAGTCTGGAGCCCTGAATGTAATCAAATAGGCCTATCATGCATATTAAAGTTATTGTAAATAAAGTAACCTACTCCTATTATACATTAATAAAAAAAGTTATGTATGTCTTTCAGAAGCAAGGCACTTCCTTCTGATGTTCGTAATGTATCTAATTTCTTGAAAGTAGATTTTTATTCATATTTTGGTTTTTACATGCTTGATCTTAAGTTATTAAAGGGGTGTGTTTACACTGTTAAACACTTGGATTCCCATGCTAAACATGGACAAAGTTGGACATTTGATGGAGTATTTCTGTGCCAAAAATACTCCTTCCGGTTTCTCACAAGTTTCGGAAAGTTTTTTTTAGAGTATGGGTCTGCATGAAGTCAACAAGGGCGGAATTTCCTTTTAAAGGCTGTACGGGCAATTCTCCCGGAAGGGCGCACGCGCACCCGTTAACCAGAGCGAGAGAGCGAAAGCAGCACGCCCAACAACACGCTTTGCTCGGCTTTAGGGAAGTCGTTGGCTGCGCTGCACAGGTCACAGGACTTCACAAAATCAACAATGTCACCAAAGAAGTGTGTTTTTGGTTGCCAGAGCAAGACAACCCTGTACAGCTTCCCAAAGAACCCAGCGTTAAGGGAACAGTGGATGGAGTTTTTCCGGAGCAGCAACGGAGTTGTGCAAGTGGTTTTGTTTGTTCCCTGCATTTCAGCGACGATTGTTTTATAAACAAGGCCCAGATCGAAGCCGGATTTGTAGGTCTTCTAATGCTGAAGGATGGAGCGGTCCCAACGATAGAGGTTCACGGCCGTGCATTGGAACCGCAGGTGGTGAGTAAAACTGCTTCAAATGTCTGGGTGTTTTTGGCTATCGGCGCGCAAGTGCACATCAAGTAAACAACATGATCACTTATAGTTAATTTATCAATGGAGCATACGATGTAATTTACACAAGCCGCTAAGCAATTTAAATTTCACAGAATCCGGATCAGATTCTGGATCATATATGTATGGCTGAATCTGATTGATAGCCATGGTTTATTTAGGATAACATTTTTGTTTCCCCACGTTTAAGGATGTCACAGCTTTCAGACGCTCTCAACGCAATAGCTGCGTGCGCTCGTGATTCTTTAGCTCCGCCCACACTATATGCCTCCATCCGCTCGATTTTGAACAAGCCACAAAAAGATCTTAATGCGTTATTTGTGCTGACTGACATTGTTTACAAGCTGTTTTATTGATGTCTTTCTGCCGTTGAAACACGAGATATGACACATTACAGTAAGTTGTACTGTATCTTTCAACATACCTTCAGATGTCTATTCATGTTTATTCTGTAACTAGTATTAAAGAGAAAGAGATGATCGTGTTAAAAGAGAAGAGCATCAAAAAAAAAAAAATTTATTTCTTTGAATTTCGCTTTGTTTTATTATAGAAACTAACAAACCACAGAGCGTATTATTATTATTATTGGTGGTTACAACGCTACGCATACTGAAAATGTGTACAGCTACACACCTAATTACTATTTCAAATGTCAAGGAAGTAAAATTATGTAACCCTGTTAAAATATATTCATTAGTAGGCTATAAGATATACAAGTTTGAATAAATAATTTCATAGTTTAATAAATAGAATTTAAGGTTAAAAAAGTTAAGATTTATTGACCAGCAATGAAGTTATTATTTTGCAATGAGAGAAATGCCTATTGGGTAATGTTTATGGTTTACTGAATACAGCATTTAAATGTTAACTATTTGTTGAGTAATAATATATGTGAAAATGCTTTCAAGATGCCTGTAAGAATAGGAAAAAAGGGTTACACAAATGTTTTGTGTAATTATTTTATTTCTGAAAGTTTTGTGTATGAGCCAATCACAGTGGAGGTAAAAGTAAAAAAAAAAAAGAAGAGAGAGACGAACGCGGGGTTTTTTTTTTGAGCTGAAAGAGAAACACGATTGTGGTGAATGTAGCTAATACACCAGATGAGTGAAAGTGTTCAACAAGGACTCGAAACGTTAATGAATATAGCTCTGTCTGTGTGAGTGGTAAACTCATCATAGTAAGACAGAAACAGTTTAAGTTAGCCGCTGATTTAGTGGTTAGTGTTTTTGCATGGACTTTGCTGACAAGCTAGCGGCCAGCGACCTCGATTAGTGAAGCCTGTGTGGAACTGAGACTGACGATGATCAAAGACCCTGACGGAGCCGGATAGCGTTATCGAATGGTGGACTTTGCTGAGATTGTCAACCATGTGAATCTTCTCTTCAATCGTCTTCTCTTCATCGCGAATCCTCTCGTCCTGTCTTCTGCTGCTGATGCCTTTGATCCTGTGCGCGTAAGGTTACATTCACATTGAGTAAAGGTACCGTTTTTTGTTTGGCCTATGTGGTGAAGCAGCCAATTGGTTTAAGGCTACAACGCACCCGAGCTACATTCAGGCCTGCATCTTTTGAACATTTAAAGGGTATTTCACATTAAGCTAGGGTTTTGCTGGCTATTTTTTTTTCCCTTGGGCCCTTAGGTTTTGAATGTAAATTTGATTGCATTTGTGATTTGAAAAGTGATTTTGAAAGGACATATCTAACTTTTTCTAAGTAAATCTGTTTTACTTTTGTATAACACAGTTGTGATTATTGACTCTTTGATATTTTGAGTTCATTAAGAAAAAGAGTAATTTTTGGTTTAAATGTGAAAGTGTTCATAGGATAAAAGTAAGTCCAAGACATTTCATTTCCTGCTAAAGTGTAAATATTACTGCTTAAATAGTGATTTAAAGGGGGAAAATATTTCATATAATGAGTTTGTAATTACAATACACACACACACACAACACTGATACGTTTATTATTGAAACCTCGCTTATTTGATTGGATAGATAGTTAAAGAACTCAGGATAGCCACCTCTCATTATAGTCAAGCACGCTAGAGAGGCGCTACAATTAGTTCTGTGACATGAGATAAAGTGAGGTCAACCTCAACAATGGGCCAGGATTGGGCCGGGGCGGTGGGGGGTGTTCGGTACGCGTACCGTGGCTGGTGCATTGCAGTTTTTCGGTTCGGTTTGAATACTGTTACACTCCAAATAGTTATCAAATTGCAATTAACATGCAATTAAGTTTCTCAACAGATTACATTCTTAAAAGTGCAATAGGTAATTCTCTACAGAACATTTTTTTGTTATGCTGGTTGAAAGTCTATCATATTCTGATAGCACTCACTATTTTAAGTGGTTTAAATGTATTTGTATATATGTCATCTGTGGAAGGCGTAGGACCATAAAATTTGGCCCGAATGAAATGATACCATGTGCTCCCTGTCAGTCAACATGTTTGCATACCACTGAGCAGCCTGTTCACGCAGACATCATAAGTCATCAGCGCGTTTCACATACTCTGTGCAGACAGAGTGAGAATGGCAGGCAAACAGCAACAACCTAACTTTCCTTCTGAACTGAAAACAAATGGCAAGTATCTACATTTCAGGTTTAACAGTTCAGTTCTATGAACCGCTGACTTTGCCCTAAGCAGATAATTCAGTGAGATTTGACTGTGTTGCCACTATGTCCTGAAATCGACAATGAATAAAGCTGAAAAACTGTGCATTCTTTCCTTTAGGTCAACAGGTCAACTTCTGAACTGGAGTCATTTCACAAACACATACTTATGTATGCAAGCAAGTGCTTCTGTTTCTCCCCTCACTGTACAGTACACTGTACAATAAAGTTTTTGAGGATTAATTTTTTTTTTTATCCCCGGTGTGGCTACTCCACACACCACCAACAGAGCATATAAAATACCAAAAATACAAATATTTTTTACAACATCGCCAAGTAAAACACTGCAACATGACAAAACAAACAACAATAAAATCAGAAATGGGCTTTAACTGTTAGCGCTCCCGCTTAGAGACTGTCTGGGATTCGTGATCCTGTTTCACGCACCTCAATCCATGCAGAGCTTTTCAGAAAGTCAATGCGCATCATTAATCTATTTCAGAGTGACATTATGAGATTAATACAATGTTTCAAAACTCACTTTATTGTGACCATATGCAGATATTATATATATATATTATGAGACAGAATGCAGAAGTTTACAGTCACCGTAAAGTAGGAATTATTATTATGGAAGTAAAATAATGCCAAATGTTTTTGAAACAAAAAAGCTTGCACTACTTGAAAAAAATATGCATTGCATTAACCGTGCTTGCATTTTAATGCCTTGTATTTTTAGGGCTTGCATTTTTATGGGCTGAAATTCAACATGGTTGTGTATTTATGATGTGAATATTTCAATTTAAACAAATATTTCAATAATTTTCATTATTAAACATTCAATAATCCATATTCACCTCTCAGATTTCACTTCCAAAATATTCATTTTGTTTAAAAATACAACCTATAATATTCGCCAGGCAATTTTCGGTCCATTTTATTTCGCTTTACAAATTTGCTTCCACAAATTCAGTGGTTCAAATTCGGCAGAAAATTCAACAGTTCACATCCGGGAACAGCAGGAATAGCAGTAGATTACCGAGCATAATCTCCATCTGCTGTTAGACGACCTCACCAGCAGGTGGTGCAAGCGGCTGTTGACAAAGACCAGAGCAGCGTGTAGAGAGAGTCATTCATTCATTAAATGGATTTACAGAAATAGAGCAAGTGATACGTATTTGTGATGATTATCAGGGCCAGTATATATGGAAAAGCTGATAAAGACACAAAAGCTATGTTTACATTTAAGTCTTCACGGTACTTTTGTAAATGTAAGCAGCTTTCTCTACCGTGAAAGAGATTATAATGTTATTCCCCGATGCTGACGTACAGATCAAACGTTACATCTGAGGTAGACATATATTTCTCTCAGTTGTTTAGTTTCCTTAACTCCATATCGCAGCGCTGAGCTGCAGTACTGGGGGTTCCCTCAATACGTCATACTCCAGGATTCCCCTACCATCGGGACGCTTAATGTAGCTTAATACAGTAATATAAAAGACAAAAACTCGCACCTTATTGGGGATGTAGGCTATACTATAGGCTAAAGGCAAGCAGGTGGACTCAGAATATTAACATAACGCACAAAGTTTCATGCTAAGCTTTTCCCAGTGATATACATGCATACAACTGGCTTGACACTAGCCGCGTTTCCATTACAGACTTGCGCAAAACTTTTGCGATATTTTCTAAATGTCGATAAAAAACTATTGCGAAATGACAGCGTGTCCATTAATCGCTGTTATGCGACTAAAACTAAAAAAATATATTTCCTCTCGCGATAAGTCACTCCAAAAATTATGTTACGTATGTTGGGTTTATGTATATCCCAGCCACCGCACTAGCCATTATGTTTAATGGAAGGAGACGTAGGTGTGTTATCCAAGCATTAATAGCAAGGAAAACGCCTTAAACTTGTAAGGGAGAAGGGCGAAATGTGGTAACTCAAAAGTTTTTTTTTTTACCACTTCGTTATTTTGGCTCGGAATTTCGTTTGTTAGAAATATTAACTGAATTTAGAAATGCTTTTGAAATTAAAAACTTTGCGTTTAATAAACAAAATAGATTTTTTAAATGAAGACGTGTTTGGTGTGGAGTGCATGCAAAATAATCTGTTCCCTGCATCCACGGCCTTTGTTGTTATTGTGAGTGTACACAAATACAAGTAGATAGTTTATAGTTTATAATTATGTCTTATCTGTATGGCTAAAAATGACGGAGTATTGTGAGTTGTTTCCGCTGTCATAAAGGAAAAAATCCATCAGAATGCGCCGGCGCCTTCATCGGACAGAGGGTTAAAGAAAACGTAGCCTATTTAGTTTCATAGTTAGGCTATGTTTAAATATTAGCCTATGATATTATTTTAATTTCATATGTTGATTATGAAAAGTGAGCAGCATGAGTAAGATAGGCTACATAAGATGCGCAATATGTCTGGAGATATGGAGTGGGGTCAGACATGATTTTGACAACTTCATTGAGTTTTGTTTTGTAGAAAGTCTTTCTTTAAAGTGAATTTCGTTTGGTATAAATTGTATTTTAATTTTGATCAATGTTTCATCAACTAATTGCCTGTATATTTAATAAATAAGAAGCAAAAAAAATAAAAAATATCTGACTACAACATATATAGCCTATAACACGCTCACACGTTTATTTGCCAGGAGTAAAATTTACATATGTGGTTTAAACAACCAGATGCATTTACACTGAAATGCGTCCCAGACCACCTCCTGAATTGGTTTGTTTGAGTGATCGGATTTAAATCCACCTCGAAAGAATTTCGGAAGGTATTTACTTCTGGTCTTTTCACAATCGGATAGATATCTGATCAGAGAAAATGAATTAAGTGACCAGGTGTAAAAAGGCTATAACTCTCCCAGCTGCGCTGAAGGAACGCTCGCTGCTGCTGGTGGACACTAAACACCGTACTACTGCTTGATTTGAAGGCCTGTTGCCCTGTTGATTACAATAAATAGGTCTAAAAATTGTTTATTGTGTTTGACTGGTCAGTACTCTTCATGTTTACATTTAAAAAGCAGACATAAAAGTAACTTAAAAGTTACTTTCCCTAGTAACTAATTACTTTTGATATACAGTAATTGGTAAAGTAATTCAATTACTTAAAAAAAATAACTAGTAACTGTAACTAATTACTAATTTTCAGATCTAGTGAGAAGCGCTTGAATTCAGCGAAATGTCTCAGTGATTTAAACTAGTTTAAAGCCAGATGAAACAGCGCTGACAAACATGAGAAACACTGTGTGCAACGATACAGTCAGAAGGCTTTTCAATCTACAAATCACCATCATTTACCATGGATTTACTGTAATAACACTAACTGCACCATGGTATTGTGGCAGTAATGTGAGATATTCATATCAAATTGTATTATTTTTTTAATGTAGACATGTATTAAAGGGGTAATGGAATATAATTACAGTATTTTTGATGAATAAGCTATAGCGTTTGTGCATTTATACTTAATGTATTAGGCTACTATTTTTCACACAAATTGCATAAAAACAAAGTTACATTTTACCATGGTATTGATGTACTATATGCATGGTTTTAACTGTGGTTATCATGATCTAAATGTATGCTACTATGGAAGACCTATGATTAATTTTAATAAAACTCAAACAGTACTACCGTCAACTCAAGCTACTGTCAAATATGCATTTCTAAGAGATTAATATTGCAGCCTGCACAGCAAACTGTGCTGAAGATACGCGTCGTCAAAGTCAGGCAAAACAACCTGCTTCATGACTTGAAACAATATCACCTGCTAGAACATGCAGAAAAGTTTTTGTCATGTTCTAACAATAAAGAGTAGTTTAAAACCAAAATGAACAGTCTGGTTTCACTTCTTTTTCACTTAGGAGCAAAAATCTGCCTTAAACTTGAAGAAGAAATAAAGATTTGACATTTATTGTGATAATTATCAATATCGACTGATATGAAACATTTTATTGTGATATTTTGTTCTGGCCATATTGCCCAGCCCTAACTTTAACTAGTGTGTGAGACAGTTCATGTGCCACTTGAGCCACTCATCTATTTCTGTATTCCTGATGATTACACACACACACTCACTCACACTCTCTCTCTCTCTCTCTCTCTCTCTCTCTCTCTCTCACACACACACACACACAAACAGTCTCATCTATTTAGAGGTCTTCCCACAGGTTTCTAATAAAATGACTCAATTAAACCTCAAAATGACAGCTTTTGCAGTATGAAGAAAATAACTTTTTGCATAAAGTAATAAAATGTGCAAACATGGAACCACAAGAAAGATTGTGAGGAAATTACTCTTGAGCTGCTCTATATAATGAATTGGGGAAAAAAAGTCTTCATAAGGACTGAATCAGTCTGATAAATAGGGCTGGGTATCAAGTTTGTACTGACCGAATTGCCTCGGTATTATAGAGTATCATAAAAGATCTTGTCGTTCGATACCAAATTTCGATACCTAAGGGGTTAATCTGGTCAACGTCAGTGAGCCAATAAGCATACAGCATGATTGGCTGTGGTGGAAAAAACATTAGTTTACGGCAGTTATGCCCAGGGACGCGGCTCACACGTGAGGCTGTACCCGTCTGCAGCACATTATGGCTCCGACATGGCCACCGGAGCTGATCGTGTCCACTCTAGTCAATGCTTCTGTTTATACCGGCCGTGCCGCGGCACAAGGATGGAACAAAACCTCGTCGGAGCCGGGATGTGCTGCAGACGTGTGCAGTGTAAATAGGGGGTAAGCGTCCCAACCCACATAGATGTAAAAGATGTGGAAAAGATCAAAAATTGTGGCTACATTTCACCAGGCTCGATGCCAATAGCGTGCAATGCAATATTCACAACAAGATAATTGCTACTAAGACTGACAACAAGACAAATCTGAAGCACTTGACAGTGCATGGAATAAACTAAAGAGCAGAACATTTCTCTGTATTCGACTGCAAGAAGAACTGCAGCGCGTCACATAAATGAACCGAAACTCAGCATATACTTCCTTACAGACATGAGAAATATGCCTATAGAAAGCTTGAAATATCTACGTTTAAAGGGGTCATGAATTGAGAAATCAACTTTTCATTCAGCCTTTGATACATAAAAGTTCATCGTGATATAAGAATATCCTGTAAGTTTCGGAACTGAAAACTTCCTTGTTAGTCAAAGAAAAGCTTTTATCGACACCAGGCCCAGCAAATGCTCGATCTCAGAATGTGCCAAGCTGTGACATCAGAGCGTGGTGAAACCGAAGAAGATGAACGCCTGATTCTGTAGCCCCGCCCACCGATTTGTGCATGGCATGTTATAGATAAATAACATAGGCCTAAGTGGAGCTAAACCGGATCGAACTTCCAAGCAATAAACATGCTGCATAAGCTTTATTTGGATTCTAATATTATGAATGCATGGATGAAATTAATTTTTAATGAATATCCAGCTCACGTGGGTAAGACATTGCGCATTTGTTCCTTCATTTCACCACGGATTCGTTTGTAAACAAGAGACTGGATTTGCAGACAGGATGAGATTACATGAATGAATGAAGCGACACACTTATGTGAGTAAAACATGTTTTTTATATGTGATAGTATTGCATTGTTACAGATCGTTTTATATCTATTGATTATGTGTACGTGTCTAACTGAACATAACTTAGCACGCTGTCACAGGCTGGAGAATCCTTTATTTGAGGTGTTGTTGGTTCATTGTGCTGCGATTCGTGATCAGACTCGGACATGTATGGGCCAGGGCTTGCAAAGCCCAACGTCCCGGGTCTATGTGTTTTCCAGTCGGGCTAAAACGTATCACCGGCCTGCCGACGGGCTATCTTAAATAGTGAAATAAAATGTATCTCTTGATGTGCATTGTTCACTCTCTTGACTTGATATTTGAAGGAAAAATACAATAGCGGAAGTTTTGATCATGCTGATTTGTCTGACTCTGCAGTGAGGCTTGTGCATGCGTGTGTGTGTGTGTGTGTGTTAGTGATGCACGGTTTGCGGTCATATTCACTGATCGGGCAGGCCAAGTACTAAAAAATAACATTCCAATTAATTGCGGGTGGATGAGAGATAAATCATTGTGTTTGTTTGATAAAGACATATTGCAAGCCCTGTGGGCGAATCATTTCGGTTGCCGTTTTCCCACACGCTTTCAAAACAATTCCTCATGTGTACTCACGGGGGAGCCGAAGAGGTCAACTTATGACGTTCGCGTGATTTTTACATTCAAAAACATCATAATGAATAAGTAATAGGCTATTTAATACCCTGGTTTTGAGCCTCTCTCGTTGAACGCTTGGTTTTTATGGGCGTTCCGCACTGAAGACTTGGAAGTTAAATTATGTATTTGTGTGTGTGTGTGTACTTGTCTACCTATCTAACAGGGTACCTTGGTGTCGTTACACACTCACCAACAGGGGACCGCCGAGCCAAGAGGGGACATTTTTCAGGTCCCCTGTTGGTCATGCTTTAAATCATGTTAAAATCAAGTAAAAAACGCTCGGGTGATTTTTTTTATTTTTGACCAAGTGGGGACCTACAGGTGTGTGTGTTTAAATCATGTTAAATTCAAGTAAAAAATGCTCTGGTGAATTTTTTTAACTTTTGACCAAGTGGGGACCTACGTGTGTGTGTGTGTGTGTGTGTGTGTGTGCGTGTGTGTGTGTGTGCGTATGTGTGTGTGTGTGTCTGTGTGTTTAAGCAAATTCTCAGCAGCGCCCCTGTAGGCTGGACAGGAACTGTACGGGCCCACTAACACACGTCGTTCACACTCCTCTATTGTTTGAATGGCCTGCTGTCCCCGAGAGGCTCTGAGACTGTAGAGCTGATGTTTATAACTGGCTGACAAAGGAAACATTTTGTTTAACTATTAGGCCAATTATAGAAATGTATTTACAATAAGGTTCATTAGTTAACATTATTTAACTACATTATGAACTGCCTTAAAAAGCATTTATTTATCTTTGTTAATGGTAATTTCAAGATTTATTAATACTTTATTAAAATCTTGTTAGCATTAGATAATGCACTGTGATGTAACATTAACAAATCATGAACAGCTGTATTTTTATTAACTAACGTTAACAAAGATTAACAAATACAGTAACAAATGTACTGCTCATGGTTAGTTCATGTGAGTTAACATTGTTAATTAATGAAACCTTATTGTAAAGTGTTACCAAAATGTATTAAATTATCTTCATTATTTCACTGTAAAGCTAAAGCAGACAATTACTATATAAATTAACAAAATATTCTAATGTTTTTATTAAACATAAGCTCAGTATGTAAGCTACCAGAAATAATTTATTATACATCATTCCTCATCCAGATAATATTTGACCAATTTAGCAGCAAACCTAAATGCGTCATACCAAAACAAAACTACATTTTATGTTTTAAATCAAGCATTTAAATTAAAAATAATTATGATTTTGTTAAATTGACTTTAGTTCCCTGTTGGATGGTAAAACACGACGCATGTTTGGTTGCGTTGCCATTTCTTGCCATCACAAACACACTGTAAAGATTTAGGAGGTCAGATCTCAATTTTATGGTGACTTGCATGAAAATGTCCATCTCTTGTCCGTCTCTTAGTTAAATTATGTGAACTGAATGTCTTTTAACATTGACACTTGTTGTTGAACCAACTGACGGTTTACAACTCAACAATCAACACACAACCTCCAAAATCATTATACAGTGTATTTTTATGGCAAGTATTGGTGTTTATTGTTATTGTGAACACTGCGGTTACATTCAGAGATAGTCAGAATGCAAAATATCGTTAAGTGTAAAGGCAAGCAAACAGGCGTCACACTGTATTATCTAACGGGACCAGTGTCCTTTTAGGTCGTGAATTCACTACAACATGCACATGCTTTAACTTGAGTGGAAATGGACATGGAATAGTGAATAAAAAATGGTAACCTAAAAATGGTAAATGAAGTAAGTTTGTTCAATAAAAAAAAAAAAAATAACATCACTGAAGCATCCAAAAATACATACATTTGAACAAAAAGTTTGATGGGTTGAATCAAGCAGAAATTGCTCTTTAAGGAAACAATTGCAGGTCACCACTTTATACAGTGGACACTGATTTTGTTAAATTGACTTTAGTTCCCTGTTGGATGGTAAAACACGACGCATGTTTGGTTGCTTCACAATCTCTTGCCATCACAAACACAGTGTAGAGATTTTGGAGGTCAGATCTCAATTGTATGGTGACTTGCATGAAAATGTTAATCCGTCTCAATTAAATTATGTGAACTGAATATCTATTAACATTGACACTTTAGTTGTTGAACCAACTGTAGATTTTGAATGGAACAATCAACACAAAACTAAGTTTTAATTTCCAAAATCTTATTACAGTTTATATTTTATGGCAAGAACTGGTATTATATGTTTTAAATCAAGCAGAAATTGCTCTTTAAGGTGACAGTTGCAGTTCACCACTTTATACAGTGGACACTGATTTTGTTAAATTGACTTTAGTTCCCTGTTGGATGGTAAAACACAACACATGTTTGGTTGCGTTGCCATTTCTTGCCATCACAAACACACTGTAAAGATTTTGCAAAAAGACCCAGTCACATTAGTCACATTTAGTTCTAAAGAGGTTAGAACTAAATTTTATGGTGACTTGCATGAAAATGTTAATCCGTCTCTTAATTAAATTATGTGAACTGAATGTCTTTTAACATTGACACTTAAGTTGTTGAACCAACTGATGGTTTACAACTCAACAATCAACACACAACTGAGTTTTGACCTCCAAAATACACAGTATAATGATTTTGTATTTAAAAAAAAATTGTAAAATTTCTTTACAAAACAAGTTTGACACTCTCTACTGCTTATAATTCACTGTTGTTTATGTTACATGGTCCATGTTTACATTGTTCCTAAGTTTTCCCCTTTTATATAGATGGTAATGACTAAAGATCTTTGCACACCGAAATTTTCGCACGTTAAAAAATAGATATGACCTCACGTTGTGTCAACCACGTTCCTTGTTCCTCTGTAACTTTTCTTCGTCATAAAAAAATATAAAAATTAATGGATCAGGTTCGATTTTCTGCATTTTTCGCATCCATAGCAAGCATTTTAAGAGGGGTTTCAAATAACTGTGTTATTCATTTTTGTGTTGTGTTAAGTTTTGAACTTAAGTTGAACAGTTTTGAAAAGAAAGTGTAAACGTGCAAATTAGCCTTTATAGTTCATAAAGTTTGGCTGGCGTTTGTATCTAATTGAGAAAAAAATGAATGTAAATTGAAAGATGTCGTCATTGAACGCATTTTGTGCCAAAGTAATGATAAATGATCCACAGTTTAGCTACACAGACTGATGTTGTATCACTGAGTGAAGAGTTTTGAAAAATTGATGAGTATTGAGAAATGTGTCCTAGCAAATGTAAAAAAAATATATATATATATATCACTATTAGTAAGGGATCACTGTATAATATCAGTTTAAATGCGAGATATTTAAAGTGAACCTAAAGTATACTCGCAATAGTTTGATAGCACAATCAAATATACTTAATGGATGTTTCTCAATAGTGTTCTTCAGTGATCTTGCGTCCTTGTATTCCTGCTCTACGTCATCATCAACTGTTTAATTCCAACACTCAAGAACACATGTACAGAGGACGCACGAAAGTACCCGGATGTTATAAGATATATAAGATATAAAAGTATATGAAAACAATGTCTGCAATAATATGAAAGAAATGTTTTAATAGGTTGTGACATTAGTTTGTGGTCATTTTGTATTTATTGTGCATTAGCCACTATATAATATGCTGGGATGGTTAGTTGAGCAACAAGATCGCAGCACATCTCAATTTCTGTTGTGTGTCCTCACGTCCTTCCGAGTTCGTTCTTTCAAGATCATATAGCAAGACCGGTTTCCACGAGAACACAAGTCCCTTCTTTGCATTCCCGGAATTGAGAAACAGCCATCATTAAGAAATGTGCATTGTGCAATAAAGAAGTACTCCAAGTTTAATTATAATATTTATACCAGTAAGTCTCAAGCAATAGGTCTCTAGGGTTTACAATATTTAATATGCTTTAATACTATCAAAAAAATGTATGTTGCTGAATAAGTGTTAAGGCCCTTTCACACTAAACGCGACGCGATAAAGCGAGGTGAATCGCTGATGAACGGAACTTTTACACCGAACGCCACCGAAACCATCATCGAGGACTTGCTATGATTATATTATAGGCAGACATTCGTTATTTGTAGTGTTTTATGATTACGTAATATAATTGACCGATCTAGAGCGAATGCGATCTCTGACTCATAACACTCACACACGTGGAAGAAAGCGGACAGTGCTCTTCAGATAGCATAATATTCAAATAAACTTGAGAATTACATATGGCATATCTCGCTTTATTGCGCTGCGATTGATCGAGCTCGGTGTAAATAACTCCATACAGATCTATTGTTTTACAAAAAAAATCTATTGTTTACAAAAGGAGAAAACATGTGTACTGTAATGAAAACATGGACCATGTAACATAAACTGCAGTTAATTACAAACAGCAAGAACAAAATAATAAACTTCATTTACCATTTTTAGGTTACCATTTTTTATTCACTATTCCATGTCCATTTCCACTCAAGTTAAAGCATGTGCATGTTGTAGTGAATTCACGACCTAAAAGGACACTGGTCCCGTTAGATAATACAGTGTGACGCCTGTTTGCTTGCCTTTACACTTAACGATATTTTGCATTCTGACTATCTCTGAATGTAACCGCAGTGTTCACAATAACAATAAACACCAATACTTGCCATAAAAATACACTGTATAATGATTTTGGAGGTTGTGTGTTGATTGTTGAGTTGTAAACCGTCAGTTGGTTCAACAACAAGTGTCAATGTTAAAAGACATTCAGTTCACATAATTTAACTAAGAGACGGACAAGAGATGGACATTTTCATGCAAGTCACCATAAAATTGAGATCTGACCTCCTAAATCTTTACAGTGTGTTTGTGATGGCAAGAAATGGCAACGCAACCAAACATGTGTTGTGTTTTACCATCCAACAGGGAACTAAAGTCAATTTAACAAAATCAGTGTCCACTGTATAAAGTGGTGAACTGCAACTGTCACCTTAAAGAGCAATTTCTGCTTGATTTAAAACATAAAAATACACTGTAATAAGATTTTGGAAATTAAAACTCAGTTTTGTGTTGATTGTTGAGTTGAAAATCTTCGGTTGGTTCAACAACTAAAGTGTCAATGTTAAAAGACATTCGCTTCAGATAATTAAAGTGAACCAACTTTACATTTTTCAATGCAGCAAGTCAACATGAGTTTTGATCTCCAAAAACGGTCCATGAAATAACATATGGAAAAAGACTTTACTGCCAGTTATCTTTATGTTTAACACACACACAGCTCCATTGCAGGCTATGGAGGTCCCCTGTTGGATAGGTAGACATCGGTAAGAGTTGCAGGTCCCCTCTTGGCATGTTTTTTAATTAAAAATAAAAAAAATGCATATTTGAAGTTATATTATGAAAATATAACTATATATTATGTAATTTTTGTTTCTTCAAAATGACCAGAAACACTGGTCCCCTGTTGGTCAGTGTAGAGCGATAGTCCCCTGTTAGTAATATAGATGTGTGTGTGTGTGTGTGTGTGTGTGTGTCTATTTGTGGCTTGAGTTCAAGTATCAGTGTCACAAAAACATCTGAAACATTTGCAATGGCACAATACACACACACACACACACACACACACACACACACACATATACACACATATACACACAAGCTTTTGCCCAGCGGCAGTTAATTTTGCGTATCCACAGCGGGCGACCTGTAGGACATGTTAAATTGAACATTATTCAGTGTTCTGTATTTGCTTCAAATGTTTTCAAAAATAAGCAGGACAAGGAACCACATCAGACCTTTATCAACCATATTAAAGGCCTTTAATAGTGAAATCAGAGTTAACTGACCAAAAACAGCATGAGAAAAAAAGTATGAATGCAATGAGAAAAAGAGAGTTTTGGTCACTGATAGAGATCTGTATGCATTTCTACAAATGAATATATGTAAAACTGTTCGAAAAAATTTTGTTGTTGTTGTTTTGTTAATAAATTCATATTTTTATATTGTAATATTAAACTGATTAAAAGTAACATAAACCTCTCAGAAATCATTATAAATTAATATTTCAAATGTTGTTCTTTGAACTTTCTATTTATAAAAGAGTCCTAAAAATGAGTTTCCACAAAAATATGAAGCAACAACTATTTTCCACATTGCTAATAATAAGATATGTTTCTTGTGCAGCAAATCAGTTTATTAGATTTCTGAAGGATCACATCACACTGAAGACTGGAGAAATGATGCTGAAAATTCAACTTTGCATCACAGGAATAAATTACATTTTAAAAGTGCTGTACTGTTAAAAGTTTTTGACTGTACTAAAACATAAAAATACCATAATATGTTTGCAGATATTTAGGAAACATGCTGAGTTCACATACTCGTTTCTCAGAAAAGCAATGCTACAACCAGTTATTCTTACTTTGAAATGTGCGTTCCGTGTCGGAACGTCTGCTTTTGTTTTGGTCTTTGCGATACCGCACATTGCCAGTTTATCCAATAGTATTTCGACACCACAGGTTGCCAGTTGGCGTATTGCTGCCATGGAAGCCAACAAACTGGGTCAGAGATTGCAGATTCTACCCGACCTAAAAAGCCTCGGCAGCCATCTAAAAATCTAAAAATCTCTATGAACGGAAGCACATTAAAACGCGGATAAATCAACTCATCAACTTACAGTGTATAAGTCTCCTCGCCTTCCATTGTCAATTGCGCTCGTTCCTGTTGCGTGTCCTCAAATTGGCAACCCGCGTGAGCAACGAGTAAGGAGGAGGGGGCGGGGCAAATTTGAATTTGGACTGCAGTACCCATTTCAACCACTTGCTGTCATTCTTACATACAGCACCTTTAAAATGTATTCATATAGAAAACAGTTATTTTAAATTGTAATAATATTTCACAGTAATATTACTGTTTTTACTCAGCTTTTACTTTGATTAAATAAATGCAGCCTTGGTGAGCAGTAGAGACTTCTTTCTAAAACATTTAAAAAATCTAACTGACCAAAAACTTTTTAACAGTAGTATAAGAAAGTAGTGTAAGTTAGTAAAAGCACTTCATCAGTGTCAGTGAGAGATGAGGAGATGTTGATGAAGTCTGTTAAAGGTTCCAGCTGAATTTGCATAAACCAAGAATGACAGGCCGAGAACATGTGATCACTGGCACACGGCCCAGAAGCCAATCAGATGCCAGGGTCTTTTCCACCCTGATTTCCGCTGGCAACAGCGATGTGCAGAATGTGGGAAATATTGAGTAGCCATGAAAATACACACACACACACACACACACACACACACACACACACACACACACACACACACACACACACACACACACAATTACAGACTGTCAAAGGAAAGTCTTGCAGAGCTTCACAGCATGTGACAAAGAGAAAGACATTAAAGATCTCAAGCACATCCCTTGTCCGTTTGCTCATTCATTCACGCATTGATCCGGTTGTGATGTGGTCTGGGTCATGAGCTCACGTCCACTGCAGAAAAGAGTCCTGCGGTTCTGTGGACTCGATCCCAGAGACTGAAAGACTGACAGGAACTCCACCGCTAGTTTCTCGCCCTGCATCTACATCCCCAAAAACCTCCAAACTGCATGTTTCTCTCACATTTCTTCCAGTCAAAGGTCAAGGAAGGTCACCAAATCGCTTCATGTGAATGTGATGAGAAATGCTTGAGCTCATAATGAGATCTCAAATTTTTTCAAGCAAATGCAAGATCAATTTGAGAGACTGTTTAGGTCTCATCTGGAACTCTAGAGGAGAAACATCAAGAGACTCAAGTAAATGGGAGAATCGATTGACATCACTGGATTTCCTTTTGTATCATTAGAACAGAAACTGAACATTTAAAGATGACGAGGGAAACTCCCGGGGTAGTCTGGGACATAATGCCTCAGGGGATTGTGGGAAATGCTTTCATGGTACTCGCCATGAGTGTGTGTGTGTGTGTTTCATATGGCACTCTGCTGTTGTGTCGCTCTAGTGTTAGTGTCACAACCCTCTACAATGCGAGTAAATCACTCGCATATGCGAGTAAATCTTCACTCTGGGCGACTAAATACTATCTATCATTAGCCATTGGCTAATAAATGCTAAGATTTCACTCGCCAGTGTGTGTTAGAGGCTAAGAATAAGTTTAGCATAAATATATTTTCACTCGCTGAACACTAGCGATCTCTCCGTCAAGCGATCTGTCTATTTCAGTTCAGCTCAATGGATACGCAGTGCCTGTATTTGACGTACTTTATTTGAACTCTAGTGTCAAGGCGCACAACTTACCGTCACCTTATTATGTATATATAAATACACACACATTAATGTATATATTTAAGAAATATTTGCATGTATATACTGTATATACTGTATATATATATATATATATATATATATATATATATATATATATATATATATTTATATATTATATTTATATTATATATGAATTTAAAAAATATTTCTTAAATATATACATGCATGTGTGCATATTTATATACACATAATAATTATACACAGTACACACACATACAGCTCTGGAAAAAAATAAGAGACCAATGGCGATTATATTGCCAAGGTGTGCGTAGAGGGTGTGTTTCAGTGTGTTAGCCCTGATGATTGAGAAAGAGACTTTCTGAGCAGTGAGACTAGAGATAAAAACAGTGTGAAAATTTCACATTACGATTACACTAAGCAAAATAACCACGGTTATCAAAATGTTAAAATGTGCTGGAAATGTTAAAAAAGTACTGATACACCAACGCTATCTCACGACCAATTCGTATGTATTTTACGAGATGGCTAATTCGTACAAATTTGCACAACCTCACTCTTGCAAATTTGTACGATTTGTCTAAACCGCAGTGACGGGTAGGTTTAGGGGGCAGGGTTAGGGGGAGGTCATTTGTACGAATTCATACGAATTGGGCAACACGTAAAATACGTATGATTTAGCAAAAATCATTGTGAGGTCGTACAAATTCATACGAATTAGCCACCTCGTAAAATACATACGAATTGCCGTGAGATCGGGCTGGATACACACACTAAAATCATTCCACCAAGTTTTATGTCGGAACCAACAAACAAATAAAATTAGCAACACTATGCATTTTTTGTCTGCATAAACATTTAAAAAAATTCCATTAACAACAGCCGGACTTTAAATAAGATGACTCTTTTTAAAAGAATGCTAAAGTGTGATTCTTTTTTCAGCTCATACTGAGAGAGACGGTGCTGAACATATACCAGTAAAAGCGTCTAAAATATCCACTTCCCCTAATTCATTCATATACATTTTAAGCTAAATTCACCATGATATAAAGTCTGATCACTAAACTCCTCTATAAATACTGCGAGCAGATGAATGAAATGAATTCACGGCTCGTGTGTCGTGATAAATTGAGCTCTAGTCTAGATGACGCTTTCTGGAATGTTGGAGATTTCTGGAATATTCCCGCAGGCCATTCCATCTGTTGGGAGAATGACTCCGCTGGGACGCGTTCCGGCTGCTGATTACAGCCCAGATATTTCACTCTCATCCCTGTATGAATATGAACGTTCAGTGGCTCTGAATCCATGCGGTTGCGATCACTCAACACGCTGCTAATGAAACACAGACGAGCTCATCCAGCTCTGAGCATGCTGAATCATCAGAGGTCAAAGCCACTTACAGGACGACAAAACGAAAAATGCCACATAGAAGACAAACATATGCAGAAGAACTAATGAATATGATTAACTAACATCATCCCTCTCTTGTCTGATTTTTACAGGTTTCTTGTCATCTGAATCAGCTGATACTGATTAGAAGTTAATCAGCTTAATCATGAGCGCTGAAATAACTGGTTATATGTCAGCTCTAAGCTCTCTGAATTACAGTAATACCAGCTGGTACCTTTGTTGTCAAAAATATCATAGTTTGGTTAATTTATAATCAAACCATCAACCAAAAGAGATAAAGAAAAAGCTGAAGAACTACACTACCCATAATCCCCAAGACAGACCCACCACTCAGAGAAGTCACTGTTACCATGGAAATAGAAATTGCAGCAAATATTATTAAAAGTTTAAAGGTATTTTTAAAGCAGTAAAACAGAAAGAAAAAAACAGCATTTACCTGAAATAGAAAGCTTTTGTAACAATATTGTAACAGTCTTTTCTGTCAGTTTTGATCAATTTAAAAAGGGGTGGCCGCAAGATAACTTAAAATTAAATCAAAATATATGTATATAATTCATTAACTTAATGTTAAATAATAATAAAAAAGCACCACCTCTCTTGTACATATTCTGTGATTGTTTCGGAGCAGCCCAAGCCGTTTCTCATCGCGCTGTGTGAAATACAGACTGAACAGCGGCTCAAAACACCCAACCGCTTCATGAACATAGGATACGCAAACTACATCTCTCAGTCAGAAAACCAGTGTCACTAATAAAGTTTTGATGGATGACAATTGTAATGACGTAAAGGACGATTACAGTGACAGTGACATGAGTCGTACATTAGGCATGTGCAAGTCAACCCGTGTGCAAGCGCTCTCTGCTCACTGATTGCTATAACATCATATTTCTGCATGAACACAGTTCAATATATTTGCGTAGTTGTCAAAAAAATAAGGTACTGTAGGTGTTTTATAAAGGATGCTCACTGAAGAAGCATGTTTTAGAGAAGTTTGTGAGGATCAGTGGAGTTTATGTACGCTGCAAACATAGACACGATTGCTGGTGTTTAATAATTCTGAATGGATCATATAGTAGCTGAATGCAGTGCTTTAGCGCCTCCCTGTGGTCTTGTTTGGTATTGCAAGTCGACTTGTGCTTATTTAAGTTACCGTGTAACTGAGCAGAGTAAGTACTTTTAAGTTATAAAGAATGTATGTTTGCAAAAAAGAACACTGAAGGTTTTAATCTATTTTGAATTAATTTTGTTTAAAAATTATAACAATAGTTATTATTAAATAATAAATAGTTAAAAAATGTAATAACACAACAAATAACACAAAAATTACAAATGTTTTTGTGAATTAAAAAAGTTTGGGCTTGCAGTATTGATTCGAAGCGGAGGGGGTCCTTGGAGTGAAAAAGGTAGATTTTTTAAACTTGTGGTGTATAATTCTGCAAAAGCTTTCTTTTTCTGTTTTCAACAGTTTTCAACATTGATAATACTAATATGTTTCTTGAATTGCATTGAATAGAAAAGTTATTTTAAATTGTAAAAATATTTCACAACATTACTTACTTTTACTGTATTTTTGGATCAAATAAAAGCAGCCCTGGTGAGCAGAAGAGACTTTTAAAAATATAAAAAATATTTTGAACAGTAGTGTTCTAACTATATTTGAATGCTGTTTTACTGCAATACTATTTACCATACATACTCAACGCTGCGTGTACTTTAGAAACACCAGTATTGTTCTTGCTTCCACTTCCTCACACACACACGCCACTCGAACCTTCCATACAATAATCTTTCATAAAGTTCAAAAAGATTGAAGCGAATTACAAGAACATTTGTGGGCTTCATTGCACATGATGCACTGTGAGAAACGCGTACTTTGCTTGATGTTACGCTTGCAGTCTCGCCTGCTGGAATTTTCCTTACAAATGCTCTACGAAGGCATAATTTATGTTGTATGGAATGCAGTGGACTTATATATTAAAAAATATGAAACTCACTGACAGAAGGCTGCTTTCAATTTCAAATGTTCAGGTTAAGTGTGTTTTAAATGCAAAATTACAAAGCAATTAATTGGTTTTTGTTTAACTCTGAAACATTTTTCGAGTTGTGTTGTGGTAAAAATAGCTACGGGTAGCACCAGTTGATTGCAGAGTACAACCATTCTACGTCATTGACCTGGACCGCAAACAAAATGGCGCCACCCATTGTCCAAATATATAATGGATTTTTTAAATAACGTAGATCTTTCATGGGTTTTCTACTACATATTTCAGTAAGAGACATCATTTATGTTATATTAAGCCATACAAGTCTTAACACCAGGGGATCCCTTTAAAGGATTAAACAGACAGGACAAAAACCTCCTATATTTTAAAAGAGATCTGTGCATTAGTGTGAATGCAGCTTATTTGATCTCCCTCTGTCTATGATGTCATCAGTAATAATCAAACAACAGTAAAGCTGAGAGAAAAATCACTCACAGCTCTTGAATGGAAAACGTTTTCAGATACTCTTAAATACTGAAAGCACTCTTTGTTTATTGCTTGTAAAATGTTTATTTGTTAATCTGAAGCTATATTAGTTTATATATTTAAAATTCTTAACATTCAATTGTTTTAATTACTTTTTTTTATTTTAATTATTTTAAAAAGTGCTTATACATAATTAAATAAAATATATATATATATATATATATATATATATATATATATATATATATATATATATATATATATATATATATATTAAGATTTTCAAGTCAGTAAACAAATTATTTAATGAGAAAAAAATGTAGATTAAGAATAGTTTTGGAATTGGATCGTGACTTCCAGAATCGGAATCAGATCGGAATGTGAGGTGCCTAAAGATTCCCACCCCTATTGTTTATATCATCAAATTTATTTTTATTTTTTTATTTTTTTATTACATCATCACAGTGCTTCATGTGACTGTAGTTCATTTACTCAAAAATAAATGTACAGTTTTAAATCTGGTGCGCTCTACATCAGCCCATTTAAAAAATTAGCCAATAGCAGTATAGTCACCGATATATATCGTACACCCTAAAAACATCACAGATGAGACACACTAATGAATGTCGCACAGCACTCACACATTCTCTTTCTGTTTTCCCTGTCGGCAGAGTTTGATGCTTTGACGTTTCGTCTGGATTACAGTTCCTGTATCCTCATTCCCTCCATAATCCCACAATAATCCATCAAATAAACTGCTGGGGAGTTTACAAGAAAACACTCTGTGTGTGTGTGTGTGTGTGTGTGTGTGTGTGTGATTGCTTTACAATCCCTCGAGGGACTCCAAACACTGTTGCCATTCAAATCATCATGTTCCACATGATTATACATGAGTAGTATTAAAACACATATGACCACAAAGCACACACACACACAATGATTTTCATATACTGTACAAACTGTATATTCTCTCCCCTTACACTAACGCTACCCAGAAACCTACCCATCACAGAAAAAATAATCACCTGTATGATTTATAAGCAGCTTTCCTCATGAGGAAAAATGTCCAAAGGCCAAAGATTTCTAGTATTGCCATCCTTCAGTACATAGGGTTTTGCCCCTAAAAATAGGCCTTTAAATGGGTCTCATGGGAAAGTGAGGACCAGCCAAAAATGTCCTCACTTCACTCTCTTTTACCTCAGACTGTGTACATGAATCAACAAACTGATTGTGAAACTAGTCTTCGACATGACCTTTGCAAACGTAATGTCCAAATAAAGTAGTGATAAAGTGACATTTATTATATTCACAATAACATAGACCTATTAATAATTACATGCATGTAAGATACCATGTGCTGCAATGTATTTGTAGTACAAGGCATTATGAATATGTTAATGATGCATTAAAAGAATAGCTTGCGCAAAAATGATCATGTCATAATTTACTCTTCATGTCATTCCAAACATTGCAAAATAAATTCCACTGAATTCAACTTAAGTTTAGTTGTTATTGTTTAAGTATAAGTTACAAGTCATTTCAGATATTTTTATTTCATCTTCATAATCATGTATAACTTGAAAATTAAGTTGAAATTGGTTAAACATTTTGATGAGTTGAACTGAGCTGAATAATGACACTATTGTCTTTTTAGAGCTGCTTAACATCAAGAATGTGAATTTGTCTCATATTTGATTAAAGTTTGCATCAATAATTCTGTAATATCCTGACAATATGTTACAGTGAACCTGTATGACTTTCTTTCACAAAAGAACAATGATGGGAATCAAAGAACATTGGACCCCATTGACTTTCACTGTATGTGTAGACATTTCTTAGAATATCTTCTTTTGTGTAGCATAGAAGAAGTCATACCGGTTTGGAATGACATGAGTGTGAGTAAATGATGCCAAAATGATCATTTAAGATGATTTAAGATCCCTTTAAGATGACCTCTACATAAAGTACAGATACAGGCCTGCAGTGAAGATTTCATGAGTGATCGACTGACTGTCCACACTCAGTAAAACTACACATTTCTTTATCTGTTCTTTATGAGCGCCATAAAACTCCCCCTTTACGAACTGCTGTCTCTCTCTGTGTTTTTCTGTCTGCCTCTCTCTGCACAACTATAATCTTCTTACAGCAGCTCAGCATCCATCGCTCATGATGAAGAGAGACAGAAACATGCAAATGCTCAAAATGTGTGTGTGATGCGCTCATGTGTCCCAGTGAATATTGCATGGATATTTAAGGTCATATCTGATGCATGCAATGCATTTGTGATGCTGCATTTGTGTGCGGTGTTCACGCGCGCGAGTTGACGTGGTGTTGGTGTGTAAGGTGTTCATGCGTTTGCTAATGGAACTCATTCCTCATTTCACAGCGAGACGTGATTCCCATGAGAAACATAAATCACAGTCAAGCGCTCTGACTTCAGCTGTGTGTGCTCTGCAGTATTTCCTCTGATATCATGAGGCCACACTTGTGGACTTTGACAGCTCTGAGGTTCTGCTTCCTCTGGATACACACACTAGTTTACAGCTCACAAGATCTAAACCAGCATCTCAGTCTCTCCCAGTTCATAAACAGCATTACAGTATTTAGCACTGTACAACCTAAGCTCACTGCAAAGTCTCCTGTCTCATTTCCATGTATTTTTCATGCATCTCAGTTAAATAACTACTCATATATAATGCATGTACATATAAATCAAGTCATTTAAGTCCAACAGTACAACCCTAACCCTTATAAATACACTGATATATCTGCAGTCATTACTGGGTGATATTACACACTATAAAGCTAAAACATATTTCCACTTAGAGGGACAGTATTTTGCAGTATTTCGACATTGTACATTATATCGGAAAAAATAAAAGTGCAAATAGCCTGCCTTGTTGGCAGAGACTATTTACATTCACTCCGCCCACTGACATCTGGTTACGGAAAAAATTACGGAAGAAGCTGGATTGTTAACAGTGGCAATACTGTAGGGGTAAGGTGTGTGGCACAAAGTTGACACAAATCGACCACAAGCCTTTTTCCGAACTGGCTCTACTCCCTTTTCCCATCACATATTAGATCAGAAAGGCATTTATTTTCAATGAAAATGAAATTTGAAAGGTGGAAATAAAATGTCTAACGCGTGTTTAATAATAAAGTGTTTATCGGTTAGGGTTAGGCGTAGGTGTAGGGAGGGCTTTATAGAGTGGTAAGACGTCACTTTGTATGCCAACCGGCGGTTAGCATCGCACTGGTTCCCTCGAGAAAAAAGGCTTTTGGATTATAGCTAAAAACGAGCTCTGTGATCAACACAAGTTTATGATACTTGCACGTTTTGTCCATCAAGATAATTATCACTGATGAACACAACTTTTATTAATTTTGAAGCCTAAATGCAGTTGCCAGAAGTAAAAAGCTAAAGGTAAGCTATAAACGAACTACACCACGGTCGCTTGACTTCAACGTCACCATAACCAAGCTTCCGCCAACTCTTTCAGTTTTTATCTCAAAACATTTCCCCAGAACATTTGAGTTAGAATAGTTTATATCTATTAACTGTAAAAGCGGACTGAGCTTACCTTTACGGCGTGATGATGTTTAATCTCCTCGACAGCTTCTGTAGTCCCATTTAGCCACTTGTTAGCAACTGCCTTTTTCAAGATGCGTAACAGCTTCAAAAAAATCACGAGTGGGGTAATACTGATGTATTTTATGTCATAGAATAAAACGTGAAAGTGTCTTGAGCTTGTGTTCACCACAGACGGTTTAACCAAAACACCATTCAAAAATCCATTGACTTTGGGACGAGGGAATCGGAAGTGCTAAAATGCTAACTCGCTTCCGTGTTTTCGGATAAGGCAGAATCCATTTAATAAATATAATAATTTACACTCTATGTTATTATTGCATACCGTTTAACACTAAAATGTAAATAGTATCTGCCACTATTTATCAAGGCTGCACTATATATAATTTTAGCATGGATATTGTGATGTGCGCATCCGCGATAGTCACATCGTAGGATGTGCGATGTCAAGTATAGGGATCGTAGTTGATCCATGATCCGTACGGGCCAGCTGCCCCCCTCGAAACGCAAGTGATTCACGGATTAATTGATAAGTTTAACCATCATGGAGTGCAAGTTTATCATTTGTTTTACACAGAAAAACTAAATATATCGCAATGTCAGTTTTATCCAATATCGTGCTATTATCGCAAAAAAAATGCCGGTACTTTTACTTAGTGTAAATAGAATCCATTGCTATTTTTAATTAGTGTAAATAACATAATACTAAGAAAATACTGCTATTTTCACTTAGTGTAAATATAATCTATTTGTATTTAAATAGTGTAAATAGCATCTATCACTATTTGCACTTATTGCAAATAGACGCTGCCTAAAAAATATAGTATGAGGCAATACCATTTATATCGATATACAATAGTTTGAAATTACAACACCAATAAGCCAGTCTTCAGTGTCACTTGATCCACCAGAAATCCTTCTAATATGCTGATTTGCTGTTCAAGAAACATTTCTTATTATTATCAATGTTGAAAATGTTTTTGCTACTTCATTTTTTGTGGAAACTGCCATACTTTTTATTTTGAGGATTATTTGATGAATATAATGTTCAAAAGAACAGCATTTATTTAAAATAGAAACATTTTGTAACATTATAAATGCTTTTACTTTCACTTTTGATCCATTTAATGTGTCCTTGCTGAATAAAAGTTCTATTTTCTTTAAAAAAAAAAAAAAAAACCTTTAAAAATGGGAGAGTATAATGTAAAATATTGATGGTGGACAAATTAATTCAACTAGTAAGATTGTGCAAGTGTTTTAAAAGAGTCCACAAGGCCAGAAGTGTCCATAGATGAAGAAACACCTAACTACATATAATAAAGAATAATAAATAGCGATTCAGAGCTTCCTTATGTGCCGATATCTGTTGTTTTTTTAATAATAGCCATTGAAATGTAACACTGACGACGATAACAGCTGCTCTCATCTGTCTGGCCTTCGCCCAACCAACCATTCAACACCAGTGAGAGAGATGGACAGATCAATAGAGGAAGACTATCTGTCCATCCTGACCTGACCGGGACGAATAAGGGAGGAATATTTAGCAGTGAATGAAAAACCAAGATACACCAAAATAGAGAGCAATTCTGCTTATTTTCTTCACAGAGAAATGGATTTTTAACAATAATATTTAAACCTCTCCAGACACTGTTCGCTGATCATATACAGCTAAAGAACTACATTACCTATAATCCTCAACAAAGACCCACCAATCAGAGCATTCGTTGTTACCATGGAAATTCAAACTGCAGCAAATGAGCTCAAGAGCATGAAATGTCATGAATGTCAAATTTGAGTTGAACAGTCACAAAATATTTATATTAGTGTGCATTTATTAATAATGTAAAATATTTTATACTTACAATCAATGACAAAGTTTTTTTTTGGTCTTTTTTCTGCCTGGATGTCTAAGTTGAAGCAATATGAGATGGTAAAGGTTTATCATCTCAAAGTCACAATCTCAATTTTTATCATAAAAATCCCAATTAGACTCTTCCCCAAATCACTGAGCATTAAAAGAATGGTTTAGGACTCCAAAAATGACCTTTTTTTCCCCAAACTTATATTTAATACTCTATGCAGATCCCCCAATCATTCTAATAGTTATTTTTATTTTTATTTTTTTCAATATTATGCAGCCCTGGTACAATTTTTTTCATGTTCATTACATCATTCACAATGCTTCATGGGACTGTAGTTTATTAAAAAAGAAATAAAGTACAAAAAGTACTTTTTGTTTCTGATTTATAAATACTTTTTGAAATGTGAGTTTTTTGATTAAATGTTTTGTGATCTCTTTCGAGAGACTGTGCTGTAAAAGTGGGCGTTCACGGTTGTTGTGCTCTTGAACCAGTATAGGGAGAGTGGTTTGTTCTTCATTGTCCTCCGCTCTCTCCTCCGTCACACTGTGTCTCTTTCATCGGCTCTCTTCCCAATAAACAGGATTTATAGGAGCCATAATAACCCTCCATACACCCTTCTCTCCTGATGCCTTTATCTGGAGTTTCACTGAGAATGATCAATTAAAAACTGGCCGACTTGATGTCATTAGTAATAATGGTTTTTGTATGTGGATTAAACCCCTCATGTTTGTACAGACAGAGACTGAAAAGAAGTGAAAAACGGTCAGAACAGGAATTGCTAAAAGCCTTTGTAAAGGGAACCGTTGCGACAATTCACACAAAATTCCACACAGAAACGTGCATTTTTCTTCTATCCAAGCAATAAAAGAAAGCTGTTTGAAATGTATCAAAGTTTTTTTAGAAATCCCACAGAACAAAACCTTGCATTAACTTTGTTAAATAATTCTAACTGAATTGCTCTCAATTTATGAATACAATTTGAAAACAATAAAATATTAAACTCACTAATTAAACATTTTATGAAACATTCATAAATATTTGTTTGCCTCTAAAGTTGTACATAAAGCAATTTATTATAAAAAATTGTTTTTAATTATTATCTTTTTATTTAAATGAATCCCATTATTGTTAGATTTGTTTAATAACTTATTCTCCAAAATAAAATAAATAACCATGTTGTTTTAAACGCATCATCTGTATCCCCGCCCCCTCTGCTTAACTAAGTCAACATCTGCTTTCAAATTAACTCGCCCCTACTGTATCCAAACCCGCAGTCCTGTTTTTTGCAACATTGTTACCCATTCTGCATTTTATTTCATGTTTACTGGATTTTCCACAAAGCTGTATTATTTCCCACAGGAAAATGTTAGTAAAAAAAAAGGGCACAAAAAATGCAATCCTTCTAAGAAAATAAAAAGGCTCATATTTTGTGTTCTGAAGGTTAAATGCCTCCTGTCACTGAGCATTTGACGAAAAAAAAAAAAGAAAAGATTATTATTATATTTCATATATTTCACCCCATAGAACGTGCTGAATTCTAATGCGATCACGTTGGATCTTTCTCAGGGTCGTGTGGATCTGAAGTCGGAAGTGAGTGGTCAGTTTTGGCTGTGATCGTTTGGCAGATTACAGGCCCGATCATTCCCAGAAGTTCTGGCCCTCCATTCGTTTTCTCAAACAAGTCGGCGTCCCATAATTGTAGACTTGTTTCTTTTATACAGATTTCTTTCTCTCGGTCTCTCTCATGTGGATTTTTTTTTTTCACAAACCTTGACATTCCAGAAGATCTAGTCATGGACTTCTGAAAACATTCCTCTTTCCCCCCACTTCATTCTTTCATTGCCTTTCTGTTTTTCCATCATGTTTGGAATGTGATCGAGGGACTCGCAGCAATCGGGAACCTGAGGAAAATTTCCTTCATCTCAGCCAAATTCAGTCTTCCCGCAGAGGTCAGAGAGAGTCTGTGGGAAAAATAACCTGAACGCGAGACTGACGGACTGGAAAAAACGAGCACAATCTGCCATATCTGTGTTCTGGAAGAAATTAGTCTTCAATTTGAGATGTTCCTTAAAATTTCCGACAGCAAACGTTTCCTTGTTTCAATGCCACAAGCGACACACACACACACACACACACACACACCAGCCGTCTAACCACATGTGTGTGTGTTGGGGGCTCTACTGGATCGCATTTCAACCAAATATGCAATGCTCAGGCGTCATATCTGCTCCGAAGCTTCACCCCAGTGCGCACAAGTGCAAACTCTGCTCCAAACAGCAAATTATTTTGTCCTCAGTCGCAAACGTTTTTTGCCTGGTAGCTGCAGCGGGATTGGAAATCGAAGGCGTTTCCACGGCGTTAATTGTGGGATGTCGGACTGCAGTGGCAAGCACTGATTGTTTGGGCATGTGTGTATGAAACACACACACACACACATATAACATACACACACAACAGAGATATCTGGAGCCAATGGACTGTAAGTGCTGATCGACTGCAGAACACACACACAGGGCACTTTGGGCTCATTTTCATCACCTCACTGACTCGCCCCTTTATCGGCCCCTTTTAACCCTTTTACAGACGGACGGCACTAGCTCCTGATGACATTAACGCTCAATTCATTTCCTCAGTTCAGGGGCCCCTAGCGGCCACACGCGAGCGCAGTGAGAAAACACGCAGAGAGACAGAGAGACAAACAGTCAGGCACTTATTATGACCATATCAAACCTTATCTCAGAGTTAAGAGGTTTTCACTGCTTTGTCGTTTTTTTGGTAGAACGTTCATCTAAAGTTTGGATGTTTATGAGGCAAAACCAAAACAGAAGAAGAAAGAAAGAAAAGATGGAAAAAAATGAAATATGATTAAGACTGATAAAGCAGAGCTCAGACTGAATATACAATAACATCCCAAAAAAATGAGGAAAAGCCTCACAACCATCAGCGACAACATGATGATGGAGAAAAACCTCAATCTGACAAATAACCAAAGTCGCTTCAGTCTGTATTCTGGTAAAAGTGCTTAAACCTTTGTGATTTGTGTAATCTGACATGAGAAACATGATGAGCATTTAATCCAGCAGCAACAGGAGGCTTTACAAATATATATATATATATATATATATATATATATATATATATATATATATATATACATATATACATATATGGCAAAATATCATACTCACAGACATGCTTTTATAACACCATATACACCGTCCTATGCTATTTAAGTGCACAGAGAATCATCTCATTCACCACTTATGTAAAAATCAACCTCCTAAATGCCTCATATATACTCTCACACTGTCATTAACACTTATGTACTGTTATATACTGTCACACACACTAATGTAGTCACACACACACACACTTCTGATTTGTCATGTTGCAAAAAGCCCAAAATCAGTTGAGAGCGCGTTAAATGTCTTACCTGCTCACCATCATCATCATCTTCCTCATCATGGTGTTGTGTGAGTTCAGTTGAAGAGAGTTTATTCACATCCAGTGATAATCCAAACGCCGCTGCGCATCTGAACGGAGCGCGAGCGTTTCTCTGTTCGGTCTGTTCTGTCAGTTCTTCAGCGCGCCACAGAGTTTATCACACATACAAGTATATGATTCTCCTCTACGAGCTCCTCACAGCGCGTGTGACGCGCGTCGGCTGTGATCGGAGCAGTGCGAGCGGATCATCGCGGAGCGCGCGGGGAGAAGGGGAGAGCGCGTGCCGTCCGAAAGGCGCGTGCGGCGAGACTGCGCGCTCGAGCCCGAGCAGCACCGGAGAGGGACGGAGCAGGGAGTGACGTCACCCGCCCGCACCGAGTCCGGGCGCACGAGCGAAGCTTTAAAGTCACCATGAAATCAAAATGGCCAATGATTGATTTTGTATGGAATATTGCTGTGTATATTATAGCTGAATCATTTATCCTTGTAGGGTACAGCATTATTTAAAAAATAAATAAATAATAATAATACTTATATAATAAATAAATACAAAAAGTAACGTGCCTCATAATCTTTAATCAAAATAACTTCCCCTCCCGCTTGCTCCCTCCCTCTCTTCTCTGATGACCTGTTTACAGGACAATGTCTGTAATCTTTGTGCGACGAAATGTACTTTTTTTTCCTTCCACAAGCAACATTTTTAAACAATTAGCCAAAGTTTTTTTGTGTGTACCTAATATATAAAACTTTTTTTGTTTGCTGAAACGAATTGTTACGGAAAATGCTGGAACAGTCTGCTATTGCTATGGTTACCTCCTCAGCTCTGTTCACATGTTTATTTGGCTCTGAATGAAAATATGTGTTATTACTAGCATATAATATTAAGACTTTAGTATACTTTTAAGACCCTCAAACTTTTTTGGACTTTCTCTGCATGATAAGCAGTGTTTAATTGACTGACTGACTGACTGATTGATTGATTGATTGATTGATTGATTGATTGATTAACTGATCAGTTAAATAAAGTATTTTTTTTTTTAAAGAAAAGATTCGTATTTATTTACGAATATTAAATAAAGGATTTTATTTTAAATAATATTGCCTGCTTATTTATTTATTTATTTTCTTAATTTATTTATTTATTTAAAGAAATGAAATAAAGGAATTTCTAAAAAGAACAAAAAGTTAATTGTTTAAAGGAAGTTAAAAAAAGGATTGCAAATGGTCTTTCCTCATCCCCATGCAAAAAAAAAAAAGTCACCTTCATCTGCAATCCTTCAAAAGACTCATTTCTGTGATATGTAAATCCATTAAAAAAAGAGAGAGAGATAATGGTAGTTCTTATGTTTTGTCAATACCATTCAATACGGATCGTAATTGAAAGCGTTGGAGCCTTCTATTGTTGCTATGGTTACTGTACCTCCTCAGGTGGACACAATAGGAGCCATTTATGGGGTCAGACCCCCATAAATTCAACCCGGGTTACAAGGATAAGACAACTGCTGTTTATAAAACTATAAAAATCAGTTATAAGGGCAAAATACCCACTATAAATCATTCATCGTATTTCAGATCATGTTTACTGTGATTGTTTACTTGCTACAACTACAAAAAAACACAAACACAAACACAGACTGTCATTAACTAATGAAGCTCTAAATGAACTGACTCACAAAGCTCCACACAATAGTCATTATTATTATTCAACAATGAATCTGAATTAGTAACAGTTGGACTGTTGTGATTCCAAACATTATTAGCTGACATTAAGAGCAAAAAGTTTAAAACTAAAAAGAGTGAAACTTAAAATTCATCAAATATGAACGTGCCAGATGCAGAGTGTTAGAATGTCAGTACCACTGGTGGCCTGTTGGGCGCAGCAGAGTTAATTTGTGGCTTTATTGAACAAGGCTGTTATATGTTCTGATAGCTGACAAGTGGTATTCCTGACCCAGTTAATACGAAGATTCTAATCTAAGAAAAATACTGCTATCAAATCACACATTCAAGTGTTCGACAGGCAGCAGTGTGTGTGTTAGACAGAGTGTTTCCAATGCATCATTAAACAGATTGAAGGACTTCTCATTCCAACAGCTGAATCTCTGCCCCGCAGGCACCAGCACACAGCGAAGGTGTTCTGCTAAAACTTGCCCGCCTGGCAGCGTCCAAAAACAATCTGTGCAGCCCACCGCTTCGGGACACGAGAACTAGCAGTGAAAACAACAGACTGTCTGTGGGTGCAACTCGGTGGGAAGATGTGCTTTCAGCCTCACCTGTCCTAATGCCAGATCACGGACGGCATCTCATTCATATCAGCTGCATCAGGTTACTGCTATCAGCAGCTACCGAGGCATATAGTCCACACGTACACAGGTATTTTTATAAACAGAGTTGTTCCTCCGTTTAAAAAAAACAAAACTCGTCCACACAAGCACGGTTTAAAAAAAATGTAAACAACGCATCATGTAAACAAAGGACATAGCGGCACACAATCTGACGTCAAACAAAGGAGATAACTGTCTACACGACAACACTGCAACCAGAGTTTCGAAAAAAATCTTCACCCTGACAGGAGTTTTCAAAAAAGTTTGGTTTCAGTGACCGGATACAGCGTTTGAGTGTGGACAAACGGCCAAACTGCACAGAAAAAGCTGCGGTTTTGAAAATACCCTTGTTCCTGTGGACAGGGCCTAAGGTAAAACATTTTGGTTTAAGTGCTGCTTCAAAATTTGGTGCCAAAGTCACAACCTGCAGAAATATCCAGTGCACTTTTTTTTCACTTAAAGTAGTACTACGCAATTCTGACTTTATAACACGCAATTGCTAGATATAAATTCAGAATTGTGAAAAAAAAGTCCTTTTTTTATAACTATGAGTTTATATCTCGCAATTTTGACTTTATATCACGCAATTCTCACTTTTTATCTCGCTATTCTGACATTATATCTAGCAATTCTGACTTTGTATCTCGCAATTCTGACGTTATCACTCATTTCTGACTTTACAGAGATATTCATTTGAGATATACACTCGCAATTGCGAGAAAAAAAGTCAGAGTTTTGAGATAAAAAGTCGCAGTTATCTTTTAAATAGTTTTATTCCGTGGCGGAAACAAGCTTCCATACACTTTTATTATCACTTCTTTAAAAAGAGACCAACCTTAGGTCTGTAGTCCAATGGATTCATGAATTACAGCCATTTAAGTTCAGGGGCCATATTCACAAAACATTTTAGTAAAAAAAAAAATGATTAAAAGTTCTTAGGTAAGAGTTTTCTATTCACAAAGCTGCTAAAACCAACTTTTACTAATGAATAGAGAGAAGTCTTAAGCTAAGAGTAAGGGCAGGGTTGACCTCGTTGCAATGGATGATGTCAACATGCTTACTAAAAATGACCACAGTGATTGGCAGATGTGTCCCCTGTCAGGGATTTAATCATAGAAAAATTGTAAAACGAGGTATCATGTTGCCATATTCAAATAAAGGTTTTAAAAATAAGTATGTTGCCATATTCAAATCAAGATTTTAAAAAGTAGGTGTCACTAGTTAAGTATATGTATATGTTCAGCTAATCGTCAGCCTCTTACATTGTTGTCTACATTCAAACAACAAATTATGCTTTAAAAACAACGTTCGGGAGGAACACTGTCTAATCAGCTCGAGAAGAGGATTATACACAACCGACTCACCTAGTTACCTCTGCAGTTTTCTGCATCCCTCCGCCATCCCGACTCCTCACTCTCTGCCCAGTCGGGGATATGGGGGAAGTACACTGGGTTTAGTACACTAAATTCCGAGCTCGGAGCCCTCGATCCCCTTGGACAGCTTATTTTACTCTTTTACTCTATCTGAGCACTTGTGAAACAACTGCCATAGGTAATCAAATTGTATTTATTTATTTATTAAAGATGTATATATTAAGGCGCAAACGATGGGATTTGACTGCAATGTTTTATTCTCCATCATTCAACGCATATTGCCTATACATAAATGTACCTTTACTTTGTCATCGCAGATTAAAATCTAAAAATCTAAATATTGATTGCATTTATGAAGAAAAGGCCCAGCACCCAAGGCTCTATCGCCTATTGCCTCAGTGGTGTACAGTGTCTTTGGGCAGATTGCTGAGGCGGATTACCGGCAACAGCCATTACCCAGCAAGCAATAGCCGTCCTTTCATAGTCTCGGTTAACTATAGACCCGATATAGCCAGGCTATGAGTAACCCACTTTTAGCCAAAATAACCTTGAATTTGGTTACATGTTGTTTTTGCCAAGATAACTTGCAAGATGTATGATATTCCATCATATAAGCAAAGTCAACAGTGATTACAAGGTGCCTGGTTTAATTTCTTTGACATGTTATCTAATTGATGGCTAGTCTATTCTTGGGTTATGGTTTAGACGTCTATTAAATTTTCACTGACAGCCCAAATTTTGCCTTGTTTTAGCCTAGACGTCAGGGCTGTGTTTGGACGGCTATTAGAGGTTTTTAAACGCAAAAACTGCTTGCTGGGTAGGACTGTTTGTGATTTGGTCTTAGTGACTTAGGAGTCCTCTTGACTACTCCTAACTTTTCACAGATTTAGGAGCTGGTTTTAGCACTAAAATGCTTTGTGAAATACTCTTAGAGCAAACATTTAGGAGTCCGAAAATTAGGACGGACGGCCATTATTTTTAAGAGTTTTTCGTAAATCGTCAAGTTAGGAGCGACTTTTATCCTTAAAATGATTTGTGAATACGACCCCAGATCTATGATAAATAAGGGGGGAACAGTTAACAGGTTAAGTGACTTCTGTAGCACCCTTGTCCACTTTTAACTACAGAGATCTGGATCCCACCTCAATCACCAACTGAAATGCCATTTGTTAAGAAAATGAATCCGTCAGAATACAACAACACTCAGAGAGCAACACATAAACCTCAGGTATCACTAAGTGACTGAAGGAGATCGAGTTGCCTGGATTTGGTATTTAGGCATCTGCCAGCAGACCCTCCATCTGAGAACGACGGCGCACAAGTGGGGTTTCTCTGCGTTCCTCTCCTCTGACTGTAATCGAATGCGGAACGTGACTGGATTTACAGTGGGAATCTGGGACTAACCGTGTGTCTGGCTTGGTGAAGCGCTTGACTAATACAGCAGGGCCTTTCTGATGAATGAGAGCTGGCTGGAATCTATCAGCCAGTGATATTATCTATCAGGAACGGACTCTGTCATTCAGTGGCTCTCGGAGGTCAATAAAAGAGCCGTCTGTTGCGGTGATGTATGGAGGTGAGGCATCAATACGAAAACTTGGCTTTGAGTCCAAGGAAAGAAGCTCTGGTGTGGCACAGTTTGTTTTTATTTACTGCGATGTTTACAGAAGGTTGAGGTTGTGCTGTAAAACCGCCGGCTTCTCAATCAACAGCTGAGCAGGTGAATTTGAATCTGTGGGAATTCATTTCATCCTGAAGGAAATAGATGGATTGGCGCACGAATACCTGCAATTTTGCCAGTATGGCGGTGTGGACGAAACAGTCGGAGTGGTGCTGGGTCAGCGCGGACTTACAGCCGTATTTCTGACTCTGCCCATTGGATCCCAAGAGCTCCAAGGTTGATGTGTGGCCGTGAAGTATCGGCTCCTCCGAGAGACTAATAGCTCCAGTAATGAAGCGTCGTTTGACTGCGTGATTCATTCAAACACCCAAATCTTTATTGCCGTGTTTGTAAAGGCAGGCCGTATATCAGCACAGTCCTGCAGTAGAGTTGGTCAGCATGACCTTGTTCTGTCGTACTGCTCGCAACTGGAGCTGGTGTGAACTTCCACACAAGAGAACCCACAAAATCATAAAAAAAGACGGTGTATTGTAGCCTAGTAGAAAGAAGTTAGGATTACATTAAAATTCAATATATGGGGGCCATACATTCATACATATGCCCCTGTATGAGTTTCCATCTTATATTCACTGTATATATGATCCCAGCTAACAAGTAACATTCTCTGAACTTTCAATAATATTCAGGCTAAGTTCTCTCAAAGTTAAGAAAGTTTTTTCCAATAACATTAACAAAATGTTCTTTTATGTTCTCAAAATGTTAGAGTTATAGTTCAATAAACAGTTCAATAAACAATAAGTTACTACTGTGAGTCACATTTTAGACACAATTTTGTCAATAGTGTCTGTTTTTGTGCTATTTTGCCAACGGAAATATCTCCAAACAAAGCTGCAACAGAATCTTTGTGCATCTCCAAGTGACACATCTCGTGTTTTTTTAACGAATCAATGATTCAATGATCCATTCATAAAGACACTTGCTTCGTTCAGCCATTTCAATAAATCGGTAGAATGAACAACTTAATAACTTATTAAAACCTAAAATTGGGACCTACTCACAAATAATTTCATATTTCAATATTTTAAAAAAATATTTTTAAAACATTAATCTTATAACATTATGTATGCAATTGTAACTGCAGTACATCTAAATGCTGCTTTTGTGCTGCGTGTGTATCGCAAAAATGGATTTTGTTAATACTGATTTCATTTGATTGGTAACAAACTATAGTGTCCTATTGTAAATGAATGTATTTATTGATTAACTGGAAGCATTTGACATAAATATGATGAATACATCTAATAAGGTTAGAAAAAGTTGCCCTTATAAATGTAAATGTCATTTGAAAGTAGCAAATATCTGTCACTGCTGTGAACTGACCACCACACAGAATATGAAGAATATGAAAAGCTTTAGGAGTCAGCTGTCCACGTCATACCTAAACCAGGCAAGATACCAGCAAAGAAAAAAAAAAAAAAAGATTTTCCCAGAGTTTTTTTTTTTTTTTGCCATTTTTTTGTCAATATTGCACACCCCTACTTTAAGCCACGATTCAATGGCTGAATGTGAATCAGTTAAAACAGGTATTATGACCCAGACACTCTGGCACCAAGACGAGTCTCTGATTATACAAAGAGTTGATTACTTACCATCAGCTCAAAGGAACGCATCACATTACTGTGTTTCTTTGAAAAAGAGAACTAATTAGTGGTGTTTGCTAAGGCAGGAATCACTATTATTATTGCTTATAGCTGAATTCATGTGTCTTGTTGAGGAGAGGCATGCAGTTACTTTAATAAGTGATTATGTGCACGATTTTCGCCTGCTGGACGATAAAACTCACACAGATTTATGTTGTAGGAGGGACCCAAGTTATATCTAGAGAGCTCAAGAACACAGAGACTTAAAGGTGCAGAACAACCATTCACCCAGAATCCACATATAAAGCCTAAATAACATTGCTAAAATAGAACAATAAAAAACAATATATAGTGCAACAGTCGATTCAGAAAGTAAAAATTCCATTCATGTTTTCATTTGATAACTTATTTATTTTTAATGATAACTTATAAAGACAGACCTACTATGAGGTTGTTAATCGATGGTATATGCTTTTGTTGGAGCCATCTGGATTCATTATTTCAATTTATTTGTTAAAATGTCCCAACGTTTTTTGGTTTGTTTGTTTTTTTTTGGGGGGGGGGGGGGCTGTTATTGGTCTTATTGGTTTATTTAAAGGAATTATTATTAAATAAATAATAATTAAGTATTATAATTAAATAATTAAAGGGTTTAAAAGGGATTTAAGGAAATAAAGAAAAATAAATAAGAACTGTAAAAGTTCCAGTTCTATTGTAGTTATGAAGTAAACTATTTGCAAATAATATATTTTTATAATATGCACACATTCACTCTTATTTTCGTCTGCCTAATTGTAAAAATGCAAAATGTTTCTTGTCACGTCAAATTCAGTTATGATTTACATAAATAATATCATATGTTCAATATGTTCAAACTTGTGAAATTTCATGAAGAAAATGTAAGTAGTTTGCGTCACTTTATGTTACTGAATTTGGCCATTTCTAAATATTCGGGGGGACTTTTCCCCCTCAATGTCTATGGTGGTTATGGCCCAGTATAGTTTTATAATCAACAACTTTAAAAACTTTTTAACTAAGCTTTTGAAGTAAGGGGACCTTGAGTATTGTAAATGTTTCTTTCTTAACTGATCTTTTTACCATTTATATCATCTTTTTCTAAATTAAATTGTGATGCACTTTGGGCAACAAAGTTGATTTAAAATGTGCTATATAAATAAAAGTTGAAAGCTAAATTTTACCTGAATAGTTTTATATTTCCCAATCCCAATCTGAAAAAAATGGGCGGCATTAATGCACTCTATTCTCAAGAAGGCATGTTTTAAGGCTTTTTGGAGGAATAACCCATCTAGCATCACTTCCAGCACCTTTAATACTGATTTCCCATCTCTTCAAGCGCACCGCTTCAAGCTGTTCGTTGGGTGTCATAAAGCCTCACGGATGTGCTCACGAAGGATCATTACTTTCTCTGGTTGCGCATGATTCATAAACGCCTTCGTCCACAGGCTGCAGTGTGCAACCTCATCAAAGAAAATCTGACCTGAAACCAAAAAGCTGGCATTCTATATATCTAAACTGCATTTCCAAAACGTGACTTCAGATGGAATTAGACGGCAGACTAATATGATGATATGAATATGATGGCAGACATTACTGTCAGATTAAGAACCACCTGGATCCACGTCTCAGGATGAGCGGCGTGTTGGTGCTGGTGATAGTTGGCTTGTTGCCCCAGTTGGGGAAAAGCCTTCAGCGACAAGCGTGAGGCACCGCCATCGGATTTTTCACGAAACTGACACCTTAACGGACAGAAATCTCACGCTTGATCCTGCACTGTGATATCAAATGTCCTTTCCCACGATGCAGCATGGCGTTTTACATGATACACTGGCATTCAAGAGTCATTCCCAGCTAAACCTGGACACTACAACAATTAATATATGTTTAAGATATATATATATTTGGGTGTTTCTTCATCTATAAGCACTTCTTGCTTTGTGGTCAATGTCTAACTGCAGACATACATGATCTGTCAGGAGTTTTTTTTTTTTTCTGAAAGTTATGATCACATTTAATTAGCTTCATTTTATGTTGGAAATTACAGTGTTTGAAATGACATTTTGGCATAAAATATCTGACTTTATATTTTCCTAAATACACAAGTATATACACTTTTTATACATAATGTGACAAAATCGCATCTTGGTTGGAAATAAAGCACAATAAAATTAAGGGACATTACCCTACCTTTTTTTTTTGTCAAATTCTTTACTGACACTGTCTTATTGGTAAACGAGTACACTAACTTTTGTTGATTTTCTGACTTCAGTTCAGTTCAGATCAATTAATCATAATAGAATACTTGACTTTTGTTCTCCATTTTATTTCATAAGTGAGAAAATCTCATTTGTCAGTTCTTAAAATGTTCTAAAACACTCAAACCACTCATAAGAATAAAATAAAGTAGATCTGACCTTGAAAGTAATGTTCAACAACTGTATTTTCCAAGTGCTAGCTGTTTTCTTTAAATAATTCATATTACAGCTGTGAGTCAATCATAATTTGTGTAAAAATAATTAGGTATTAAATCATTTTCAAACCCTTATAATGAAACACTTTATGATTATTTCACTCTTTACTTTGATTATCACAGTTTTTGAAGGTCTGATTTAGGGTCGTTTATAAAACTATTACATCTACACACAAAGTAGCAAAATTTACTTAAAGTTGAGTTAAAAGTTTTCAGGACAGAGTTAATGTGACCACCATTTGACGATCTGAAAATCTATTATGGTAAAAGTCATCTAAAAAGTGCCCAAAGTTGAAGAAACAGCAAGTTATTTAGCATTTGGTCATTACAGATGTAAGATAAAAAATGTTATGCAATAAAAAGTCAACAATGCTGCAAAATCTGATATAAATCAGTTTAAGCAAATGTCTCATTTAAAGACTGTCGCTGATGGATTCAGAAAACAATTGCTCTTTTTTTATAAAAAATAATTGTTGACGATAACAAATAAGTTGACAATAAATCTCGACAGTGACTTGTATTCATGCAGCTTTACAATTAAGTCTTCTACAAAGCAGCTTGGTCTAAATCATGAAGATTAATCAACTGAACCAAACGCAAATCATCCTGAAGACTTAATCTAATGAAAGAGAATATTAACAGACACGTCCGACAGCATAGCTAAGAAATAAACGGTCTCTGCCACACTAATGCTAATTAGTCATTTCTGGATGAGGCTAATGCTAATAACATTTACAAAATATTAGTGTGATGCTAAATATGACTAACTGGAACAAAAAAAAGAAATCTTCTCATCTAGTTTTGCTTCTGGGCCTCGATTTTACATTGGACAACAAGTGGTGACCCAACACTCTACCAAAACTGTTTATCATACAAAAGTAACAAATGTCCAAAAAGCAATGATGATAAAATGATGACAAAATAGTAACGTCTTAACCATAAGACATTTTATCTTGTGTAGTTCTGGAATGGTGTCCATTCACTCAACCAGTCTATGTTGACATCTGTCTAATTTGACTAGATTTTTACCAAGAATAACATAAATTTGCAGCAAAACAAAATAGGCTAATCTTAATGTTGATAAAAGTAAAGTTAATTGATGTATTACATCAACTATCCTTAAACAGATTTTAAAATAGTAAGAAAGCTTTAGGTGTTTAGTATTGTTGAGGATTTTTTGTGATATCATGTACAACTATCATAGGCCCTGTTTACAATAGTGCTTTTTTGTTTTAAAACACATAACTTTTACTACAGTTACGCCTGGTGTTCACACTACTCTGGAGTTTTCAACCCTCGAAAAAGGAGACTTTTTGAAATGCTGCAGACCCCATTTTAGTTTGAACACTCTGGGGTTACGTTTCAGTGTAGACGGACCAAAACGAAGGCATGACTGACTACATTCGCTCCCTGATTGGGTCTTTATTGTGTATCCTTCCCTGATTCGTCAAGTCCCTATTAGATGACCATTACGCTACCGGAACACAACAATAACAGACGAGAGCTGTCTCTCTCAACAGCTCTGTAACAATTCAATTCACACTTATTTGTATAGCGCTTTTCACAATGCATATTGTTTCAAAGTAGCTTTACAGAAAATGCATTTGTCTACACTACAATTTAGAGTGATCAAAATAACAGCCCAGCCTCGACAACCATGTAAACGATAACATGGAGACGGAACTGCAAGCTTTGCTGATTTTGTTGCCCTTTTTAGCAGTCACTGTGCAGTTAAACTCTGCATTTTATAATTCTGCAGCTGCCTACATGTGCAAGAGGCAAGATATTACTAGAGCAATCGGCAACAATCGGCAACTATTTACCCTTGTACGCCTTGCCCAGTGTGCATGAATGGTCATGTGACATGCCATTTTCGGTTTCGGTGGTGTAGTGTGGACGGAGATCTTTTCTAAAACATAGTATGGACGAGGATCGTTTTCATTTTAAAATTCTGTGTTAAAACGAAAATGCACTAGTGTGGACATAGCCATACACTCTCAATGGGTTTCAATGGGGTTCTAAATGGAACCCTAGGGTTTTTGATTAAATTTTAAAGAACCCTTAAAGTGTTAGTTCACCCAAAAATGGAAATTCTGTCATTAATCACTCACCCTCATGTCGTTCCAAACCCATAAGACCTTCTTTCATCTTCAGAACACAAATTTATATATTTTTGATGAAATCTGAGAGCTCTCTGACCTCTCCATAGACAGCAATTTAATTAACAGTTTCAAGGCCCAAAAAAGCATTGTTAAAATCGTCCATGTGACTCCAGTGGTTCAACCTTAATTTTATGAAGCAACGAGAATACTTTTTGTGCGCAAAAACAAACAAAAATAACAACTTTATTCAACAATTTCGTTCTAGCCTGTGTCAGTCTCCTACGCAGTTTACGTTGTAAATACAGTGCACTCCTGCGTCATCATCACACACATGCATCGTGGTGCTTATGTGAACAACATCGGCTGCTGAATGCGCTGCACTATTCACAACATAAACTGCACAGGAGACTGACACAGGCTAGAATGAAATTGTTGAATAAAGTCATTATTTTTATTTGTTTTTGCGCACATATTCTCATTGCTTCATTAAATTAAGGTTGAACCACTGGAGTCACATGGACTATTCTAACGATGTGTTTACTACCTTTCTGGGCCTTGAAAGTGTTAATTAAATTGCTGTCTATGGAGGGGTCAGAGAGCTCTTGGATTTCATCAGAATATCTTAATTTGTGTTCCGAAGGTGAACGAAGGTCTTATGGGTTTGGAACAACATGAGGGTGAGTAATTAATGACATGTAAGGTTTGAGGGTGTACCAGACACAAATTAATCTTCCAGATGATTCGTTCAAACATAATTCCACAAAAAACTCAACTCAACAAATCAACAATTTATGGCCTTAATTGAGGTGGGCGCCGGTCAGTCTGCACCAGGCTGACAAAACCCCCAGCTAAGTACTTTACGGCCTTGAAAACTTCGAGCAACACCAACATAACAGCAGAGGATGGTTGACCCCCAAGACAAAGAGCCAAAGCAGATTCCCCCTTCTCAACGACCTTTAAATGAACTCTGAGTGACACGGTTAAAATCCACAGGAAAACCCACAGGGACTGTTGTTACATATAAACTGCATGAAATCATTCAAAAAGGGATAATAGTCGGACTTACATTCAAGCAGCCTATAGCCTATATTCAAGTCTGTATCATGTTTATAACCAATACACGTGACCATTATGCATATACACTCACCTAAATGATTATTAGGAACACCTGTTCAATTTCTCATTAATGCAATTATCTAATCAACCAATCACATGGCAGTTGCTTCAATGCATTTAGGGGTGTGGTCCTGGTCAAGACAATCTCCTGAACTCCAAACTGAATGTCAGAATGGGAAAGAAAGGTGATTTTAAGCAATTTTGAGCGTGGCATGGTTGTTGGTGCCAGACGGGCCGGTCTGAGTATTTCACAATCTGCTCAGTTACTGGGATTTTCACGCACAACCATTTCTAGAGTTTACAAAGAATGGTGTGAAAAGGGAAAAACATCCAGTATGCAGCAGTCCTGTGGGCGAAAATGCCTTGTTGATGCTAGAGGTCAGAGGAGAATGGGCCGACTGATTCAAGCTGATAGAAGAGCAACTTTGACTGAAATAACCACTCGTTACAACCGAGGTATGCAGCAAAGCATTTGTGAAGCCACAACACGCACAACCTTGAGGCGGATGGGCTACAACAGCAGAAGACCCCACCGGGTACCACTCATCTCCACTACAAATAGGAAAAAGAGGCTACAATTTGCACGAGCTCACCAAAATTGGACAGTTGAAGACTGGAAAAATGTTGCCTGGTCTGATGAGTCTCGATTTCTGTTGAGACATTCAGATGGTAGAGTCAGAATTTGGCATAAACAGAATGAGAACATGGATCCATCATGCCTTGTTACCACTGTGCAGGCTGGTGGTGGTGGTGTAATGGTGTGGGGGATGTTTTCTTGGCACACTTTAGGCCCCTTAGTGCCAATTGGGCATCGTTTAAATTCCACGGCCTACCTGAGCATTGTTTCTGACCATGTCCATCCCTTTATGACTACCATGTACCCATCCTCTGATGGCTACTTCCAGCAGGATAATGCACCATGTCACAAAGCTCGAATCATTTCAAATTGGTTTCTTGAACATGACAATGAGTTCACTGTACTAAAATGGCCCCCACAGTCACCAGATCTCAACCCAATAGAGCATCTTTGGGATGTGGTGGAACGGGAGCTTCGTGCCCTGGATGTGCATCCCACAAATCTCCATCAACTGCAAGATGCTATCCTATCAATATGAGCCAACATTTCTAAAGAATGCTTTCAGCACCTTGTTGAATCAATGCCACGTAGAATTAAGGCAGTTCTGAAGGCGAAAGGGGGTCAAACACAGTATTAGTATGGTGTTCCTAATAATCCTTTAGGTGAGTGTATATCACTCACAATTCATGTAATTGCTATAACTATGGAATGTTTGGTTGAAAGGGTACCTTGCTTGGTAACAGTATGATTGTACTTGATTGAAATCTGTGTAGAATGTATCGTGTTCTTATAATAAGAAATCATGTCTAACTGTACTCTGCTTAGAGAGGGAAGTTAAGAGACCACAGATAACAGGTAATTTATGGTGAGAGGTGGGGACACAGTCACCCCTGTACTAAATATGATACCTAATTGGTCAGAACCCATCCAGGAGGATGGGCAGACATTTGAGTTTAAAATCTCAGAACACGCACAAAGTTCAGTCAAGAAAAAGTAAAGACAAAAGAAAACAACATGAATAGATGATCGGAAAGTGGGTTAATTTCATTCAAGCCATCTAAATACTCTCGTCTCACTCTCATTTCTTTTACTTCGTTTCTTTTCTTTCTGTTGAGTCTCGTGTTCTAAGTTAAGTTTTGCCACAAAGTTTAAATCAACGATTCTACAACAAAGCGTGCTTCAACTTTAAACCTCCACGAGACTTTCCAGCCATCCACCAACACGCCACGTGATTGGCTTCCCAAGACATCGATCAGACACGACAAGACCGTCAGTGAATCAAAGAACCTGGGAAGCCCCTCCAGCCAGGACCGAAAAGGGAATCCCCATTCAAAGACGCGACACAAACGCAAGTAACCTCCAGATTCTAACTGAACTGGTGCATTGATATCCAATTTAATAACCCCGCCTAAGAAACGATAGGAGGGTTAAATTAATGATTGATGGTTCGTTCATAGAACCATATGCTAGAAATTTGGGACTGCATCATTTCACTCTCTTAAAACTCATTCTTTCCTCACTTTCCTCCTTTCTGCAACGCGTAAATGTGTGTGCGTGTGTTTGTGTTAGATATTAGTTTTACGTGTTAGAGTAATTAATAAAGTTCCGTTTGTATTTAAAGATAAGTGTTCTTGTGTTATGTGCTTATGAATTTAATGTCTTAAACTGCTGATCTAAGTTACCTGGCTGTTAAATAGTGTTTCACTATTGTTTGGATATTTATATCCCTTGCAGAGTTGATAGTTACGGCCCGTTCAAATGAACGCTGGACGAGTCAATTGCTCGGCCGTAAAATCAGACTCTATTAAAATTCCCTATGAATTAATTAATAATTTCATTTGAGCTAAATAGACCTGTTTCCCTTATACAGAGTCCCTACAGACATCATTTTCATTTTTTGGTGAACACATTTTTTAATGCCAAAAAGGTTCTATATAAGGAGAAATGTCTTAAAAGATTGCATAATACTTTAATTTCAACTTTTTTTCTAGTGATAAAGTATGTTTACAAGCAGTTTAATTCATAAAATTGTACCAAAATGTAAAATTAATTAAAACTAAATGAATTAAAACTAAATGCATAAAATGATCCCATGATGGGAACCCCTAAAGTGTTCTATACATGAAGCGCCTGACAGAACCCTTTAAGCTTCTATATAAAAGCTTTTCTTCTAAGAGTGTAGCAAGTTTCATTTGAAAGAACTCATTAAACTAGTAAAACACTTATCTGAGCTCAAATCTTCAGAGCAACTATCCAGCAGAAAATATCTTTGGGTTTTTGTCATTATTGTATTTTGCTCTCTCCAGCTGTAGATGCGATTGATTGACAGTTGCTACAGTGACAGCAGCAGTCATCGAGGAGACGGGATCACCATGCGTAACGAGAGACAGTCACTTTTCGTTGTGAAGAAAGAAATAAGAAAGAGAGAAAGTCTCCCAGCACTAGTCAGCCCAGCACTGACAGCTTTCAGACCCACAATGACACCTGATCGAAACCCGAAGATGACAGAAAGATGGAGAAATGTATTCTAATGCTGGGGAAGGAGCTGGTTGTGCTGGATAGGAGCTGGATAGACCCTCCGTGGACATCAGTATAACAGAGAAATTCAACAATGAAGCTACAGTACAACAAACAGATCAGCCGATACTTAACAATAAACAATTTCTAAAACCAGAGGGAAGCGAGGTCTTTACCTCAGCTTTAACATCATGTCTACCTTGGACTCATTAATTCAAACAATTGCATTAGTCCTTTGTGTCAGAGGTTGTGCAAATGTGTGGAGTACATCATAAATAGCCTTGTGAAAAAGAAGTGCACTTAATTGCATTGAATGTGCACTTATAATGTACTTCAAATCTTAAGTAAATACAAAATTGTACTTGCAGATAATATAATACTATTGGAATAAAAGGCTACTTAAGTATACCTAAAGAGAGTTCAGTTTCATGACTTCATGACCACTTATGTGCACTTTTAAATCATCGTATTTAAATTTTTTGACATGCTTTAAAGTAGTACACTTATTTTGATGTGTTGAAAAACATACACAGGTGAAATACTTTATTATACTTTTAACATTAGTATTATTCAATTATTAGTATTATTTTTCTATGGCACGTTTATAAAAGCTACTTAAAAGCCATAATTGAACTAAGGCCTAATCCTGGCTTAATCTAAGCCCTGGCCTGAATATACTAAATTGCAACTAAATTCATTACATATAAGTTTCGGTAGAATTAACATTGAAGTATATTTTAGTTTACCATAAATGCTTGTCAATATATTCAACAATATTTAAAAGACAATAAAATAAACTATGAAACTACATATACAATTGTACTTGAGCCATAATTAAGTGGATCAAAAAAGCACTCTAAATTTCACCTAATTATATTTAATACACATTTAAACTATGAAAGTTTTTTTTTTAATTTTTTTATTGCAAATAACATGCAAATAAGTGTCAAAAAACATTACATTCAGTTTGCACTATATAATTTTAGAGTATATGTATTTTTTTCATAATAAGTACTGCCATTAAAAGTATTCTTTTTCACAGGGGTTCTGTCAACGGCTGCCGATGAAGGTGACTGGAGTGATAATGCAGGTGTGTGTTTGAGTGACGTGAATCTGATCCATGAACTCTAAAAAAGAAGAAAGTTTACGGAGCATTCCATCAAAACTAATCCGTGGCTACTAGACGTGATAATGAATTGCCCCCTCACACATCCACAGTTCTGTTTGTCCACCCACACTTTTATCCTCTCTTTCTCTGTATCGGGTCTCATCCCGCTATTTTACATTTGAGAGTTGCAAGAGCTGCTACGTCAATCTGTTGCTTCTTGCACACCAAAATAAAGAGAATTTACCATATTTATATATATATATATATATATATATATATATATATATATATATACACATACATGATCAGGCATAACATTATAACCACTGACAGGTGAAGTGAATAACACTAATTATCTCTTCATGACGGCACCTGTTAGTGGGTGGGATATATTAGACAGCAAGTAAATTTTTTGTCCTCAAAGTTGATGTGTTAGAAGCAGGAAAAATGGGCAAGCGTAAGGATTTGAGCGAGTTTGACAAGGGCCAAATTGTGATGGCTAGACGACTGGGTCAGAGCATCTGTGTGGTGTTCCCGATCTGCAGTGGTCAGTATCTATCAAAAGTGGCCCAAGGAAGGAACAGTGGGAAACCAGCGACAGGGTTATGGGCAGTCAAGGCTCACTGATGAACATGGGGATCAAAAGCTGGACCTTGTGGTCCGATCAAACAGACGAGCTACTGTAGCTCAAATTGCTCAAGAATTTAATGCTGGTTCTGATAGAAAGGGGTCAGAATACACACAATACACATCGCAGTTTGTATGGGGCTGCATAGGCGCAGACCAGTCAGGGGGCCCATGCTGACCCATATCCACCACCAAAAGTGCCAACAGTGGGCACGTGATCATCAGAACTAGACCATGGAGCAATGGAAGAAGGTGGCCTGGTCTGATGAATCACGTTTTCTTTTACATCACGTGGATAGCCGGGTGCGTATGCGTCTCTTACCTGGGAAACACATGGCACCAGGATGCACTATGGGAAGAAGGGAAGCGGATGAAGTGTGATGCTTTGGGCAATGTTCTGCTGGGAAACCTTGGGTCCTGCCATCCATGTGGATGTTACTTTGACACGTACCACCTACCTAAGCATGGTTGCAGACCATGTACACCCTTTCATGGAAACGATATTCCCTGGTGGCTGTGGCCTTTTTCAGCAGGAAAATGCGCCCTGCCACAAAGCAAAAATGGTTCAGGAATGGTTTGAGGAGCACAACAACGAGTTTGAGGTGTTGACTTGGCCTCCAAATTCCCCAGATCTCAATCCAATCGAGCATCTGTGGGATGTGCTGAACAAACAAGTCTGATCCAGGGAGACCCCACCTCGCTACTTTAATGATCTGATGCTAACATCTTGGTGCCAGATACCACAGCACACCTTCAGGGGTCTAGTGGAGTCCATGCCTCAACAGGCAGCAAAAAGGGGACCAACACAGGAAGGTGGTCATAATGTTATGCCTGATTGGTGTATGTATATACTGTATATATATATAATATATATATATATATATATATATATATAATATATATATATATATATATATATATAATATATATATGTATATATATATGTATATATATGTATATGTATACACACACACACACACACACACTATATACGTAAGCAATAACGTACGAGATCCGCTTCGCGTCGTGCCTAACAATGCCCTTCAGATGTGACTTATTTACGATACAGCACTAGCCTTGTGTACCTTATAGCTTTTATAAAATGGCTACCCCACAATACATATACTATAGCCAAAAAATATGTATCAATGCATTAAGTACTTTCATAAAGTAAAATCACTAAAAGCCTTCCTTCCGCTGGAAAATTTATGAGTGAGCCAGTCAGTCAGTAGCGAACATTTGTATTGAAAGGACTGAAACTTGTTGTGAACACAAAGCAAGACACAACTGACAAATGCTTTGACTAGCGCTGTCAGTGTCAGGGCACAGGGCAACCCATTGACTGTTAACAAGACAAGATATCGCAGCGGACATTCAAACAGATTCTTTATTATGAACATAGGACTGACCTGAAGGAAAATGCTATATCTAAATGCAGGTAATACACAGTCACTCACTCACTCTCTCCCTCTCTCTCTCTCTTTCTCTCTCTCTCTCACACACACACACACACACACACACACACACACACAATACTCTACATAATACAGTAAGCTTTAATGAACAATATCAATGAGAACAAACATATGTTTATGTTGCTAAGAGTGGTTGCTAAGGGTATTGTGTACACTGCAAAAAATTCTCTTCTTACTTAGTAATTTTGTCTTGTTTCTAGTTTAAATATCTAAAAATTCTTAAATCAAGATGCATTTACTAGATAAGTTAAATGACATAAGGTATCATAATCAACAATTAAGTGAGTTTTTGCTTAAAACAAGCAAAATGATCTGCCAATGGGGTGAGAAAAATAATCTTGTTTCTGATTGAAATATTGTTTCTTGTTTCTATCCCAAACAGAAATAAGATTCTTTTTCTCACCCCATTGGCAGATCATTTTGCTTGTTTTAAGCAAAAACTCACTTCATTTAGATTTTTTTCCCCCCCAGAAAACAAGAAAAAATATCTTATGTCATTTTACTTATCTAGTAAATGCATCTTGATTTAAGAATTTTTAGATATTTGGACTGGAAACAAGAAAAAAATACTAAATAAGAAGAGCATTTTTTGCAGTGTAGTGATACACAGAACCGTTGGGTGAAGCGGTCATAGCCGTGTTTTATCGTGAATAAAAAAGTAGACAGCTATTGACCAATCAGAATCAAGGACTGGAACTAACCTTTTAATAATAATATGTTCACCATCTTGTAATTTATTTATTTTTTAGGTGAGAATGTAGTAATTCAACTCAAATATATGACTCATATATAAATATAGCGCCTGTTTTACAATGTGTTTAAAAGCTTTCACAGATGCGAGCTCCAGGCCGTCAGCGGCTGTTTAGCGTTCATGTACCCACCGAGAAAAGCTTAATCTCGGCCAGTCCTTCGGGAATTTGCTGCTGACTCTTACTGCATGTAGATAGTGGTTAAACATGAGATATAATTCATTTGATGTATATCAAATGGGCAATCTTTGGTTTTATTAATCTATTACTTGTTCCAGAGCAAACTGATTTGGGTTAATATATATATATATATATATAGATACACACAACATGGTGAATAGAAATTAATGCAATGTAAGTCATTGGTTAAAAAGCATCTACCAAATTCATAAATGTAAATGAATACACCATGCACCAAAAAAGAAAGCACACACACCCTCCCACACGCACACACACACACACACTCGCTCTGTTAATTGCACTGAGAGTTATGGGCTGTATTGATGAGGTCTAATCATGGCTGTCAATGATATTTATGAGCTCAGCGTCACAAACGTGCTGGTCAGATTAAAGCCTCATTAATAAAGTCCGTCTGGCAGGTATTAAACAGCTCATCTCACTCCAACAGGAAGAATGCTTAGACCACATTATAATTCATTAATACAGCAACAACCAGTGTGGTGTGGTGTGTTTGTTTGTTTGTGTGTGTGTGTGTGTGTGTGTGTGTGTGTGTGTGTGTGTGTGTGTGTGTGTGAACTCCGGCTGGGTGAATCCCAGTAATTAAAACATAAATTGGGCCTATTGAGGGAGAAGCTGAACTCACAGACCCGAACACACGACACCCCAAACAATCACCCGATTTCTGCTCTGCAAACACAGACGAAATCAAAATCAGTGAGCATCCAAAAGGCAAATTATCTGATCTGAATCATAATGACATAAATGTAGCGCTGAATCTGAGACACACATGAAACTCATTTCACAGATCTTCAGAGACACTCAACAAGCTGCAGCGTCAAAGGTCAGAGGGGATAGTAAAGGCCCGGGTATACCTTATTTTCCGCTTTCTGCTCCATCTAGTGCACATTTGAGTATGCAAGCTTTTAAAAGTATACTCCTTTGGCCGTGATCTTGGAAAGACACATTCAGCACATTCACATCTAGCAGACTTTGTTTTTAAGGGCTCAAATCATTCGCACATGCGCCGTTGTATGCGCACCGTCCGCACGGACACAAACATTGGGCTGCACACGCACTGCCGGAAATTACATCACGTAGAGAGCGCGGACCGTGGGCTGAAGTATACTTTGGGCTTAAGAGGTCAATGCAGTGGATGCTGTAACTACACTGATTGTTTTGCTAAAACAATTACACCCTGTGACCTCTGTGTTCGTAGGCCAGATTTCTGAGAAGCTTATGATGGTGTCTCGTAATGTGCGTGACTGGGACATGAAGCGTAATGTGGTCTTATATGAAGTAAAACCCATGTGTGTCTCTAACATGAGCTGATGTCCCTGTTGAAAAAAACTGCATATGCTGGTTAGGTATGTTTTGAAGCATGGCAGCTGGTTTGAGCTGGTTTGAGCTGGTCTGAGCTGGTTTAAGCTGGTCAAGTGCTGGTCCTAAATTGGTCTAGCTCCAGCTCAGGACCAGCTTAAACCAGTTCATGACCAACTAAGGACCAGCATAAACCAGCTCAAACCAGCTGCCATGCTTTTAAACATAACTAACCAGCATATGCTGTTTTTTTCAACAGGGGTACTAGACAAATCTACAAATTATGCCTGGAGTCCCAAAAACACACATACACACGTTGTGTTTTCATGTTTCATGGCGACTTTCCATAGACATAATGCTTTTTATACTGTATATTCTATCCCCTAACCCTAAACCTGCATTTTTACATTTTCAAAAAAACTATTTAGTCTGATTTATTAGCTGTTTTTCATGAAAACCAAAAAAATGTCCTCACACGGACGAGGATTTCAGATATTGTCATCTTTGCGGGGACATTTTGTCCTCATAACATAGGGCCTTTACCTAGACCACACACACACACACTCTGTAAGCTGTGTGAAGAATGAGCGGATCTTTCTCCTAGCTGATGGATCGTGCTGTAGGTGTATAAAAACAGTTCCGTTTGCCTTTGTTTGTTTCCTCAGAGTTTGTATTAATGAAGTGCCAGCGTATTTGTCAAGATGCTCCCAGCATGCTCTGCTCCTGCTAACAGAGCTGATGGGAGTGGGCGGGCATTCATCACTGTCAGTCACAGCTCAGCGACGGTTCTGATTGGATGGTCAAGATTTAGAGAGAACAAAAGCTCAGCACAATGATTTCACAATCGGCAAACTAGACAACGTGTGTGTGTGTGTGCAAGATGGTTTTGCTGCTGAAGTGCTACACCTGCACACTGTCAGCAGATTGGCTCGCAGTAGAACACGCTTACACATGCACACATGCATAGAAGAGACTGCGTGTTACCTCTGAAAGTCCTGGCGAAGATCCTGAGGACTCAGGAGCTGAAAAACAAAAGCACACAAACGTGACACTTGTGAAATCGGTTTCCCCTTCACTCATCCCATCAGTCTAATCTCAGGAATCAGTCAGTGGAGGAAATGAGGAAATACACCACTGTAAAGTTCATCATGCCATCAACGTGCAATCCATTTGTTTGGCGAGTAATTGAACTGCAGGCGTCTGAAAGGTCAGAGATTATTGGACAGCTGACAATCTGGGAAAAGCCGTAGATTCATTTAGAGAGAAAGAAGGATATTTCTATGAGTTTATATGAGACTGTGATCGTTCCCTGATGCATAACGTGTGTGTGCATGTGTGTGTGCGCTCTGCAGTATTTTTTTATCTGCCGCTTTAAATGCTCATGCCATTTAAAGCAGGATGGATTCTGATTGGCTGTTAATGTTTTTATCGTTCATCAGCTGGAAAAAAATCATTATGAAAATTATTCCAATTATTTCGTTCCTCTGTGCCCTTATTGTTATACTGTAATTGCGGTGTGGACTATTCTTTTACATTTAAAATGATTTTTAAAACTAAATAGTATTGTTATCATCATAGTTATTGTCCTTTGTGTAAATGGGCCTTTAGGCTTAAATTTTTCTCCCAAGCCACAATGACAAGGACAAATAAATGCAAAAATAGTGTCAAAAAATGTAATTAATCAGAATTAATACTTTTATTCTACAATGATGATTAATTAATTAAACAATCAAAAATAATAAAAAAAATACCAGTAAATAAATTCTTACATTGTTACAAATTCATTCAAAATTCTCTTTCAAACAAATACTTTTCTTTTGAACTTTCTATTCATTAAATAATCCTAAAAAAATATCAGTTTCCACAAAGATATTAATTAGCACAACTATTTTCAACATTAATAATAATCAGAAATGTTTCTTGAGCAGCAAAACAGCATATTAGTATTATTTCTTAAGGATCATTTGACACCGAAGACTGCAGTAATGATGCAGAAAATTCAGCTTTGATCACATGAATAAATTACATTTTAAAATATATTCACAAAACAGTTATTTTAAATTGTAATAATATTTCACAATATTAATGTTTTACTGTATTTTTGATCAAATAAATGTAGTCTTGATGAGAATTCATTCATAAACATCTTAAAAATCTTATTGACACCAAACATTTGAACAGGAGTATATTCCAGAAGAATATTACAAACATATTCAGATCCAAAGGCTTGAATGTTTCAGTGTCGTGTTAATCGTAAAATTAAAGTATTACATTTATCTGTATAAATTAAATAAACTGCTACTTGCTAAAATAACTTAAAATAAGTACTACTATTTTTTTCTGTATCTGTACCTGGGCATCTTGTGTGATTTGAATTATCTCTTTAGATTAGTGTGATTATTACCTAGCATAAAATTAAATCATGAAAAATAACACAGGTTATCACAAAAACAGCAACTCAATTCAGCTGAATACAATTCAGCTTTGAATACAACTCTATTCACCCCCACATTCCAAAAGTCAGTCAAATTCAGTTCTCAAACCAACACTACTATACAGAATTCAACTCACCAAAATCAATATGACTTAGATCAATTCAGCTCATCCCAACTAATTACAGTTCATCTTGGATAAATGTGTCCACCAAACGCATTCACCTAAAGCTCAACTCAATCTAACCAACATAACTCATCTGAATTAATCCAATTAATCCCAACCTGGCTTGACATGATTAAGTTAAACTCAATAAACAAATATGCATATGTACACTCACCTAAATTATTATTAGGAACACCATACTAATACTGTGTTTGACCCCCTTTCGCCTTCAGAACTGCCTTAATTCTACGTGACACTGATTCAACAAGGTGCTGAAAGCATTCTTTAGAAATGTTGGCCCATATTGATAGGATAGCATCTTGCAGTTGATGGAGATTTGTGGGATGCACATCCAGGGCACGAAGCTCCCGTTCCACCACATCCCAAAGATGCTCTATTGGGTTGAGATCTGGTGACTGTGGGGGCCATTTTAGTACAGTGAGCTCATTGTCATGTACAAGAAACCAATTTGAAATGATTCGAGCTTTGTGACATGGTGCATTATCCTGCTGGAAGTAGCCATCAGAGGATGGGTACATGGTGGTCATAAAGGGATGGACATGGTCAGAAAAAATGCTCAGGTAGGCTGTGGCATTTAAACGATGCCCAATTGGCACTAAGGGGCCTAAAGTGTGCCAAGAAAACATCCCCCACACCATTACACCACCACCACCAGCCTGCACAGTGGTAACAAGGCATGATGGATCCATGTTCTCATTCTGTTTACGCCAAATTCTGACTCTACCATCTGAATGTCTCAACAGAAATCGAGACTCATCAGACCAGGCAACATTTTTCCAGTCTTCAACTGTCCAATTTTGGTGAGCTCGTGCAAATTGTAGCCTCTTTTTCCTATTTGTAGTGGAGATGAGTGGTACCCGGTGGGGTCTTCTGCTGTTGTAGCCCATCCGCCTCAAGGTTGTGCGTGTTGTGTCTTCACAAATGCTTTGCTGCATACCTCGGTTGTAACGAGTGGTTATTTCAGTCAAAGTTGCTCTTCTATCAGCTTGAATCAGTCGGCCCATTCTCCTCTGACCTCTAGCATCAACAAGGCATTTTCGCCCACAGGACTGCTGCATACTGGATGTTTTTCCCTTTTCACACCATTCTTTGTAAACTCTAGAAATGGTTGTGCGTGAAAATCCCAGTAACTGAGCAGATTGTGAAATACTCAGACCGGCCCGTCTGGCACCAACAACCATGCCACGCTCAAAATTGCTTAAATCACCTTTCTTTCCCATTCTGACATTCAGTTTGGAGTTCAGGAGATTGTCTTGACCAGGACCACACCCCTAAATGCATTGAAGCAACTGCCATGTGATTGGTTGATTAGATAATTGCATTAATGAGAAATTGAACAGGTGTTCCTAATAATCCTTTAGGTGAGTGTATGTACACAGTAAAAAAACAAAAACAAACAAAAAAAAACATTAAAACAATTCTAAATAAAAAGATTACTGTAGTACATTTACAAGAAAATACTATGTCAGTTTCTCTGCTTCAACATCTCACATTTAGGGCACTATCATACACCCGGCACAATGCAACGACAGGCGCAACGCAAGCGTTTTTGCTAGTTTTAGCCTGACACAGTTATCATTTTCACGTCTAGTGCCACGTTATTTAAATAGCAAATGCACTCATGCCCATTCATTATTCAGGTGTGTTCAGGCATATTGTTAGCGTGTTGCTATTTTGAGGCAACTGAAATCGACTGCGCCATTGACCAACAAAAACCTGGTCTAAAGTCAACAGTGCAGCATTTTTTGTGTTATTTAAAGGGCACGTTAGCAGAGGTGTAAAGAGTACCTGAAAACCATACTTGAGTACAAGTACAGATACCTTACAGCGGAAATGACCCCAATACAAGTTACAATCCACCAATTCCAATTCGACTTGAGTAAAAGTCTTAGAGTATCTGATTTTAACAGTACTTAATTATTTTACTCGTACTGAATGTAGGCTCAAAGACGCACTAGTCCTCAACACCTAAGAGACATCCCAGTGAAAATAAGAAACTATTGATTTGTAAGATTAGAAATCAAAAATAAAATCAAAATAAAACTGAACACCTCAATATTGCAATAAATCAAGGTTGACACAACAGCATACACAACACAACACTTAAACATCCACAAACTGACAAGTCTCAGTTAAGCTCAAGTGCACAAAAAGGCCATAAGTAAACCAATATCTTTCAAAAAGGTCTCATCGATATAGCAAATAAATAAAATAATTTTAAATAAAATGAAATAGTCAACTCGCACTGGATGTGCTGGTTTCGGTCTCATCACCGGCTGCATTCATGACCTCATCTCATAAATCAAACAACTTGCGATTCTCAACTGCCTACTCTCAATCACATAAAGTAGCCTTGTTGACAAGTTTGTGTGATTAAAGGCAAAACACACAAGATATAGTACCTTTAATGCCCTTAGATGGCAATATTGTTTCTTTATAACGGAAACAAACTGCTGCAGAAAAAGTTAGGTGCCATGCAAAATGTAATGTGTAATTTTATTACTCATTACAAATGTATTGGAGTAAAAAGTAAATTTTCGTATTCATAAATGCAGTCAAGTAGAGAGTAAAAGTTGCTAATATATTTGATATATTAATATATATTTGCGGATATATATTAGCGTTCCAGGCATTGTGGTAGCTAGATGTAAACAAAGCATGGCGGACCGTACGGGGCTTATGCTCATTTACAATCATTTCTATTACCAAAAGTGCTTACTCCTTGCTTATTTTGAGGGAAACGGAGGAGAAAAACGGTGCATAAGGCAAGAGAAGCTGTTATACCTTTTATTTTACGTTATTTGTATATTTGGAAATGTATTTGGTATTAATTTATTCTTGCACTCAATGGACTGAAAACTAGCTAACGCTAGAAAAGCTGCTGATAATGCATAACATTTGTGGAGAAATAACGTTAGAGCAATATCTTATTTTAATAAACGATTTGGTTTTTAATGTACGACTTTTCATAAACACTGCATCCGTAGGGGCTGCCATTGTTGTTTCGCGGGCTATTTGACGTCATAGCGCGTAACTGGGAGTACATAGATCTAGTATCAGTTCAGGGGTGGGAAGTCATGGGTTTGACTGCCGTTCCAGTGCACTTTCACGGGTAGAAGGTTGGAAAAACACAGGTTACGGGTTGCCTGGAACGCTGCATAATTACATTTGTAGCCCGGTGAAACTAAAGACACTAAAATATTGTTTGACAGTAATATGGTTATTTACATTATAATGTGTGTATTTTATTTATTCTGTGCCTTTACAGTGTTTCACGTGTATGTATATAGTTATATATTTATGTATAATATTATTTAATGTCTTATTTACTTGCTCACGTATCACGCGTTAGATGGTAAATGGGCCGTGGCTAGGAGAGGACGGAGGAGAGACAAGACAGGAAAAAGACAATTGGACAGTCTGAATAAAAGAATATTCTATCTACACGATAATCCTTAATATCTAGCGTGAATCCATCATCAGTGATTCGTGTTTTGCTAAGAACTTTATTTAGTCAGTATTAGTGATATTCGGCATGGATTTCACTCAACGCGTTCATCCCATGCACTCGTGTGGTGATCAGCACGAGCCGGATCGACATTCATAGAGGAGGCGAACCAGATAGCGCTCTGGGTGACCGGAAAAGCCCGGAGTTCCTCTGGCAATGAGGGGCAGTGCTGCCTTCCAGTGCTGCTTTCCAGTTCGTTTTTATCATGCCCTTCACTTGCTAACTTCCCTCCGTCTCGTTCACTCGGATGTGCGCCATTGCTTACGTTGCATGAGTGCCCACTACTGGCGGAACCTTTGTTAGACTAAACTGGAACGTCCTAAGCCCTTGATCACTTGGAATCTACTATGGAGTTGATTTATTTATTTATTTTTTCCTTTACACAATTGTTTAATGCAGCATTCTGTATGTATATAGGTGTGTTTGGGTTGTTTTAAATGTTTTTAAAAATAATTAAAATACCATAGAGTTGTTCGTGGTGGGGTAAATTAAACGTGATACGCGGTGACGTCACATTCGTGTTGCATTGTGGTATATGAAGCTGCCTGAAGTGTACATATGAAGTAGACTCTCTCCGTCTGTCAAAATCGAGGGAGCGAGGGTCTGTCCATATAAACTTCCCTTGTCCACTTCACGAAGTGGAACGCACTTCAAAATGGTGGCGGGGATTCCCCCGAGGGGAAGTGCTTAGGGAAGTTCGCAAGTGCGTGTTTAAAAGTGGAGTGGAACGCAGCCCAGATCGCCACAGCAGATAGCGCTTCGGGTGACCGGAAAGGCCTGGAGTTCCTCTGTTTCAGCAGGGGAGAGCAGGAGAGCCGCCTGTGCGAGCCAAAGCCACGACATCATCATATCGCGGGACCCATCGCATTCTGGAAAACATCAGGCCTGCAATGTAGGGTGTTTGTGTGAGTGAGAGCGTGAATGTGGGCCCACTTAAGTGAGTTTTCTTATTCAATGTACTGAGTATTTCATTGAGTTAAATCCCAAATTGTTATAGTGTGTTATTGAGTGTAAATTTGTACAGTTTTCCAAACTGCTGAGTTAATTCCTTGTGAATACAGGAGATTTATTTCATGTTGTCACTCATTTAAAAGGATTTAATTTGACTTTGTATTTCATTTCAGATTCCCCCCAATTTTATTTTTTTTCTTTCTTCGAATTCATATTTTATCACTTTTTACGTTGCTTTTCTGAATTCATTGGGTTACTTAAACATATAAAAAGACTCATATGACCAGTATTGGATTCCTACTGAAGGGAAGGAAAAATAAATTAGATTATTATAGTTAATCATAACGGCAAAATAAATACTTACCCAGGCCCCAGCTTTAACATAGCGGGTATCGTTACTGGGGTTACACATTTACTCAAATACTTTACACCACTGCGTGTTAGTAATAGGCACCTATAGGCGGGTGCACAACGTGAGTACACTATGCTTATTACACACACAGGGACGTGCAGCAGCACACAAACATTTTTAAATATTAAAAATAAAAGGATTCCTCTCTGGAGAAGCGTTCAGTTTTTCAGCTCGCAAATTCCGCCATGTAAATACCGAATCCGCCATGGTGCAAGCGCAACTGGCTTTTAAAGGGAATGGGAGATGAGACTCTGATTGGTTTATTGCACATTATGCCCAAAACACACCCAAGACTCATTAAGAGACGAGGTACAACCCTTTTGGACCATGCTTCCGGCAAAAATGGATTCGGACATGCCCTAAGTGCACCTGTGTCATGCGCTTCAGATGCAAATAGGGCCCAATATATACTTGCAATGTAAATATTTGTGAAATGTACTTTTATTAAGTTATCTTAGTTATAATTTTTAAATCCTTTAAAAGGTAATCCTTCACCATTTTTTTCAGTTTGTGTGTGTGTGTCAGCTGGTCGAGCTCAGTTTGTTCTTCTACACGCAAATGTAACGTCAGCTGCCTGTCTGTCCAATCCGACACTGATGACTGGCAAACCTATCAACACAGAGTGTGAGAATAAGTTTTACCTTAACTGAGTTACCTGCTCACACTCGTCATACAGTGTCTATTTTCCCCTTGCATGTGCCTCATATGAGAAGCAGCAGTGAGTGTCATTGTAATGGTGAGCTTGTGCTCCAGTGTCGTGTTTTCATCACCGTAGCAGCAGGTGAGTTTTACAGCTTTTGATTGGCTGCAGTGCCGCTGTCATCATCCCCTGGGTCCTCATTAAACTCTAAAGACGGTTCGTTCACTGAATTCTTCAACACACTCTCAATTGGTTCTAGTGTCCCATGAGGCTTTGGAACCAGTTAAAGTCCATTACGTTCACAAGCAGGCAAACGTCCAGGAGCAGCTTCACCGTAACCAGCAGAAGCGCTGAGAGCAGAAGATACTGCAGACAGAAGGCTTAGGCGACCTTAATCTGCTTTTCACTACCATTGTGTATAATTGAAATATATATATATGTATACAGGGGCTGAACAAAATATGTTGTTGTTGTATAGGGGTTAATATAGGGGCTACAATGAAAAACAAACCTAACTTATCATTGTCTATATTCTCTAGGTTCTATATCAGTGTACACAGTAAAAAAAAAATGTAATAACTTTAACTGTAAAAACCTGTTAATAGTTTAACAGTCTATTCCCTTACAATATATGGGGAAAACATTAATAGAACCTTGCATTCCATGTAATTTTACAGTCAAATACTGTTATATTTACCATATCCAGAAGTAAAAAGTTTTAATTTACAGTTATAAATTCATAAACTGACATTCCCAGTGTGACACTTAATTTGAATAATTATGTTTCTTCTTAGTTCTATGCTATTAGTTATATACATTAGGTTTTTTATGTTACATCTTATGTTGTTAAGTTAATGTTTATTGTATTATTTTAGTGCCATGTGGGTTAAATGTGCTGTATGTAAGAATGACAGCAAGTGGTTGAAATGGGTACTGCAGTCCAAATTCAAAATATTGTTTGCCCAGCATTGTTCCTCCTCAGACTCGTTGCTCACGCGGGTTGCCAGTTTGAGGACGCGCAACAGGAACGAGCGCAATTGACAATGGAAGGTGAGGAGACTTACACACTAAGTTGATGAGTTGATTTATCCGCGTTTTAATGTGCTTCCGTTCACAGAGATTTTTAGGTCAGTGTAGAAATTGCGATCTCTGACCCAGTTTGTTCACTGGCTTCCATGGCTGCTGCAATACGTTGTGTTTTCTGCCAGCTGGCAACCTGTGCTGTCGAAATACCATTGGGTAAACTGGTAAAGTGCAGTATCGCACAGACCAAAACAAAAACAGACATTCCGAGACGGAACGCACATTTCAAAGTAAGAATAACTGGCTGTAGCATTGCTTTTCTGAGAAAAGAGTGTGACGAGCCGGGTGAGCGAGAGCCGTGAGAGAGCGACACGAGGCCGGGGAGTGATTTTGATGATGAGCGCCAGCTGCGCGTCACACCGGTCTCGGATCTCTCACGGAGGAGCTTGGATGCATAAAAGGAGGAGCGAGGACAGTGAAGGACGAGAGAAGACCAGGCCTGGAATTTATGTTGTTTTGTTTTCGTTTTGTATGTGTGTACGCGGCAGTCGTCCGTGAGGGGCTGCCGCTTTTACTTTCATTTTGTGTTTATTTTTATTAAAGTCTTTAAATCTTCGCCGGTTCCCGCCTCCTTCTTCCCTGAACATACGAACTACATTACATTGGTGCCGAAACCCGGGAGGAAGGCGGGACATGCTGTCGAAAAGCCCTCACTTCTGAGGGGGATCGCGGTGCTGAGGAGGTCGGGCAGTGCGGATGGAGGATGGCGGTGGTGCTGGAGTGAGTGAAGATCCGGTGGGACGGAGAGCTTGCTGCCGGCTCCCTCAGTAGGAGGAGCCACCGCCGGCCGCCAAGGGGCGGAGGAGGATCGAGCCGTCCACCAAGTGTCCAGTACCATCGCATGGCACCGCAAGGAAAAGCTTCTCGGCTGGCTGAGGACCGAGCGGCAGTGTGTCCGGGAACCGGACCAGAATTTTTTTTCTTTCTTCCTCTCTCCCCTCTCTCGTCTCTGTCGCTCCTCATGCTTTCGGGTCCTTTTCTCTCGTCTCGTCTATCCTTACCCCCAGGTGCTGCGGCCGCCGAGACTGGCCCCGGGGAGGAGTAGAGCGCAGTCTCGTGTTTACCCCCGGCCTGCGAAGGGCGATGGGGGTATGTGACGAGCCGGGCGAGCGAGAGCCGTGAGAGAGTAGGCAGTCAAACTTAATGTAGTTCATATGTTCAGGGAAGAAGGAGGCGGGAACCGGCGAACATTTAAAGACTTTAATAAAAATAAACACAAAATGAAAGTAAAAGCGGCAGCCCCTCATGGACGACTGCCGCGCACACACATACAAAACAAAAACAAAACACAACATAAATTCCTGGCCTGGTCTTCTCTCGTCCTTCACTGTCGACCCTCCTCCTTTTATGCGTCCGAGCTCCTCCGTGAGAGATCCGAGACCGGTGTGACGCGCAGCTGGCGCTCATCATGTCGCTCTCTCACGGCTCTCGCTCGCCCGGCTCGTCACAACGAATATGTGAACTCAGCATGTTTCCTATATATATGCAAACATATTATGGTGTTTTTATGCTTTAGTACAGTCAAAAACATACAGCACCTTTAATGATGTTTTGTATTTGCGCACCTTTTGAAAAACTGTTTATTTTCCTTGAACAAAACAAAAAAATTATTAACAAGACCTCAGTCTCAAAATGTATATGGTTTTAATATTGTTTAATATTTAACATTGTAAATATTTAATGTTGTTATATTGTTTTAATGTTTCTCATTAGCTACATAAATCTATAACAAGATATTAGATAAAAAATTTCTTTGCATTGCTGTCAGCGAGCGTGACATGGATCAGCCAAGTGCAAAGAGAAACGGCCATTTATGAAAGTGCTGCGGTGAGTTTTTGTTTCATCTAATGGTTTAGAGGAGAATAAAATCAAATGTGCCTTTTACCCTGCCATACTTGAGCTAAACATTATTCATAGATAATTACAGATTTCTAATATGAGATTATAATTCAGTTGTGGTCATTGTGGGTCGATGGGAGTTACGGTTAAACACTCTGCTCGTTTATTAACACACACACACACACACACACACACACACACACACACACACACACACACACACACACACACACACACACACACACACAGTGTCAAGAGCAGTTCTAGCATAGCATGATGAAATAACATCTTCTCTGGCTTGTTCTGGGATGCTGCTCCAGTCGTGTGGAAATTACACATGGTGAAAGCGGAGGTTTAGAAATTTAGATGAGCTGGATGTGAACATATGCATGTGCCGGAGAGAAACTGCTCTCTTTCTCAGAATAACTGGCTCTGCGGCAGGGGGTCGTGCCATGGAAATCTCCACGCTATCGCTTTCCAAAAGAGGCTTATGTCTTTGCCCAACATATCAGCTTTTTGTCTGCACATTAGACATGACAAGATGTCATTATGCATTTAGGCATTTTTTTTAAAGCACATCAAAATCTTGGATATGATTGTTTAGGCAGCTCACAACAGAGGTTGAAATAAAGTTAAAGGAGGAATAGTGTAACCTACATTATTTCAGTTTTCCTGCCTGCTGAGGTCCATTGATAATATTAGTAAATCCATTTATTTGTTCATTCATTTTATTTGACCTTTAGAGTGAAATAGCATTTCAATAGTTAGTTTGTTTGTTTATTTTTAATTTTGCTGCTGTGTCTTAAAGTCTTTCTATAAAATCCTTCATCGCGTGTTAAGTGAGCTGGTTTATTGTAAGATCTAATAACTTTTCTGAATAACTGTTGTTGATGTGTAATGGTCATGCATTTATGTGTTTATGAGTTTAATGAATGTGATTAATTGCCATATACATTTTTTAAAACAAACAAAAAATATCAAATTTTTATATATTTTATAAATGTATTAAATGTCAGGTGGAATGACCATCAAATAATAGCCATTACAATATTTTTTGGTTAAAATAAAATAAAAAATAATAAAATAAATTACATATAAAAAATACAAATAAAATAACATATAGAAAATAAATGAAAGCTAAATATATATATATATATATATATATATATATATATATATATATATATATATATATATATATATATATATATATATATATATATATATATATATATATAAAAACTAATCATTAAAGCATGACAAAAATCAAATAAAATGAAAATTGAAAATATAAAAAGTGAATTAAAAAGAATAATTAGTAAAATATTATATATTAATACTAGGGGTGACCCCGAATAGTCAAAGATTCGATGCTTCAATAGGAGGAGCCTAATTCGACTACCAATCTCACAGTCGAATCTTTGCAGAGGTGTTATGAAACGAGGATCATGCCATTTTGGCTATATGGGGGTGCTCAATAGCCCCTTTCACACATACAGTCTTTACTGGTAAATGATCACGCTAAATAATCATCTTGCGCCGTTTCTCACAGCTTTTTGCTCTTGAGTCCCTGTTTTCTTTTCCATTCATCAGTGTTGCACTCTGCAGTTGGATACTATTACATGCGTCTCGTGTTTTTAAGAGCAAAAACACATTCTTTTTGATCTCCCCCTTGTGCCTTTCAGTCAGGCGAAACACTGACTGACATCACAGAATTTACCGGTATTTTGCTGCTGATGGTCTCTTGCCAGTAAAAAGCCAGAACATCATTGCTTGTGAACAGCATATTTGTGTATTTACCAGTAAAATCATTCTAGTAATTTCCCGGCAATTTTCCGGGATTGCTGTGTGAAAGGGGCTAATGTATGATTTTACATAGAACTACTGGTTTTCCTCGCACACAATCTGAAAATTCTGAAACGGACATAGGCATGTTTAGCTAAGACTATTGTTGTCTCTGCAGTTAAAAAGACAAAGTTGACAATTCTGGCTATACTTTCGTTATTTAAATTATTTCTTTATTTTTTATTTTATTTATTGATCACTCAGGGTTATCTAATTTAATTATTTGTAGATTATGTTTTGAATATATGTTCTTTAGGCATTTTGCACACATCTGTTCTGCACCTTGTGACTTGATTTCGACTTATTTCGTTTTTTTTTTTTTTATTTATTAGAAAGGTATAGCCTACTCTGTTCTAATTTAATTCTGTACATTCATTTTTGATTGTTTTTCAGTGCATCAATGTTGCGCTGTACTTAGAGCTGCTCGCACAGGCGACTGAGCCGATTTAATTAGATTTGCAGACATGTGAAATGCAAATCCTGTCTGCAGTGTGGCCTTTCTGCAGTTATTTGTTTTTTTTTTAGGTTTATCCAAAATGTTTTTATACATTTTCTTCTATATCTTTGTATGATGTTCTGTACATTGTGGCTTTAAAATGTTATGAGGAATCGTTTTACGAATGTTTATCCTCCACCACGCACACACACACACACACACACACACACACACACACACACACACACACACACAGGTGGTTCGACTATCAGTCGACTATAGGCAAGACTTGACCATTCTGATTCGACTATGCAAATTCTTAATCAGGGACACCCCTAATTAATACTAAAATAATACTATTTGTTAATCAAAAATACAAAAAATATATAATTTTTTATTCAGAAATTAATACTTGTTAATTGTAGAAAACAAGTGTAGTCAAGTTGTTATTTGTTTTGACTGATTTAACAGCATTCAAATTACTAAAATAAAAACATTAAATGATAGTTCTTCTGCTCTATTGATGTCAGCATTAGAGTATTTATAAATCACCAAAGACCTACAGAGGTCACTGGGTTATTATGGGATGTTTGTGCTGTTATGGGGCAGATGATTTGGGTTTGTCACTGACTAAACTGAAAACTAATGAGCCAGATTGTGTCACACACACACACACACACAGTGAGAGATTTATTCTGCTATAAAACTTTATGGTGGATCATTGTGAGGGAGTTTGAGCCGCCTGAAGCTCTTCCAGGCCTGAAGAAGATGTTTCAGCTCTTGTTACGAGAGAAAACTGTTGTTGAGAGCAAATAAAACCAAACGTCCACAATCAGTGAGATGCCGTGGGCCGTTACATCAGTGACCCGCGGGATACCAGCGCGACCTTCAAGGTCAACAGGTGAGTATGTGTCCGTTTCGCCTCATTATTACCATGTTGCTCTGTACATGATGACAAACTAATCAAGGAATTAAACGTCATGAATAAATAAACAGATGCTAATAAGACCAAATGCACAAACACTTATATCTGCAGGGAAACATGCACGCAAGAACAAATGAGCAAATTTATTCAGAATAATAACTCCACAATATACTGAAAACACACACAAAGCAAATACAAAACTGAACACACACAGACACAAACCAACATGACATCATCCTCAAGCATTCATATACAGTAAGAGAGTGTGTGTGTGTGTGTGTGTGTGTGTGTGTGTGTGTGTGTGTGTGTGTGTGTGTGTGTGTGTGTGTGTGTGTGTGTGTGTGTGTGTGTGTGTGTGACCCTAATTACACACACAATATGAAATGAGCAACATGAATCATAACTGCTGTTTGGGAGCAAGGTCACGGTTTGAGGCCATGCATTACTCTGATTTTACCAGGTTGTTTTCAGAAACCCTATTAACTGTAGTAAAACCGCAAACTGCAGCTTATTGGTTTTAAAAAACACTGACCACAGCAACAAACAAAAGACACCAGTGTTCAATAAAAAAATCACATCAATTAATAATAATCACAGTACCAATGAATTTGAAATATGAAATGAATGAAATATAAAAATAAGTTTGAATATAAACATAACTGTTACTGAATTATTAATTTATGTTTACAGTGTTCTAGTGTGGCTTTGGTTGTTGGCAAAATAGAGAAAAATCTGATAATATTGACAATAAATGGCACTATCATACACCCGGCTCAATGTGACGCCAGGTGCGACATAAGTGTTTTTTGCTAGTTTCAGCCTGATGCAGTTATCATTTTCAGGTCCAGCACCACGTTGTTTAAATAGCAAGTGCACTCACGCCCATCTGTTTGCCCATGGGCGTGCTGGTCTGAAAACGCATTGTTGGTGTGTTGCTATTTTGAGGCAACTGAAAATGACTGCGCCATTGACCAACAAAAACCTGGTCTAAAGTCAATAGTGCAGTAATTGTTGTGTTATTTAAAGGGTGTGTTAGTAATAGGCACCTATAGGCGGGTGCACAACGCACATACAGTCTGCTTATTACACACACAGGGACGTGCAGCAGCACACAAACATTTTTAATTATTAAAAATAAAAGGATTCCTCTCTGGAGAAGCGTTCAGTCTTTCCACTTGCAAATTCCACCATGTAAATAGCGAATCCGCCATTGTGCAAGTGCAACTGGCATTTAAAGGGAATGGGAGATGAGACTCTGATTGGTTTATTGCACATTACGCCTAAAACACACCCATGACTCATTAAGAGACGAGGTACAACCCTTTTGGACCATACGCCTGGTGGGCCGACCATTTCTTCTGTCGTTAAACTAGCAAAAGTGGATTCGGAGTGCATCTGCGGCATGCGCTTTGGACCATGCACTCATATCGTTAAAATAGGGCCCATAGTCTCTAAAATATAAGTGAATTAATCACATTTGCGAATTGCCCTAATATTCGGGAAAAAACAGCACCTTTGCTTCACAACATCATATATATATAAGAGACAAAACCCCATACAGGGGAATTTTTGTCCCCAAATCTTGAGGTATTTTTATTCATGTTAGTAGTATCTTTGTCCCAAGACCCCTTTTTTCCCCCTTCATTATCTATTTTGCAGTGGCTTCATGCATGGATCATCCAATCCAGAGTGATCTGTTTGCTACTCAGTCATTTGGCTCCAGATGTGTAATATGAAAACCAAAGGACTGAATGCATTTCTAGATGACTATTAAACTGTCGCTGCGTACATGTTTAACCCTTGACATGAGTGTCAAGTGTATCGTCTTCAAATGAGAGTAATGTTGATATATGGATTCGTTTTCATGGTGTGTTTATTAGCGTGGACGTCTGCGTTTGACACCTGTGCCGTTACAGTCTGATGTGACAGCACAGATGCTGTATAACGCTTGCGTGATCTCCTGCGCATAATTCCAGAACATCTAACAGTGTTGAGAAATCAATGTGTCACACAGCTGTTTGATCTGCCCGCTTCTGTTACGATTAGAACGAGAGAAAGAAGTGGAAGAGCAGACGAAAGTGTGCAGGAGGGAATTAGAGCACAAGACACAAAAAAAGACGAGTAACTCCAGGGTCCATCATGTGCTAATCTACCCGTGTGGAAGTTTCCGGTAAACACAATGAAGCTCTGAAGACTCTCAAAGTGCAGGGAAATCAAGTGTTAAGAAACAGCTGAGTTCTGAGGAGCATCTGTGGTTATTTATAGCACGCCGACCAGCTTTACATTCGTTTAGACTTAATAAAGTACAGCTACAGTTTCTGGCTTGATCAAAAGAGCTTCTGAGGGGGTTTATATTACGAGCGACTGTGTTAAAGCATGACGTGGATGTGAGCAATTACACGCGTTCGCTTGAAACGTGGAGCGACCGTTTAATTACGTTTACGAGAGTTTGATTGAGTGGAGTGGCTGATAGTGAATTAAAATGTGAAGTTAATCTCGCATGGACGCCTGCTTTCTATCAGCCTGTATCTCACATGTGATGTGCATGTCGATGTGCTTTCACTATAACAGCAGAAGACTAGCTTTTACATGAGCAAGGAGCCACATCACACAAACACAAACACGACTGTGGCATCAGCAGCCGTTTTTAAACATTTAACATGGGGTTCTGTGAGGGGCCTCAGAGTATCACGGGGATATCAGGGTGATTTCTCCAAGGCGTCAAGTGAGGAAACAACTTAAAATGACAAAAATCATAAATGTACATGTATAATAAATGTATATATCTACGATTATAGTTAACAAAAACTGAAGCCATTCAAAACTTTAATTACTTTAATTACTTGAAATAAAATAATTGTTTACTAATTGTTAAAAAAATAAACACATTTATTTAGTTTAACTTGTTCTAAAATAACTAAATCTAAAACTGAAACTGAAACTGAAAAAAATTATATATATATATATATATATACACACTAAATTATATTGACAACTAATAAAAAATAGTAAAAACACAACACAAAAAAAAATATTTATGTGTGTGTGAGTGTGTTATTGCTAATTATTTATTATTACAGTTATTTAAAGAAATGTTTAAATATTAAAAATGCAAACTTGAGAAATTAATGCAATTAGCGTTAGCGAATTAGTGAATATTGCATTCAGGATACAGTTTTATATTTCATCAGTTCTAGCTTTTCCTGGGAATCGAACCCATGACCTTAATGTTGTAAATGCCATGATCTACTGTTTGAGGTACAGGAAAGAATGTCAATACAAAGTATTGCAAATTAAATGTTAACAACATATTAATAAATATTGTTGGTAATCTATTTATCATTGCAGTATTTTTTAAATATAAAAAAAAAGATTTGGTTTGAATAGATTTACTTTTATGCATTTTGCAGACACTTTTATTCAAAGGTACATATTTTCCATTTTGAAAGTTATAGCTTTTCCTGGGAATTAAACCCATGACCTTGACATTGTAAATGCCACAATCTACTGTTTGAGCTATACAGGAAAGCAATATGGCAATATAAATATCATATGGTAATATATGTATATATTTTTGATACTGTAATGTAAATTATGTTTTCTTAACATCTTCTAAAACCAACACAACAAAATAAATTAAAACACACTCCATGTCCACACAAGTGTCATACAACTAAGCTCATAGGATTTCCTTTTTAAACAGCGAGAAAGCATTGCTAAAAAATTTAGATTAATGAATTTCAATTGTGTAGTAAAATTTAATCAAATTGAATTTAATAATCCTTACATATTATTCATGTTATGAATTAAGACATTTTAATGGGTAAAAAAATAGAGCTTATTAAAACATTGGGACCCACTTTATATTAGGTGGCCTTTTAATTAATCAATTGATACAATGCACTTATTGTGTACATACATGTTTTTACATTGTACTTACATGTTTAAAATTAGCTGCATGTTATTACATCTGTAATTTATTTCTGTAGTTACATTTATAATTACACTGTTGACACTTCCCTTACACCTAACCCTACCCTTAAACTTACCCATACCACCACACCTGTCCCTAACTTTACCTGTATCCACCTCAAAATCAGCAATACAATATGAAAACTAATTTAAAATTCTTAATTATATGTCTATATGTGAGGATTATTTCAATTAAATTTGATGGAATTTTACTACACAATTGAAATTCATAAATCTTTAAAGGCTTCAAAAATGTTTTGAGTGTAGCACATGGTGCAAGAGACAGCACTGTCATGGGATCGATTCCCAAATGCATGAGCTGATAAACCTATTAACTTGTAGTAAGATATTTTCAATCAAAGCATCTTCCTGTGTAAATGTAAAAAAAACAACAACTACGGCCCAGAGGTGAAATTGTGTTTCTCTAAAGAATTTCTAAGTACAAACATTACTATTTTCACAACTGATGCCAGGTAAAAAGGTGGGATATTTTTTGTCCTATGTCTGAAGAAGCGGTCGACAGCTCTGCGTCTGTCGTGGGCTGAACCATGCGCTGATAGAAATGCCACACGGTTCTCCAACCGAACAACCTCCCACTCACACGCTCTGCTCCGGAGGGGGCCGGCCGACGCATGCTTAAAAATGTGATATTTATTCATGAAATTAAAGAGGGCGCAATTAACCGAGCTTGACGAGAGAGGTGATTGCCTTCATTTGCATAGAGTGCAGGACCTGTTAAGATTATTCGCATTATTATTATTGTTTTTATTTCTTCTCTGCATCAGATTTGAAATCTTTTGTTGCTCATTGTCCTCACAGCAAAGACAAGCGGCTCCGCGCATGTGAATTACACCAGCGAAACACGTTTAAACTGGTTTGAGGAAAATGGCTTTTGTTTTTAATAGATACTATATTGAGTTCTATAGTTTGGAGTGAATCTTGTGTGTTAGACAGTCAGCATGGAGACAGACGGGTGTTTGTGAGCGTATCCAGTATGTGAGTTTGCATCACTGACACAGCTGTCAGAAGCAGATGCAATGTTTCCTCTTAAGTGAACACAACACACACACACACACACACACACACACACCACAGTTCTGCATGGTAATGCTAATAGTGTGGCAAGACAATTGCCTAAATTAGTATTTAGCTTTACTTTTATTACCCATAACTAACGCACCAAGACACAGTTTTTAAAATATTGTAGCTTTACAACAAAGTTACAACAAATGCTGTTATGTGATAAAAAAGACAGATAAGATATATAAAAAAGATATTTTGTGTTGCACATGGTTTTAAAATCACAAAAGCATATTGACGGCACTTTTACTGTCTTCAAGTAGTGCTTTGTGGACAATTTCTAAGGTACTTATAGTTAGTAAAATGTCTAAAGTGGACTATTGAAATAAAGTGTTAACTCTTTATCAGAAACTGACTGTACGTTGCATGCCAGAATATAGCCAGATATGAATGTGAGATTTCTAAAATAATGAATAACTTTTACATTGTGTCTACACCGGGAGCGAGCTGCGCAATGTGATGCGACAAACGCATATAGAAACCATTATAATCAGTTATACTATCTACTCTAGCGCTTCCTAGTGGGCTATGACCGTCCTTCCCCCATGAGACTACTGTTTCTTCCAGACCTTGAAAAGCATAAACGTCTTTGAAGAAACCATACTTACCTCGCATCTTTCCTTTCTAGCATTTGAGCTATTTGAATGTGGAGGGGCTGGGCGAGCACGGGTATGTGAAGATGCCCCCTGTGGAGGAATCACTAGTGTGTTATCTTTCACTGAGTGAGGGGTCTTTGCTTAAGGCCCTGGCCTTGCCAAACCACCTCACGGTTATATATACTACCTTACAATATCCTTTAGGGTAGAGCAGGATAGACAAAATTGTAATTAATTTGATTCAGTCTGTTCCTCCCCAAAAAGTCCTAAAATTCGACTTTACGCTCCCCTATAACGGGTATCGCTCACGACTCGACCTAGGGTCACGACGCTCATGACGTCATACACTGCCACAGGCCAACAGATTGGAGTGGTTGGTACACATTCAGACTCTGGTCACGCTAAGGGCATTCCCTATAGCAACAACTCCAGACGGTGCGTCTTGTTCCCCTTCTCAGGGAACTAGGTTACAGTTGTAACCCGAGATGTTTTTTTTTAATCATGTTAGTTATGTAATTTAGTTAACTACACTTTGTTAGTAGCTTGTTGTATAGCTAATTAGTAATTTGACTATAGAAATGAAAATTCACCCTATTTTTTCAAATGCATATTATCATATTATAATAAATTAATCCATGTATATATTTAATTTTCTTTTTAGCCCTTTGTTGACCTCATAATTTTTTATCAAAATGTCCCAGCTAACAGGGAGCCCTAACAATTGGGCTCCAATTGAGATTCTCTCAAAGTTATGAGCAAACTTTATTCCACTAACATTAATAGAACATTTGTTTAATGTCATCTGGTCTTTAAAAACGTTATCAAACATTAGAACAAAAATGTTACATCATTCATGGGACTTTTTTTTTTTCAATTGGACGTTAATTTAATGTTTGTTTGTTTTTCTAAACAGGACTACTTTTCAGATGGTTTAGATAACATTCAAAAGTAACATATCCTTAATTACATTCCCTTAATGTTTTTAAAACATTTAAAAAAAGAAAACTGGACATTTCTGATGAACATTCAGAAATAACATTTTCACAACTTAATGGGAACTTTAGCATAGAGTTCTCACAACATTTCTGTTATCTGGGTAACTGGGAAAATTCCAGTAAAGACTTCTTTCGGGTGATGTACAGTATGCTGGATTCTTCAGTCATTTAGTCCACTTGAACCCCATCTCTTTCTTACAATTGACTACAAGTCCACAGATCCGCCTCCATCCGATCGACAACCAACACCAAGTGACAAAGAAATTTTTTTATTCGGATGTACATCCCAATTAAGAAGAAAACATCTGTTGCTACTGCTAATTTATGGCAACTTCAACAATGAATAAATAAATTGACAAGCTGCAGTTTCAAAGTAACTTCAGCACTAATCTGCTCCTGAATTACTCAAATGGTTCCTTCTGAAAATCTCGATTTAAATTAGTTTCTTCTCAAACATCACACAACTGACGTTTCGTAATTTTAATAGTATCTGTCATTTTTCATAATCAACCTCATGTGTAAAGGCCTTGATGCTGACCTCATTTAGCCCTGATACAGGTACCTCATTAAGATGGTGGCCTGAAATGTTTCATAAATCAGATTTGGAGATGAGAGAGTCTGACTGGTAGCCTGCTCCTGTCAAAAACAATAGAACAGAAAACATTAACAGAGAGAATGTAAAGGAGTTTGTGACAGAAACTCATCTTCCATAATTCTTCACCATTTCCTGTTACTCTTTATCTTTTGCTGTCTTCAGAAGCTTCAGATATTTATGATTATGTCTTAATTAACACTAGAACTAACCTGAGCCAGATGAGAGACAAGATGCCAAACAGGAGTGTGTGTGTGTGTGTGTGAGTGTGTGTATGTGTGTGTGTGTGGGGGGGGGGGGGGGAAATAAAATCTCTGATAGAGATAAAAAGGAGAAACTGAGTAAGATAGTGAGACAGGAAACTAGGTAAGAAAGGAAGTGCAGATATATGAAACATTTAACCAACCCAAGTTAGTGCACACACATTAGGAGCAGTGAGTAGTGAACACCTATACACTGCAAACCGTGGACACAAAAACACACACACGGACAGCCCAATCACCTTTGAGTGTAAACTAAACGAGCCAAAGCACATTGCATCTCACAATTTGCAATTTGGCGCAATTTGCATCTCACGCTCCCCCCGCAGATTTACATACATGACCGAGACGTTCCCTTTCAGCGCCACCATTGCACCAAAAGGACGCTACGGAGGCCACATCCTACCCGTAGGGAGGTGTCATGAGGAAGTTACACATATAGACTTGTCATTAGGGCAGTGCTACATATGGAAGGTCTTTTTGGTAGCTTCAGCCTAATTAGGGGAAGTCAACACCAGCAGGGACGGCAGAGCAGAAAGACACAGGCTTGCTGACAGGGGTAGAATACACATATGGGATCTCAACATATGGGCACCTAGCCTAGCACAGGGGTCAACCACTAGGTGTAGTTACGAGTTATGTAGTTAGGCCTGGTGTCAGACATCTCTGCCGACGCCAGGAGCAAGATAAGTGCATGTATCCAGTCCTTAGGACAGGATTGGCACAGCAAGTGAGACACCGAGTGGGTCTCCAGTGTTACTGGCTACGTGAGGAAACCGGCTCTACCTGAAGACTATAAAATCTAGCAAACATTTTGGGTGTCACTCAGCCCGCAGCTCTACATATATCTGCCAGTGAGGCGCCATGTGCCAGCACCCAGGAGGAAGCAACACTCCTGGTAGAGTGAGCTCTAAACTCAAGGAGGCATGGCTCGCCTTGGGTTTGGTACTCCAATACGATGGCACCCTGTTGATGGAAGCCAGTGCAGTCAGGAGCACCATGTTTAATGACAGATTTCAGCTCAGTTGACTGCAGTGGTTCAAAGGGGGCTCTCTGTAATGCTGTTAGCAACAATGAGAGATCCCAAGAGGGTACGGGGGGATGGCAAGGAGGATTTAGCCTTCTCACACCCCTCAGGAACCTGATGATCAGGTCATGCTTCCCCACAGATTTACCATCTACTGCATCGTGATGTGCGGCAATAGTGGCAACATACACTTTCAAGGTGGAGAGTTTGCTCTTTTCCCAGTTGACCTGAAGCCCCAGCTTGTCCATGTCCCTGTGTTCGCACAACTGCTTTTGCGACTGGGTGTCGTGTTCGCTCATGGGACCATCAAATGCAAAGCATAGGAACGGTCTGTGTGAAGGGAGAATCGAGACTTGAAAGTATGCGTCCTTCAGGTCGATCGCTGCAAACCAATCTTGGGGATGGATGCATTCGAAAATGCATTTATGTGTTAACATTTTGAACAGGAGCTTGTGAAGGCCCGAAGGACTTGTGAAACTCACAGGTCCAAGATTGGCTGTAACCCACCGTCTTTCTTGGGTACAAGGAAGTAGGGGCTGTAGAACCCTGTTTTCATATTGGCCTTTACCAGTGAGACTGCAATCTCTGCCCATAAGATATGAGCATTACTGTTCAGCATGGAGGTGAACTGATTGCCCCTAAACTTGGGGGGACGCCGGGCAAACTGAATCCCATAGCAGAGTCTGATGGTCCAAATGAGCCAGCGTGATGGGCTGGGGAGTGCTAGCCAGGCCCCCAGAGTACAAGTTGGACCAAAGGGACCACAGACATACCTGCAGTGGTGCAGCTAAGTGGAGCACATGGACCCGACCCAGTTTGGCAGGGGCCACGCTGTGGTCTGGGTGGAGGTTGCTGCTGAGGCTGAATGGGGGCAGCTACAGGGGGGCAGTCTCGGCAACGAGCAGGCTGGTTGGGTGGTGTTTGGTTTGGTTTGGGCTGCGGCCAGGGCAGGATGTGTCTTATCGTCTGCTTCTGTGCAGCTGAGAACTGCTGGGCAAAGTTCTTGACCAAAGAGGCCGGCCGGGGAGTCGAGGATATCCGCCAGGTTCAGCCAAAGATGGTGTTCCTGGACGGAGGTGGCCTGTCCAGCGGCTCTGTAAGTCTTGGCCGTAAGAACGGCCGAAGAGCACTCGTCTTGTAGAACACTCTCTCAGTGAGCAGAAAAGTAGAACCACTCGGCTCAGAACGGCAATGTGCATTGGCTCATTTAGTTTACACTCAAAAGTGAGGCTCTCAGGTGAGATCCCATTACGTCAGCCATTCCGACATAACTTCGAACGTGACTGACTAAGAGGAAACTGAATGAGACAGGAAGCTAAAAAAAAGGGGTAAGAAATTGATATACACAGGAAACTGAAAGAAATGTGAAGTTGAGACAAACAGGAAACAAAGTGAGACAGAAAGCTAAGAAAAATAAGAAAATTAGGTACACCGGAGGCTGAGAGAAACAGGAAACTGGGTGGGACAGGAAGCTAAAAAAAGGAAAATGAGATACACAGGAAACAGAAACAGGAAGTTGGGAGAGGCTGGGCGAGACAGAAAGCTAAGGAAATAAGAAATTGAGATACACAGAGAACTGAAAGAAAAAAGAAGTTGAGAGGAATCTGGGTGAGACAGGAAGCTTAAAAAAAGGAAAATGAGATACACAGGAAACAGAAACGGGAAGTTGGGAGAGGCTAGGTGAGACAGGAAGCTAAGAAAAATAACAAACTGAGGTAAAAAGGTAGCTGAGAGAGACAGGAAAGAGAAGTAGAAAAAAAGAAATTGAGATACACAGAAAACAGAAATGGGAATCTGAGAGAGACAGGAAGCTGAGTGAGAGAAGAAGCTTGGAACGAAAATAAGAAACTGAGTTACACAAAAACAGAAATGGGAAGTTGAGAGAGACATAGCATTGAGACACACTCGAAACTGAGTGAGAAGAAACAGACAACTAAGTGAGACAGGAAGCGGATGCAATGTGTGAGAAGAGAGAGAAGAGATACGCTCTGTCTGTGAATGTGTTACTAGCATCACCCACACTGAATTCTAGGCATAAAGACTGCTGCTTAATGACCTGCGTTTTCTCATAATACTAATATGTAATATGTCTCGGAGAATGGAATGGCTATTACACACACACACACACACACACACACACACACACACACACACACACACACACACACAGTCCTAATGGTACTCGTAGTGCTGCATACTGTATAATTTAGACTCCTTGCACAAACTTCCACATTTCTCATTTTAGTAAGAAAGCTATCACAGAAATGTGTATTGTAAAAGATAGTTCATAACAACTCAAGTTTTATCATGAATTTCATGACGGATTTGTTTGGTCGAATAATCCTTCCTGCAGCACTTTTCCATTTCTAAACACACACACACACACAGAGGCATAACGTTGGGTTCCGATTACAAAGAAAGACCTCAGAGCTGTATCCCGGACACTGATTATCACTACATTTATCACAATACACCATCATACTCCATTTTCATTTTTTTCGCTCAACTAAATCCATATCCAGGACACCGTTTCTCTAGCTGTGCCATTACCAGCGATTTCATGAAAGCCAGTTAACACAGACAATTTGCAAATCAATTTCCTTTGACTTTGTTATGGGGGCCTTTTTGAATGGGTCCCTGAGGGGCTCTCCAGTCAAAAGTAGTGTCCCATTCTGCAGCTCATGGTGTTTACTGATCCTTAGAAAGTTTTAAGGAAATCTGTAGTCATTAAACTGAAGAGGAAATAAAACAAATCAGACCTGCTCTGACATGAAACAATGAGAATATTTGTTGGCAAATGAACTGATGAAAGATGTCTGATATATAACTCTAATATTTGAAGATTTCAGACATTTCAGTTTGAGGAGACTGTCCATGTTGGGCCACTTCTTGCAATTCTTTCTTTGTTTTTACACTAGAGCTTTTGGTGTAGACTCGAGTCCTTATAGACAAACAGAGATCAATTCATTTGTTTGGTAAAAAAATATTTTTCTGTACATGTCTGCTTGAAAACAGTGGTCTGGGGTACGGTTATAATCATAGTAATCCTGGTGATAATAATTAGATGTGCTGCAAAGGACTGGTAGTACTGCAAAATTGTCTTTCTTTTATTATTGTAAGTTGTTCTTATTGTAAATGCTCAATCTTTATCCTGGCGATAGAAGTACATGTTAAGGCATTGACTACCATGACTGCCAGAGGAATACAACTGTTGCTGAGTCTTTTGGTCTTGGCAGGAAAAATAGTCAAAATATGTGACCATTTAGTCGCAAAATGCAACCATTTTGCAATCTGGAGCCCTGCTGCCAAATCCAGGTACAGTGGTAGGTTCTGATAATGAGCGAAATCAGTTTTTCTGTCTGGTTTGAAGGGATGATTGTCTAAAACAGGGGTGTGCAACTCTGACACTCGAAGTTCACTTTCCTAAAGAGTTTAGCTCCAACTCTAATAATAAAAAAACACCTGAAAATCTAACCAAAGTCTTCAGGATTGCTTGAAAAATACAGGCAGATATGTTTGATTAGGGTTCCCTTTCTTTTGTGCCTAAAGCCCAGACGAAAGATTGCCATTGTGAAACAATCGTGGTGATTTCTGTGATCATGGCTCCTAATCTTTGGTCCTATGTCGTAAAAATGAGAGAGGTTCAAAGACGGTCATTGTCATGGTCTTGTGACCAAAGATAGCTTTGTCAGTGTCATAAATTCAGCATGATCATCGCACAGTGTGTTTGCTGCTACGACCTACGTCTACTGACCAGCCAATAAAAATGCAACATGAAATCAATGCGGCATGGCGCTAAAACTTAAAACTGATTACCTCAAGCTCTTTTCCCTTCCTCTTTCGCCGCATCCTCTTTTTTTTAGCACACATAAAAACTACAACTGCCAAACTTCATCATGGTCTTTTTGTTTACCACTAGCGCAAGCTGATGACGGCCCAGGCGGGCATAATTGGCCCACCAAATCAAAAGTTGGTCACTTTCCAAATAGATGTATGAAATAATTAAATAAACAATAATAATTATAATAAATGTCTTATCACACTATAGGCCAAATTTACTAAACAGGGCGAATTAGTGTGAGAGCGCAATCCCATAAAAGCACAGATGGGAGTGGAAAGTTCTGTGCATGATCTACTGACGACACGCAGATTAAAGAACACAGACGCAGCCGGATCATTTCCATAATGATTTAAAAACTGGTTTAAAACATGCTTTTTTGGGGCGGTAAATAATGGCAAAAATATCAGTAAATGGACTAGTGCAAAGCATAGTAAATCACCTTGCATGATTCATTTAAATACTTTCCTCTCATTAATTTTGCAAAAATAACTGTGTCCATGCCTTTTCAGTACTAATTTTTCACTCTGTCTTTAGTAAATCCTGACAGTAGTTTTTAACGCCAAAAGAGGGTTTCTGTGGTCAATTGCAGGCCATTTCCCAGTTTTTCCTCTCCCTATATCCAAACCTCATCAGAGCACTTTTCCTCTTTTTCAACCTGTGTCATCTTCACAGCTCTATGATATTGTTTCTAAAATGAAGCCCTCATTATGTCCTTCTGATGTTCTGCCTCCTCATATTTCCAGTTAAGTCCAATTGTTACTGCTATTACTAATAGCTCCCTAGCAAATGGAGATGTGCCAACCACTTTTAAACATGCTATAGTCCAACTGCATTTTAATTTAAGTGCAGCATTTGACACAGTCGATCATGACATCATTTTACAAAGACTTAATTATGTAGCTGGGTTTCAGGGACCAGTGCTAAAGTGGTTTGCCTTTTACTTTAAGGTGAAAATGTTTCTCATCTCATGCTCAAATCTCTTATGGTGTTCCACAGGGTTCCATTTTGGGTTCTCTTCTTTTTGCTTTATACATGCTTCCCCTAGGTCATATTATTCACAAACACAACTTATGATATAATTTATATCAGGGGTGTACAACCCTGCTCCTGGAGGGCTACCGTCCTGCAGATTTCAGTTCCAACCCTGCTCCAACACACCTGTCTGGAATTTATTAAGCAGCCCTGAACACCACGATTAGCTGGTTCAGGTGTGTTTGATTCAGGTTGGAGCAAAAATCTGCAGGGTGGTAGCCCTCCAGGACCAGGGTTGGACATCCCTGATTTATATAATAATAATAATAATAATAATAATAATAATAATAATAATAATAATAATACATTTATTTTGTATAGCGCATTTAAACGTTGCTTTCTCAAAGCGCACAAGCAAAAGCAAACACAAGTAACACAAGCAAACACAACAATATAAATTAAAATATTAAATACAGAGCAAACAAACAAAAAAGAAACAATTAAACAACAAAATAAAAACAAAATTGATCAGTTAGAAGCAATCCTGAAATAAAAAGTTTTAAGACGAGATTTAAAAATACCTAATGAATGAATTTCCCTAATGTCAACTGGGATAAAATTCCACAATTTTGGGGCATAAGATGATAAGGCCCTGTCACCTCTAGAACGAAGCCATGCTTTAGGAACGACTGAAAAAAACTCTGCAAGGATTGCAAGTTGTGACTAGATGTATGTTGTTAGAAGCTTGGCCAAGTACTGAGGAGCCAGATCATGCAGTATGTTAACATAAGGATTTTAAAATCAACACAGTATCTAACAGGGAGCCAATGCAACAATGCCAAAACAGGGGCTATATGGTCAACAACCCTAGTCCCAGACATAATTCCATTAAAACAAATTGACTGTGATCAGCAAAGTAGGACCTGAACCAGTTCAGAGCAGTCTCCTTTACGCCAAAGACAGATTCAAGTAGACTAAGTAATAGCATATCAGTATCAAAAGTATCAAAAGCTGAACTTAGGACCAAGAGAATAATAATTGACAAAGAGCCAGAGTCTGATGCTAAAAACAAGTTGTTGGTGACTTTAACCAAGGCCGTCTCAGTGTTATCCTCTGAAACCCAGACTTCAAATTGGGAAGCAAAAACACCCTCTAAAATTTTTGCCAAAATAAAAGATTTGAAATTGGATGACAATTGCTGAAGTTGTTCAAATCAGTATTTTGCTTTTTTAGAACAGGAGTGATAGCAGCCATTTTAAGTGCTGCTGGCACAACACTAGTTAACAATGAGTCATTTATAATAGTAAAAACATTAGGACACAAAAAAGCCAAAACAGGATTTAAATAAATTAGATGGGAAGGGATCAATTATAGTACAAACAAAGATCAAGTGGTAAATTTCATAGGTTTCATTCATGTTATATAATTTCTATGCCGATGACACAGCTTTATCTTCCTATAAAAATGTTCTGTGTCTAATATGTTTGAATGTCTTCATGACATAAAATGATGGATGGACGTGATTTTTTTTTTTTCTCCAATAATCGTCTTTGGTTTTTCTCCAATAATCCATCAGTTCTGACCTCTGGCATTGTCAATCAGCTTGGTCCCCTCTCTTCTAATGTGTGCGATTGTGTTAAAAATCTTGGGTTTATTTTCAATCCCACATTGTGTTTTGATAAGCAGATCAGTGCTGTTGTGGTCTATTGCTAGAATCAAGAAGATTCTTTCTAAGAAGGACCTTGAAATTGTTATTCATGCATTTATCATTGTGTTAACTGGCTTTTCATTTATAACATCAAAGTTAGACTACTGTAATTCCCTCTTTCTGGGTTTTCCTAAATCAGCTTTAGATTGCTTACAATTGGTGCAAAATGCGGCAGCCAGATTATTGACTGGAACTAGAAAATGTGAGCACATTACAACTGTACTTGCCTCTCTACACTGACTACCGGACAAGTTCCGTGTTAAAATTCTGCTCTTTGTTTTTAAAGCATTGCATGGATTTGCTCCCCAGTATATCTGTCATCTCCTTACCCCATATACTGCTTTAGGATTGCTTCAGTCATCTAGTCAATTACCCTTCTCAGTCCCTCGTTCACGTTTTAAAGCTTAAGGCTCCCAGGGTCTGGAATAGTCTTCCCCTACATATTATATTTTCCCTTTTTATGTTTAGGAGATTTTTATATTTAGGAGTTTAAATCCTCCTTGAAAACGCATTTTATTCTTTATTTTTTAATTATTTTGAGTGTGTAAAATTTGTATTTGTCCATTTGGTTTTTGTATCATTACATGTTTAGTCTTTAAATATGTTTTAAATTTCTTGTTCAGCGCTTTGGTTTCAACATCTGTTATTTTTAAATGTGATTTATAAATAAATAAACTCCCTATAGGTGCATATCATGAAACATTAAATATGAATCCCAGTTGTCTCCGATGAAAGTTTGTAAAACTATCCAGTGTAAAGTCACTGTAGAGGCGGGTGTTGGTGGTGATCCTCAACTCTCCATCAAGGTAGCTGTACACAAAATTAATCCACCTCTTCTTGATATCATCATTGTTTTGTATGCTGTTTTGTAAGTTATCGCAACCAGGTAATATGCATTTACGTGACGAAGGAATAACTAGCTAGCAAACTGTAGGCTGTAGGCTATAGTAACTAACAGTACTGACAGTAACTCGTGATTGAGCGGCGAACTGATGAGAATGTGCTCTGGTTATGATAGTGTTAGGGCAGGGGCCAGGCTCAGTGGCTCTAGTGCGCAAACAACAGTTATGATAGTATTAGAGGAAGGGCCAGGCTCAGTGGCTCCAGTGCGTCATGGACAGTTATGATAGTGTTAGAGGAAGGGCCAGGCTCAGTGGCTTCAGTGCGTCATGGACAGGTATGATAGTGTTAGAGGAAGGGCCAGGCTCAGTGGCTCCAGTGCATCATGGACAGTTATGATAGTGTTAGAGGAAGGTCCAGGCTCAGTGGCTCCAGTGCGTCATCGACAGTTATGATAGTGTTAGAGGAAGGGCCAGGCTCAGTGGCTCCAGTGCATCATGGACAGTTATGATAGTGTTAGAGGAAGGTCCAGGCTCAGTGGCTCCAGTGTGTCATCGACAGTTATGATAGTGTTAGAGGAAGGGCCAGGCTTAGTGGCTTCAGTGCGCCATCGAGACACCATTTTAGCCCTGCCCAAAGAATCCTGAACACAGACATGGTGAAAAACGTCTCGGTTGCATCGTGAAGCACGTATGTAATCAGTCCAATAGAGAGACGGAACGTCATAGGCGGGTGACGTCATAGACCCGGAAACTATAAAGCATACTGGCAAACACATGCCGTTAGCTTCTGAAATAGTCTGAAGCAAGACGCTTGCGGGCATGCAGGGAGTATGGAAGGGTGACGCAGCGTCTCGATCCCCCTTCAGGGAACTAAGGTTACATGCGTAACCGAGACGTTCCCTTTCAAGAGAACACGCGCTGCATCACCACTTTGGGAACGAGAATACCCACGTCCCCATAGGAGCCAGATGCCCGCCTGTAGAATTGACTTAAGAGGCGAGCACCCGAGCCCCCGGAGTAGCGTTAATGTCAAGTTCGTAGAATCTGACAAAGGTATGTGGGGAGGACCACCCCGCTGCATCACAAACATCCTGCAGGGAAGCCCCTGCCAAGGGAGCCTTAGAGGCAGCCATACTCCTAGTAGAGCCAAAGGAGAAGGTTGCCCGGCGGCCACATAAGCAAGTGAAATCGACTACCCATTTGCCCATTCTCAACTTTGAAACCGCCAGAGTGCCACAGAGAGGGCTTGGATATCTCCTATTCTCTTTAAAGAAGAAATTGCAAGAAGAAAGATAGTCTTTAGAGTGAGAAACTACTCAAAAACTTCATTAAGAGGCTCAAAGGGAGCCTCAGAAAGACCTTGAAGGACAACTGAAAGGTCCCAGGCAGGCACCCTGGTGCACACTGCAGGTCTTAACCTCAAGGTACCACAGAGGAAACGAGTAACTAGAGGGTGTCGCCCCAAATGAAACACCACCGAAAGGAGTCTGGTAAGCTGCTAAGGCCACCACATACACCTCTAATGTGGAGGGAGCTAACCCAGCGGAGAACAATAATGTACCATAGCGTCCATCCAAGAGGAGCTTGAGGTGCTAAAGAGAACCACAGTCGACAGTGGGTGTTTGCTTGAGTGGCAAACAGGTCCACTTTGGCCCTGCCGAATTTCTCCCAAAGGAGCTCCACCACCTCGGTGTGGAGTCTCCACATACCCGGGCCTCGGCCCCTGTCTCGACAAGATGTCTGCTTCCACATTCAAATGCCCTGGGATGTAAGCTGCCCTGACTGAGTGCAGCTTCCCCTGGGCCCACAGGAGGATCTGGCGAGCCAGCTTGTATATCGGGCGAGATCTCAGACCTCCCTGATGGTTTATATAGGAGATGTGCTGTCTGTGCATTCTAGTACATGATGGCCCCTGAGATACGGCAGGAAGTGTCTCAGGGCCTGAAACACCACCAACATTTCCAGACAATTTATGTGCCAGGAACGATGATGGTCCTGCCATAAGCCCTGGGCTGAGCGACCACTCATTGTCGCCCCCCAGCCCGTAAGGAAAGCGTCTGTGGTCAGAGATACTTGCTGACACAGCGCCCCCAGTGACGGGCCTTGGGAATCCAAAATGTGGATCCTTCTACATAGCCAAGGAGCAGAGACACTGCTGCGTTACCTTGACCATGCGAAAGGGGTTCCCCCTCAGGGAAAACCCTTTGGTTTTGAGCCACCACTGCAACAGCCTCATGTACAACAGGCCACAAGGTATAACGTTGGACGCTGCAATCAGACCTAACATTCTCTGAAACTGCTTGACAGTGAGTGACTGTTCTAACTTCACCCATTTCACTGCTGAGAGAACCGACCCTATGAGAGGCTCTGATAGGCGGGCCTGCATAGAGACTGAGTTCCAACTCACGCCTAGATACGTTATTCTCTGAACAGGAGAAATAACGCTCTTCTTGGAGTTGAGCCTCAGACTCAACTTCCTCATGTGTGCGAGAACAACATCTCGATGTTGAACCGGCAGATGCACAGACTGCGCTAAAATCAACCAGTCGTCGATATAAATGAGAATGCGGATCCCCTGCATACGCAGGGGGTCTAACGCCACGTTCACACAGTTTGTGAGAGGGCTAGACAGAAGGGAAGCACCCGATATTAGTACGCTTTTTCCTCAAAAGCGAACCTCAGGTATTTCCTGTGCTGAGGAAGGATGGAAACATGGAAATAAGCGTCCTTTAGATCTATCATGACAAACGAGTCCTCGAACCTGATTTGAGACACAATCTGTTTGAGTGTAAGCATCCTGAACTTGAGCTTTGCCACAGAGCGGTTGAGAACGCACAGATCTAAAATAGGGCGCAACCCCCCATCCTTCTTTGGCACAATGAAGTACCGGCTGTAAAACCCTGACTCCCTGCTGGGCAGAGGAACCCCTTCTATCACTCCTTTTTGCAGTAGAGTCTGTACTTCCTGAATCATAACCAGAGCCTGCTCAGTGCCCACCACTGTGGGCAGAACCCCGTTTAAACTGGGTGGACGACACCTGAACTGAATGGCGTACCCTTTTCTTATTATCTGCAGGACCCACTGAGATATATTTGGCAAATTTTCCAACTCTGCCAGAAAATCTACTAAGGGTACCAGCCTCTCGAGACTGGTCTCTGATGTACACTGCACCGCGAGCACAGCGCCCTGAAGCGGCAAACCGGCAGGGAACAACTGGCTCGACAGCGCCACCTCACTCGGACGGAGTTGGCGGAATGACCTTGTGAGGGCACCGAAAGCAGACGGGCACCGTAAGCTGAGGTGAACACCACCTGCCCACAGGCGTCGGGGCTTCTTAGACGCAGCCTAATGGTAATGATGGTCCTCAGATCTGTCTTACCCTTGGAAGGCATCAAACAGGAAGGTCTTGTCTTTCTCCTTAATGTCCATAAGATTTAACCACAGATGCCTCTCCGTGGCCACCAGGGCTGCCATAGAGCAGCCTATCAATCTTGCCGTCTCCTTGGTGGCCCGGAGAGCTAAATCTGTCATAGACCGGAGCTCGCTGACGACATCAGCTTTGATCACGTGGCTCTCACCCAGGTCTTTCAGCAGGTCAGCCTGTTATGCCTGCACGATAGCCATAGTGTGCAGGCATGTGGCGGCCTGACCCGCTGCCGAGTATGCTTTGCACACTAAAGCTGATGTAGCTCTGAGAGGCTTAGTGGGCAAAGATGTGGCTTTAATGGCCGATGCCGACTCGGGAGAGAGATGGCTCGCAAGCGTCTCCTCCACCCTCGGCATTGAGCCATAACAATGTCTTTTGAGACCCACATTGTTACTATATACTGATGTGTGGGGACTGAATATGTGTGAAGACATGGGCCGATTCCACGATCACAAGCCCCATCGTGGAGGCTGAGCAGAGCGGGCTGGCAGGAAGCGCTCATCGAGCCTGCTTTTAACTGAGGCGCGCTCCTGATTCTCTTGTGGCCAGTCAATGTTTATACTACAGACATCCACCTCCTCAGAGCTGGACAGCTGCAGAATCGAGACCGCCCCCTGGGCGGGAGAAACTGCCGCGTGGGCTCCTGAACCCAGAGAGGCAGCACCGTACCTGCCAGGTAAGGGCAGAGAAAGGGCTGGGCCCGTCTCTAACCCCTCTGACAGATCCATCTGCGAACCCCACGACATAAGCTGACGCTGTAATATAGCGCGAGCAGGGAGGAACACACTTCTTGAAATGTTGTTCGCTTGCCATATTCTCTCTCTTTGTCAGTGTGAAGTGGAACTTGTGAGAAAACAAAAAAGTCTGAACTCAGACACAAACACAGAGCTGACAATGGACAATGTTACACAGAGCGCTTGCTGAAGACAACAGAAGCTAACGGCGTGTGTTTAACGGTATGCTTTTCCGGGTCTATGACGCCACCCGCCTATGGCGTTCCGTCTTTCTATTTGACTGATTACATACGTGCTTCAGGACGCAATCACGCAGAGGCATTCCCAAAGCGGTGACACAGCGCGAGTTCCCTTGAAAGGGAACTGTTTAACTGTCTAACTCCACAATTCAGTACTACACAGTTCACAGTCTTTGTAATGCGTTTCAGCAATACATTTCTAACATGTATAATGTGTTGAGACACTTGATTATGATGAGTTGATTTTGTTTTTATCCATATTGCATGTGTACATGTAAAGGTAAGTACAAACATTTTCTCAATGCTTATAGTTAAAAAAAATCTAAACATTAATTCATATAAACTTGGTTTCACAGACAAGGCTTAGATTAAGCCAGGATTAGGCAGGACTGGTTCACTTAATTTAAGTAGCTTTTATAAATGTGGCTTTAAAGTAAAAACATTACTGGTGTGCATCTTGAGACAAAACAATGGCACTGACATATTTGAAGATATTTTAGTGCAAGATGCTTTTAGTTAAAATATGCATTTTAGTCTGGGACTACAGGGAGTGCAGAATTATTAGGCAAGTTGTATTTTTGAGGATTAATTTTATTATTGAACAACCATGTTCTCAATGAACACAAAAAACTCATTAATATCAAAGCTGAATATTTTTGTATCAATATTTTAAGTAGTTTTTAGTTTTAGCTATTTTAGGGGGATATCTGTGTGTGCAGGTGACTATTACTGTGCATAATTATTAGGCAACTTAACAAAAAACAAATTTATACCCATTTCAATTATTTATTTTTACCAGTGAAACCAATATAACATCTCAACATTCACAAATATACATTTCTGACATTCAAAAACCAAACAAAAACAAATCAGTGACCAATATAGCCACCTTTCTTTGCAAGGACACTCAAAAGCCTGCCATCCATGGATTCTGTCAGTGTTTTGATCTGTTCACCATCAACATTGCGTGCAGCAGCAACCACAGCCTCCCAGACACTGTTCAGAGAGGTGTACTGTTTTCCCTCCTTGTAAATCGCACATTTGATGATGGACCACAGGTTCTCAATGGGGTTCAGATCAGGTGAACAAGGAGGCCATATCATTAGATTTTCTTCTTTTATACCCTTTCTTGCCAGCCACGCTGTGGAGTACTTGGACGCGTGTGATGGAGCATTGTCCTGCATGAAAATCATGTTTTTCTTGAAGGATGCAGACTTCTTCCTGTACCACTGCCTGAAGAAGGTGTCTTCCAGAAACTGGCAGTAGGACTGGGAGTTGAGCTTGACTCCATCCTCAACCCGAAAAGGCCCCACAAGCTCATCTTTGATGATACCAGCCCAAACCAGTACTCCACCTCCACCTTGCTGGCGTCTGAGTCGGACTGGAGCTTTCTGCCCTTTACCAATCCAGCCACGGGCCCATCCATCTGGCCCATCAAGACTCACTCTCATTTCATCAGTCCATAAAACCTTAGAAAAATCAGTCTTGAGATATTTCTTGGCCCAGTCTTGACGTTTCAGCTTGTGTGTCTTGTTCAGTGGTGGTCGACTTTCTGCCTTTCTTACCTTGGCCATGTCTCTGAGTATTGCACACCTTGTGCTTTTGGGCACTCCAGTGATGTTGCAGCTCTGAAATATGGCCAAACTGGTGGCAAGTGGCATCTTGGCAGCTGCACGCTTGACTTTTCTCAGTTCACGGGCAGTTATTTTGCGCCTTGGTTTTTCCACACGCTTCTTGCGACCCTGTTGACTATTTTGAATGAAACGCTTGATTGTTCGATGATCACGCTTCAGAAGCTTGGCTATTTTAAGACTGCTGCATCCCTCTGCAATATATCTCACTATTTTTGACTTTTCTGAGCCTGTCAAGTCCTTCTTTTGACCCATTTTGCCAAAGGAAAGGAAGTTGCCTAATAATTATGCACACCTGATATAGGGTGTTGATGTCATTAGACCACACCCCTTCTCATTACAGAGATGCACATCACCTAATATGCTTAATTGGTAGTAGGCTTTCCAGCCTATACAGCTTGGAGTAAGACAACATGCATAACGAGGATGATGTGGTCAAAATACTCATTTGCCTAATAATTCTGCACTCCCTGTATGCTTAAACTGCGGATAATGTTTATACAGACATTGATAAAAAGAGGGAATCATTTTATTGCATTTTCATGCACTGTAAAATAAATGATAGGATCAATAATTCATGGCAACATTTGTTTTAACATTACTTTAACTCATTAGCAATTTCAACTTTCTTTTATAAGTTATACAAGATTCAACTTGATTTTTAAGACATTTTCAATATAATTTAAGTTGATATGTCTTGTACTGCCTATTTTATTGTGCCTAATTTAAAGCAGCAACAAAACTTTTGACAAAAAAAGTTTTTACAGTTTTTTACAGTGCAATTTTTATATTTTTCTTTGGTAATTTGGCATGCAGTTTCTACACTCTACACTCCTGTTTTATGAAGGCCTACCCCCTTGAACATTTCTGGCCTCACCCCTGATATACATGCAGCTTTTTAAGTGTTAGATACTGTTTACCATGGTGCAAACGTAAAAAAAAATGTGTTGGCTCAACAATAACAACAAAAAACTAGTTTGCATAATTTTTTTTTTCAACAAATTATGTTCAACCAACAAACTAAGTTGAGTTAAAGGAACTTAATAATTTGTAGCACAAACATACATTTTTAAGTTGTTTACTCAAAAGAAAAAAATAAGTTTTTTTTATTTAAAACTAAAATTATTTTATCAATATTAAGTTAATGTAATGATCAACATTATTACGTCAACAGAACTCAACAAAATAATGTTTGCAACTTAATTTTTAACTTGCAAACATGAAGTTGTGGTAACAGGTCCCCTGAATTACTTTTTAGAAGATTGTGTTATCCTCCTGCAGACTCAACTATTGGTACACTTAGTCCATTCTCTGTTTGCTTTCACCTACTTACAAAACTATATGTGACAAGCAGGGCGAGCGAGAGCTGTGAGAGAGCGGTGCGAGGCCGGTGAATGATTGGAAGATGAGCGCCAGCTGCACATCACACTGGTCTCGAATCCTCTCACAGAGGAGCTCGGAACCATAAAAGGAGGAGTGACAACGGTGAAGGATGAGAGAGGACCAGGCCTGGATTTTATGTTGTGTTTTATTTACGTTTTGTGATGTGTGTGTTCGGCAGTCGTCCGTGAGGGCCTGCCGCTTTTACTTTCATTTTGTGTTTATTTATTTGATTAAAGTCTGTTAAATGTTCGCCAGTTCCCGCCTCCTTCTTCCCTGAACAAAGAACTTTGTTACACTATATCAATCAAAAAGACGGAGAGTTTTATGGTCTTCATTCACAAGACTTATTTCTTTTAACTATCCCTATAAGTTCATATGGAACTGGGTAAAATGGAGCTCATATATGCTGCTCTTGCCTGGAATCGTTTACAAGATAAATTACATCTAAGCGAGCTGGTATCGCTAAATGAATTTTAGGTCTTTTTGAATGATCTCGAATCTGGTTAATCTGATTGTAAATGTTATGACTAATTATAGCTTCAATTAAAGATGACTGTGATGTTAAATCTTGGTGTTTTCATGTACTGTGCCCTATTTTATGTAATTACCATTGCTGTCACCTGTGTTGGCCAGGACACTCTTGTAAAAGTGATTTTAAATCTCACAAGTTTTTTTATTTTCCTGGTTAATTAAAGGTTGAAAGATAGGAAGGAATGAAGCTAATCTCTGCAATACAGTGGCTCTCAATGGCCACAGTTGCCCACTCCTGGTCTTGTTGAGTGTTTAGGTTGATATGCACACTGGAGGGAGTCCAGAGGGGTGGTTCAGGACTAGTTTCTCGAAGCACTTCATAATGATTGGTGTGAGTCACAGGCTGGACATCATTGAGGCAGGACAAATTTGACTTCTTTGGAATTGGTATGATGGTGGTGGATAAGAAGCAGACAGGAATGACAGCCTGGCTCAGCAAATTGTCTGAGGATCAGCTAACTGGTTAGCACACTTGCAGGTGTGCTGTCAAATCCGGCAGCCTTACTTGGATCGACTTCGGTTAGTAACAATTTCTTGTCTTAGTTTTAGTTGGAAAAACATAGTAACTTATCTTCAAGAAGAGGTGTGGGTTTCCTTCATTATGAGTTTGGAGACATTCTCCATAATGACTTGAATTAACATAATCTATGCAATTGTTAATGCAGATGATGCATACTCCTCTAAACCAATGGTATACTTCATTGCATCCGCCTCTCTATACATGTTCCAGTCAGTACCTCCCAATCAGTCCTGTAGTGCTGACATGGTTTTTCTGGCCATACTCTTATCCGTTTCGGCTCATTTCAGTGGCAGTCTATATGCTTGTATTAGCGCAAGAAAGATGTGGCCCGGAGAAGCCCAGGGGAGGCAGCATGCTGCCCTGTATGCGTCATATGCAAATCTGGGATGTTGTTATTCAGCCATGTTTCAATTGAAATAAAGACACAACATGTCTTCATCTCTCTCTGAGCTGACTGCTGCAGGGTTTGGTGGCCCAGTTTATTTTACAAATAATGGACAATGCTTAAGAGAATTAATGTTAGAGCTGGTCTGTTGGGGTTATTGTTTAGCCTAGCTTGTTTAGCCTAGCCTCTTTCCTCGCTTCCACTTAATCTAGCGCTACTTGTGGAACCTCCTTTATCGGGTTGTTGTAGCAAGTGCTCACTATGGGTCATTATAGATGTAAACAACATTTAACACTGAAATATTTGTGACATTTAGTTTTTTTTTTTTTTTTCTAGAATTGAGTGAACCGCTGAGTCCATGACCTTAATCTCTTATAATTGTCACATTTGATGGTGAAATGAACTTGCATGCAAACAGAATACAATACTTACAGAATTGCCTTATTTAGATATGCAGAAATTCTTTATTATACTAGCATTTAGCTGATGCAGTAGCAGGCGTTGGCCCGCACTCTCCACTCCGTTCCACACTGCTCCACACAGCCTTTGTGAATGCAAAGTGCCTGAACACAAGAGCAGCCACGATGTCACAAACAGCGCTTGTGCCTATCGCACAAAATGCCTTTAAAGCAGTTGAATGTGTGTCAGAAAAAGAAACACTTTAAGTTCTTAAAAACAAGTGTGAGGAAATGAGCTAAATGAAAGTTTGTGCAGAGTGTTTGGATAATTGAATCAGAGCCCAGATGAGGAGGAGGAGTCACCGGCGAGCAGAACGGCCCGACGCGACTCACTGCTCTGGGTAATGGTGTTTTCTTTTGCAGGGAAATGAAATATAAGGCCATTAAAGAAACACACACAGAAGGATGTGTCAACAGATCCGCAGCGGATGTCAGTGCAGAGTGAATGTGGAGCTGTTTTTACAGATCGAGCAACGGAAATCAGACAAGCATCTGTCAAACGCAGAGGAACACACGTACACATACACTGCCGCAGGCTATAGATGGGTAGAATCACTTTAGAGCGATATTGCAAAGCAGGACTGCCTTTCAATAGACCATTCATGACCCATTTATGACCTGCATTAGCAAAACCATACAGACAGGCATAGAGACAGATGTTGTGTTGGTTCAGGGTTTGTTGGGGTTCTATCGAGCGCGTGTGTTTTGTGTTCACTGCATCAGTACTGGCCGCAAGTTCTGTTCGGTTTGGACCAGAGAATTACAACCTCTACAAATCTCTTTATCTTTCTGACACACACACACTGCAGAAGGTCCACCTAATTAATTTACTGATTGCTGGCCAGTCTGTGTGTGTTGTCTCGATCTCTCTCACACACAGAAACACAACCCAAGCACTGAAAGCTTCTATTTATTGACGGCATTGCACACCAGTCATTTAAAAGCACTTTAGCCACAGTGTGTGTGTTAAGAGGACAGCCCTTGCCATAGGCATCTTGCTCTCATGACACACTTTTCACTGTGTTCAGTTTGTCTTTATTACTGGTGTCGTTAGGTCAAGCATCATATTAATGTAGTCAGCCGAGTTAAGGTGGCTCTGTGCCAGCTCAAAATTAAATTATTCCTGCTCTGAACCACCTCTGACCTAAGTATCAAAGGCAGATTATGTATGTAATCGCAATTTCTGTGTAAATGCATTTATGCCACCTCTGCCACACACGCAGAATGGAATTTAGTTCAGTACTGAACTAAATTCCATTCCACGTCTTATTGTGCTTAAACTGTGTGTCAAATATGCACAAGGATTACACAAACACAGTTCTTTTTATCTTAAGTTCCCTTTCATAGGGGAACTCGCACTGCGACCTAGGACACTATGGGAAATGCCTCCAGTGTGACCGGTGTCTGAAGCACGTGTCTAAACATGACAATAACATTGGCCAGCGACATCCTGACACCGTGTCCTAACTACACGCGATGCAATGGCGCGACACACAATAAAAGCCGTCTTTTCCATGTTAATTCGAGTTTTTGTCCGTGATGATCCATTTTAGAAACGGTTTCTATTTCTGCCACGTCGCGGCAGGAATAACAGCACAAAACATGGCAATGATAATTTGAGTTAATGTTTATGTGCTTTATTTAATGTCAAACGTGTGTAATGTGACTTTGAATATCATTTAGTGCTCCCAGCTTTGTAACGTAGTCGTACTAAAAGCAACAATGGATAATTCACCTCAGATCTTGAAATTAAACAAATGGAAACATGAACGTTCAAACTGTTAACAAACAATTATATTCTATGACAAAGATTGTTTTAGTAACTCAGTATTTTTAGTAATGCAGACATCCCAACCTGAAAAAAGTCATTTCAGGGATGTATCCCGAAGACCCCGGTCTGCTATTATAAATTTATGAGACCTAATTCTGAGGCAGGCAGGTATCCCAGCTGTCCCACACAATAGAAGTGCTCTGCAATGTCCAGACACCAAATAATATTACAGGTTTTACAATGTTTGCAGCTAGCCTTAGCTGTTAGCTCCCATTGGTCATTTAGGATGAGCATTTAGTAAAACCTTCCCTGTTATGGGCAAGGTCCTCTGTGCCCTGTAATGAGCTATAGACAGCATCAAGTGGTATAGCTCTGTCAACCTCCTTGGTTAACCTTCTTCAAGGTGGCCGTTGCTAGGCTTCCTCTTATTCTGAAGTGTCATCCTGCTGAGGCCTCTGCTCCCCAGAGATCCACTTGGATAGCAGCATTGAGTTGTCAGGCTCTTTTGTAAGCCTCCTTGGTTAACAGTCCTTAGCTTAGAACGCAGTTAAGACTCATCTTGCTGAGGGCTTCTTAGAGCTCCCTTCGGATACTATATGCGAGCCTCCTTGATGATATTTTTTAGAGTGTTGTTAGGTCTCTTATTTTGAGAGTGTTTTTTCTGAGACTTCAACTCGTCAGGTGTATAGTGTCCCCTGAAGTGACAGGCAAGATATTCCTTATCCTTGGCCAAATTCCATTGAAGGTATTCGAAAGAATACCAGGCCCTGAGCTATGCCAATGTGGTATGTAGCTGGGATTTATTAGGGAATAGAGTCTTGACAGCCCTGAGTCATGACAGGAATAGAGTCATGATGCATACCCTCTAGGATGGGGAATTGTGACTCCGGACCTAGCTCTGTGGCGTCATTAACTTTATGTCAGCTGTTACGGCATTTATTCCTTCAGAATGGCGGAGGTGGCATTTGTTCCCCATAGCGTCCTAGGACACAGTGCGAGTTCCCATTCGAAAGGGAATGCCTCAGATTATGAATGTAACCATGTTTCCCTTAGAAAGGGAAATGAGACGCAAATGAGATGTGTCTCGTTGCCATGCTTCAGGTATGCCTGCCTACATCTCCTTCAGACAAAAGAAGTTGTTGACATGTACTACAAGTGCCCTTTTATACTCTGGTCACACCGGTAGTGATGTCACAGTCTGTCACCGGCCGATGTTATTGTTGTGTTAAGACACATGCTTCAGACAAAAATTAGAAAAAATTAAGAGACCACTTTTTTTCCAGAGCTGTATATATATATATATATATATATATATATATATATGTATATATACACACTATATTACCAAAAGTATTGGGACACCCCTCCAAATCACCCCTCTGTCTGGTAATCCGACGGACGAGTCTGGGTTAGACGGTTGCCAGGAGAACAGTACTTGCCTGACTGCATTGCGCCAAGTGTAAAATTATGGTGTGGGGTTGTTTTTCAGGGGTTGGGCTTGGTCCCTTAGTTCCAGTGAAAGGAACTCTTAATGCTTCAGCATACCAAGACATTTTGGACAATTTCATGCTCCCAACTTTGTGGGAACAGTTTGGGGATGGCCCTTTCCTGTTCCAACATGACTGCGCACCAGTGCACAAAGCAAGGTCCATAAAGACATGGATGAGGAAGTTTGTTCTGGAGGAACTTGACTGGCCTGCACCTCAACCCGATAGAACACCTTTGGGATGAATTAGAGCGGAGACTGCAAGCCAGGCCTTCTCGTCCAACATCAGTGCCTGACTTCACAAATGCGCTTCTAGAAGAATGGTCAAAAAGCTGTTATAGCTGCAAAGGGTGGGCCAACTCCATATTAAACCCTACGGATTAAGAATGGGATGTCATTAAAGTTCATGTGCATGTAAAGGCAGACGTCCCAATACTTTTGGCAATGATGGTGAGTAAATTATGATAAAATTATTTTAGGCACAATGAAAATCAAATGAAAGAGTGGGAACAGCAATATGATAAAAGAAAACTATTCTTAATAAATAATAGAATTGCCTAATATTATCACAATGAACAATTATTCCTCCAGAAATCGAATTCATCAGGAGTGATGCTCTAGAAGCACTGATCTATCAGTGAGATCAGATTTTGAATTCTCCTCTACATCTGAGCTGGTACGTGTGCCAGACATCCACCTGGCTGCTGCGCTGACGCACCTGAGTGTCTGTGTGTGTGTGTGTGTATGTGTGTGTGAGAGAAAGAGAGTATGTGTGAGTTTTGGCACGGCACAGAGTGTGGGAAAGCACCGATCTGAGTCAGTGTGGTGATATCACAGATGTTTGACTCTGGCAAAATATTGAAATTAATAAAGAAACAACATTTTTTTTCTGTCCGTCCACACAACGGACATCTGCAGCACAGACGGATACATGTGATATTAACGAGATATCAGTGCAGGCAACAAACCTGCCGCAAAGAGCAGCGTGTGTGAGTTTGGCATGACTGGCAAAGCAATCTGGGGACACCAGCAAAAAGTCTGTTTTAAACATGGGGATGGGTCACAATAAAGTCAAATCTAGTTAGACTAGTTAAAAGTAGTTTATCTTGCCATTGTGTCAAGTCTATAGCACTGGTTTTTGAGAGTCACACCACAAGTAATGTGTCGTTCAAAATAGTCTGACTTGTGTCTCAAATGCCTTATGTTCTATTTAATTTAACTGTTTTTGAATATGACATAAAGATAAAGACTCTGTACTACACGTCAGGGCTGAATAAACTTGGATAAACCAGTCTGTTCATAAAAGCCTTGTTTAAGACTGATATGTCAACTATTCATTCAGCCAAAGTCTTGCACACCGCAACTAACAAATTCACAGACTGAGCTGAAATTGATTTCTTTTATTTCTTATTTTTGTTTGGTTCATCTTTGGAGAAGCTGTGTTGTTTGACTCTTGTGAGAGTGGAATCATTATTCCAGACAGGCAGCAAAAATCTGATTTTGGCATATCAGACTGATTTTCTTTTTTAAGTCTGAACAGCAAAAACACATTAAGTATGGTTTTTACTAATCTAATGTAAACCACATGTGTAGGCAGCTTCAAATCAAAAATTTCATCTCAGTTTGAACATAGTGTCTACAATCTCATTTTTGCTCACTGTTTCTCATGTATTTAAGGTCTTCGGTATATGCTGAACACTGAATGAGTGACTCTCACAAACACACTTTTCAAACTCTCTAGTTAATTTATTTTTCTACTAAAAACCATGGACAAAACTACATGACAGGAGACTTTTGTCATTTGTAATCTTCAAATGTGGTTGCTGATTAAGTTCTATGGAAATAATCATATTTACGTTCAAGTCAAAACTGAAGTATAATTTCGGCTTTAAAGACAGAAAAACGCTACGGCATTTAGGTTCTTCTGAACCCTGGGTTAGTTGAGGGTTTCACTGTGATATTCTAAAACATCACATTCCCAGTGCAGACTCAAGCCATTTTTTTGTGTCAGACTTTGGATTTCATCCCTATTTTACACAACCAAAGGAATTACCAGAGAGATTTGTTTGTGATAAGAAGAATCTACCGTAAATAGATAAACAATATTTGTAAAATATAAAATAGTTCTTTAAACATAGACTTAAATTTCACTTCGGACAAGAAGACTGAAGAAAACCAACCAGAACTATGCTGTTACTTGCGGTGTGACATTTGGGGGCTCATACGAAATCAGATTCACACCATCTGTACATAACGGTTTTAATTTAACAATGATTGTGGCGTGAATGTGGCTCTCTTTCTTGGAGTCTGTGCACATTTTTGTATTTTTTTAGACTTCAGTATGAAATGTTGGTACACTAAAGGTCATAATCTTGAAACTGACCTGATTTTCTCTGATGAAATCAGTCCATTGAGGCCTTTGTTGTTCATTTAAATGAGTTCTGATTGCAGTCAGATGTAATTACACCTAACGACATCTTTAACGATCGACTCAGGGCTACTGAGCTGGACCCCCACTGCTCCACCGACCCTCACCGATAAGGAAAAACTAAGTTTACTATGTAAATGTGTGTTTGCTGTGTCTGTGCAGAGTGTGAAGGAATAATTTTACAGTCACAAATAACATTTGATCTTTGAGAAATGCTTGTTGAATGTTTCAAAGAAAGCAATATAAGATAGGGAAGAAAACAAACAGACAGAAAAATATTTATAGATACATGTAAAAGGCTGAGACACAGAGGTCAGTGCAGGGACACAATATTACTTTCCATAAATACAGTATATTTTGTTGTCCTTTTATTTTTTAGGCATTAGGAGACACAGATCCCATGTTGCTTAAACTACCTTGTACATCTTAGATTAACTGTTATATAACTTCATATTAATCTAGCAATGTTATTTAGTTTTCTAAATTAAATTAACCATTGGTGGTGGTTGAGGAGATTCCCTCCTTCCATGTAAAGCACGTTGAGTACCCAGAAAAGCGCTATATAAATGTAACAAATTATGAATTATTATTAGCATGAAGAGTAGCTACTTTTAAACAGATCAAATGTCTGTATCCCACTTGCCCTTAAAATGGCAATTTTGTTTTTTGCCCGAGATCTCAACCTTCTGAAATGTATGCAAAAATTAAAACCCCAGAATGTCATGAAAGAGATACAATCACTTGAACTGAATTGAATACATTTATTTAGCTGTATCACAGACATTTTGAGCACAATCATGTTGCCACATGATTCCCCCCATTGCTAAATACATAAATAACATTGACATCTTTGAAATAGTGACATCTAAGAACTGACATCATCTAGACCTTTTTGCATTATGGAAGACAAATAATTATTTGTAATCTTTTTTTCTTTACACAAATTATAGTGTTAACGATATTGTTAACTATCTCAACTAATCAAACATGTTACACTACTGTTCAAAAGTTAGGGGTCAGTAAGAATGTTTCACATTTTTTGAAAGAAGTCTCTTCTGTTCACCAAGTCTGCATGTATTTGATCAAAAATATTGTAAAAAGTAATATTGTGAAATATTATTACAATTTAAAATAACGGTTCCCTTTCAGTCGGTCACGTTCGACGTACGTCGGACGTCACCGACGAATTGGGATCACTTCTGGGAGCCCCTATCAACTTCGAGATATAGAGAACGGGCCAATGGCCATTGGCGTGCGAGATTTGCATCTCGCGCTCCGCCCCGCGCTGCGGGTATAAACAGGAGGCGAATGCAGCGCACTATTGTCATTCACTTCGGAGCCGAACACGGTGTCGATGAAGGAGACTGTTCCTGCTTCAGCAGAAAGAGAGAGAACGAGAGAAGACGCTTCTTTGAGTGCTGGGAGAGAAGGCACGATCAGCGGCGGCCGCGAGCTCACTGATACAGTGATAAACTGCTGTTTTTACAGCACTGTTGGTTTGGTGAGGGCGTTCCCAACGGTGAGTGCATACACAGGCTGCACTACTCTCCTGTGTTTTGCCGCGGTCGTTCCTGGGTGCTTCAGCACATTTAAAAGAGCTTTCTTCTAAAAGAGCAGCGCGGGTGTGACTGCGTCTTTTTCAAGACGCCATTCCACCCGTGCGTTTCTGGATGCGGTTGTTTCCTGTCCTTTGACGGCCACGATCCCTCTCGCATAAGCATGTTGAGATTGCGTTCGTGGGTGATCCATGTTCTCTCAGGAGAACGGGATCACGTCGGCGCGTTGTTCGTCTCGCCTTCCTCGTGAGGGTTTGAGTGTTCAGCGCGCCGTGTGCCGTCTAGCTGCCGGCTGACAGCGCGGGTTGTCACGGCAACCCAGCGCGTCACTCGGCGCTTTAGATGCGCGGTCGAGACTTAAACCTCAAACGGGGTTGAGTCCCTTCGCCTATTCCCCGATCTAGTTTCTTTTCTGGTGCACCAGAAAGGGGCTACTTCGGCTAATAAGCCTTGGTGACCTGAGGATTACAGTGGGGCTTCCCTGCCGAGTACATCTCCGTGGGCCCTCACTCCTCTATCGCATCGCAAGCATGCTGAGACTGTGTTCGTGGGTGGTTCATGTTCTCTCATGAGAGCATGACCACGTCGGCGCGTTGTTCGTCTCGCCTTCTTCATAGGGGCTTGAGTGTTCAGCGCGCCGTGTGCCGTCTCGACGGCCACGCTCACAGTCTTGCATGCCTGCTGGTAGCTTACAGGTGGGATTGCTGGTTCCAAAAAAATAAAAAAAATAAAAAATAAATAAAAATAATAATAAATAAATAAATAAAGGGGACCTAGCGTTTCATCTGGGGCTCTAGCAGAGGACAGATGTCAATCGCTGCATCGGAGAGAGGGCTGTTATAAGCTGGAAATGAAGATGATGCTGAGTTTCCCACTATAATGGTGTGTGCTCATGCTGAATCAGATTCAGACTTGACAGCCATGCTTTCCTGGGTGGCTGAGGCGTAGTGCAACGCGTAAATCGCCTTGCCCGCCCCCTTGCCTTTTTCCCGGATGTGCATTGGAAAGCTTTGGCAGTGTGGAACTATTTGGTGCCATAATCTGGATAAAGTTTTCCTCTCTCTCACTACCCTCATCGGTGAGGTGGCAGTGCCACTGGCAGGCCACCTCTGCCCTGCGCTCTTAGTGCACGAGGGTAGTTCTGAGCTGAGGTTGAGCTGCGCACTGTGACTGATTTACATTTAAAGTCACAGCGCTGGCCCTTGGCCAGACGATGTCCACCCTGGTCCAGAAACACCCTTGGGCTATCTTGCAGGGGTGTGAGACGTCGCCAGAGTACGCTCTCTCGATGCTCACATCTCACAAGGTAACCCTTTTCGGCAACACTGTCGGTGACTGTGCAGCAGTCCTCCACAGTGCAAAGCAGATGGAACCCCTCAGTCTGCTCGCCATGGGCATCCCACGATGCCACCCGTCTTGGCTGCCAGTCAGCTGAGACGGGTGACCTGGACTTGGTTGAAGCTGCTCTTCCCCGGAGGAGGGCCGGGTGGAGAATCATTGCTAAATTTTGTTCCGCCACCGGTGTTACAGCCAGTGGTACCCAAATTCTTAAGAGCAGTTCCAATACCTCTGGGTCTCGGGAGTTCAGGAATGGCAGCGTGTGACGCTATGAAGCCGCGCCGCTCTCATTACCCTCCCCACAAGAGGGCGAGAATGGCAGTGTGCGACGCCGGGGAGCCTCGCCACTCTCATTCCCCTCTTCTCAGCGGTGTGAGGACGGCAGTGCGCGACGCTATGCCTCGCCACTCTTGTTCCCCGCTGAGGAAGGAGGTGAGGTAGGCAGTGTGTGACGCCACAAAGCCTTGCCACTCTCTGCCCCTCCTTCAGTCGCCAGCGGACCGCAGCGTATGGCTTGAGAATGCTACCATGCCTTCTCTCATACCCTCCGTCCAACCGTGGGGGCAGGTAGGTGCTGCGTGCGCACTCAGACCCCACTTCAGGACGCTGTGCCTCTTGGGTCGGGTCCCTGCCCTCCACTTCGCTGCCCTACTGCGGGTACGTCTGTGGGGCGGGTGTGTTCATGGTACGGTTTCCGGAAGCCTAGCTAGCACTTCCGGGACGGTCCCGCTGACTCACCTGCACCACCAGGCTCGGCTATGCGATTCAGTTCGCACGGCATCCTCCCAAGTTCTGGGCGTCCACTTCACTGTTGTGTGGAGCTGCGACGCCCATCTTGTGGAAAGAGATCGAAGTCCTACTGGCGAAGGACGCGATTGGAGCCGGTCCCTCCAGCCGACATGAAGTTGGGGTTCTATAACTTCTACTTCATTGTGCCCAAGAAAAGCAGTGGGTTATGACCAATCTTGGACCTGTGAGTCCTGAACCGGGCCCTTCACAAACCGCCCGTTCAGATGTTGACGCAGAAGCGCACTTTCGAGTACATCCGTCCCCAAGATTGGTTTGCAGCGATCGACCTGAAGGTCGTTCCCTTCAGGACTGTCCCTGTTGTGTGAATACAGAGACACGGTGATCAGTCACCTCAGCCTGTTGGGACTTCGGGTCAACTGGGGAAAGAGCAAACTCTGCCCCGTGCAGAGGATCTCTTTTCTCGGTATGGAGCTGGACTTGGTCAATCTGACAGCGCGTCTCACAGAGGAGCGTGTCCAGTCGGTGTTGAACTGCTTGAATTCGTTCAAATGCAGGACAGCGGTACCACTGAAACATTTTCAGAGGCTCCTGGGGCATATGGCATCCGCAGCCGCTGTAACGCCGCTCGGATTGCTTCATATGAGACCGCTTCAACGCTGGCTACACGACCGAGTCCTGAGATGGGCGTGGCACAGCGGATCCCTCCGTGTCCCCGTGACTCCGAGGTGCCGCCAAACCTTCAGCCTGTGGTCGGACCCTTCGTTTCTACGGGCAGGAGTTTCCCTAGAACAAGTGTCCAGGCATGTTGTTGTCTCCACGGATGCCTCATCCACCGGCTGGGGTGCCACGTACAACGGGCTTGCAGTTTCGGGTCTGTGGACGGGGCCTCAACTGCAATGGCATATCAATTGCCTCGAGTTGTTAGCAGTTCGTCTTGCGCTGGGCCGCTTCAAAACGCCGCTACTAGGCAAGCACGTTCTGGTCCGTACGGACAACACTGCGGCCGTTGCGTACGTCAACAAACAGGGTGGTCTACGCTCCCGTCGCATGTCTCAACTCGCCCGCCATCTCCTCCTATGGAGTCAGAAGCATCTGAGGTCGCTTCGTGCCATTCACATTCCGGGCCTGCTCAATCGTGCGGCCGACGAGCTCTCACGACAGCCAGTGCTCCCCGGAGAGTGGAGACTCCATCCCCAGGTGGTCCAGCTGATCTGGAGTCGCTTCGGGACCGCACAGGTAGATCTGTTTGCCGCCCCGGACACGACCCACTGCCAGTTGTTTTATTCCCTGACCGAGGGGATCCTCGGCTCGGATGCGCTGGCACACAGCTGGCCCCGGGGCCTACGCAAGTATACGTTTCCCCCAGTGAGCCTTCTTGCACAGACTCTGTGCAAGGTCAGGGAGGACGAGGAGCAAGTCCTGTTGGTTGCTCTGTATTGGCCCAACTGGACTTGGTTCTCGCGACATGGTAGGTGGTAAGTCTCTAGGGAAGCACGATCTGATCGTCAGGTTCCTGAGGGGGGCGAGGAGACTAAAACCGCCTCGCTCTCCCTCTATACCCTCTTGGGACTTAACTCTGGTGCTAACCGCACTGCAGAGGGCGCCCTTTGAGCCTTTGCAGTCAGTTGAGTTAAAAATCCTGTCTCTGAAGACAGTACTCCTGACTGCATTGGCCTCTATCAGGAGGGTAGGGGACCTGCAGGCATTTTCGGTCGACGAATCGTGCCTGGAATTCGGGCCCGGTAACTCTCATGTAATCCTGAGACCCCGGCCCGGATATATGCCCAAGGTTCCCACCACTCCCTTCCGGGACCAGGTGGTGAGCCTGCAAGCGCTGCCTTCGGAGGAGGCAGACCCAGCCCTAGCTTTTCTCTGTCTAGTCCACGCTCTGCGGACTTACGTGGACAGAACGCAAAGCTTCAGGACCTCAGAACAGCTCTTCGTCTGTTATGGAGGCCAGCAGAAGGGAAAGGCTGTCTCCAAGCAGAGGATGGCCCACTGGATAGTGGATGCCATCGTCTTGGCGTACCAAACCCAAGACGTGCCCTGCCCGCTCGGGTTAAGAGCCCACTCCACTAGGGGTGTAGCTTCTTCCTGGGCGTTGGCTCGTGGCGCCTCGCTGACAGATATTTGTAGAGCTGCGGGCTGGGCGACACCTAACACGTTCGCTAGATTTTATAGCCTCCGTGTAGAGCCGGTATCTTCCTGTGTGCTCGCTTCCTATAGTCAGTAACACCGAAGTGCCCGTTCCAATTGTCGGCTTGCTGCGCCACTCCCTTCCCTGTGGAACGGATACGTGCGCTTATATGCTCCAGTCGAGTTCCCCAGAACGGCGAACCCTGTTGAGTCCTCCGCAACCCGCGGCAGTCGGATGTGGCGGAGCGTCCGACGCCAGGTCTAACACTCGTATGCATTGGTGGAACTTGTGTTAGGCTGGGTTCCATATGTTGTGACCCCCACGGCGGTCCCATATGTGTATTCTTCCACGGTACGGCTCCCTACGGCGAGCCCGTGTCTTTCCCTCGGCAGAGCTCTCTGCCGTCTCAGTTAGGTGTTGTTCCCCCGCCTGTTTGGCCGGGGCCACCCCTGGGACTTCCGTATGTTGCACTGCCCACGGCCAGTCCATACGTGTATTTTCCACATGGTAACTCCCTTCGGGCATGATGTGGCTTCCGCAGCGTCCCTCTGGGCACGCTTTCCCAGCGGTATCCAATAGTCTGCTGAAGTGGGTCTTGCGGAACAGCAGTGTGACTTCCCTGCGTGAATTCCCCGCCCGGAACAGACGGGGTCTGAGGGGCTCTCGCTGGGCGCTGGAAGTGGTAGTAACTGTGGCGTTTTCCAAAGGGATCCCAATTCGTCGGTGACGTCCGACGTACGTCGAACGTGACCGACTGAAAGGGAACGTCTCGGTTACGTATGGTAACCCTCGTTCCCTGAAGGAGGGAACGGAGACGTACGTCCCGTCGCCACAGTTGCTGTACCATCACTGCATGGCCGAGTCACTAGTTCGGCTCCTCAGTGAAAAACAATAGTGCGCTGCATTCGCCTCCTGTTTATACCCGCAGCGCGGGGCGGAGCGCGAGATGCAAATCTCGCACGCCAATGGCCATTGGCCCGTTCTCTATATCTCGAAGTTGATAGGGGCTCCCAGAAGTGATCCCAATTCGTCGGTGACGTCCGACGTACGTCTCCGTTCCCTCCTTCAGGGAACGAGGGTTACCATACGTAACCGAGACGTTTTCTATGATATTTTTTAAAATGTAATTTATTTCTGTGATGCAAATTTGAATTTTCAGCATCATTACTCCTGTCTTCAGTGTTACATGTTAGTTGTTAGTATGATTTAGTTCCTTAATGTTTATAATAGTGTATAATAGTTCATGTTGCCTAACTGTTCTTAATATTCTTAATGTTGCCTAACAATTAAAATGTATATATTTTTAAATGTTTATGTTTAATGTTTATTGATAGAAAAGTATACATATCAATGTATTCAAACATGTCCCAAATTTTGACAAACCTCAATTAACATGGAATACACAACAACTGATAAAATATTTAGTTTGACCTGAGATTGACGATCAACCAGCAGCTCCCTTTCACTGACCTTATCTTGATAAAGACTTAATTTTACAGAAGAAGGGTTTAAGCTGTCTGAACCATCTGAATTAAACCTCAAACTGCTCGAAGACACACTCAGCGGTCCTGAGGTCAGAGCAACCTAAAGCTGTCCGGCGTTCTCGCGGGTCAGCGGAGGTCTACTCTCCATTCCTGCTTTCAGATAAAGCGCTGCTTTACACTGTGGCTTATTTCTGTGTTTTTCTGAATTCTATTCATCTTGTGTCTTATCTCTCGCTCCAGGCCCATGAGAGAGACGCAAACACTGCCTCCATGGCCAAAAGAGCCTGATAAAGTTGACAGATCAACTCTCCCGATAGTCTGTCAATCTTATAAACCAGCCGGATTAATCTGATAATCCTGGTTTGAGAGATTAGCTGGCGTTGAGTTTTATACGGTGTCACTCTGGATTAAAGGGCCACGGCACCTGTGTCAGGTTAGAAGTCTCACCGTCCAATTGAAAAAAGGTGGGAATCCAGAAAGGACCTGAATGAAATCTGAAGACATCTGATGAAAACAAAGTCTAAGCGATACTGTCCACTGCATAAAATCTGTACACACACTAAACCAACAAACATACAACTACATGAGTTAGTACAAACAAGTCTGAGGCTGCCTGTTCAAGTCCTCAATTTGATGATCATAATCATTCATTGTGCTTTTCTACTTTATTTGGTTATTTTACATTGATTTATTTATTTATTATATTTTTCATTTGTTCGTCCACATCTAAACTGCAGCTGCTTTTGCAATATAAATGTTAAGTTATTTTTCATGCTAATAAAGCATGTTAAAACAGAGAAATAATCTGTTATTAGAACTGACAAAACTAGAGTTCCACAGAGTTTTAAAATTGCCACGTTGCTAAACAATTGCTGTAGACAGCCATAATTATACTCATAAAACAACACAATGGGATCGTATTTATGAATATTTTAATAAGCAGCACTTCTAGATGAAACTGGACAACTGTTTTGTCCTGTGAAACAGAACCAGCCCACACAACGTGCAAGAAACACAGACGATTCACAATGCTGTTTATGTTGAAAAGCCCCAGTTAGATGTGTAACGTGTGTTTGTGAGGCCATCCAAACTAATAAAATAGCATTCGTTTAGATAAAGCAGAAATACATATCAACGCTCTCGGGCAGAAACCTTGTATCTCCATATTTTGTCTTTTTTTTTCTCCTTAAATCAATACTATTAGTCACACTTTGGGCCCTAGTTTAACAATCTGAGCGCATGGTCTGATTGACCATGGCATGGTGCAGGTGCACTTAGGGCGTGTGCTTGTTTAACGACGGAACAAATAGTCGTCGCGCCAGTCCAAAAGGGTTGTACATAGTCTCTTAATGAGTCATGGGTGTGTTTTGGGCGTAACGTGCAATAAACCAATCAGAGTCTCATCTCCCATTCCCTTTAAAAGCCATGGCGGATTCGCTATTTGAATGGCGGAATTTGCGAGTAGAAAGACTCAACGCTTCTCCAGAGAGGAATCCTTTTGTTTTTAATATTTAAAAATGTTTGTGTGCTGCTGCACGTCCCTGTGTGTGTAATAACACACACCCGCCTATAGGCTTATATTACTAACGCGCCCTAAATAACACAAAAAAATTTAAGGCAACTGAAAACGACTGCGCCATTGACCAACAAAACCCTGGTCTAAAGTCAATGGCGCAGTCATTTCAGTTGCCTCAAAGTAGCAACGAACCAACAATGCACCTGAACACACCTCGTTTTCAGAGCAGTACGCTCATGGGTGAACAAATGGGCGCGAGTGCATTTGCTATTAAAACAACTGGCGCTGGACGTGAAAATGATAACTGCGTCGGGCTGAAACTAGCAAAACACACTTGCATCGCGCCTAGTGTCGCATTGCACCGTGTGTATGATAGGGCCCATCATCTGTCTGTGGTTTAGCAAATATTTAACCAATGAAAAGCATTAAAAAGAGTTTATACCCGGCGAACAAAAATGTGTGACTGTTGCGTAACTGCAACGTAATCTGATGACCAAACTTTTGTCGTGGCGTAACCGGAAATATTAAATTCCTGGATTCATTGTAAGTTTGTGAGGTTGCCAGTTAGTATTTGCGACATCGTGGCAACATCATGGATCAATAGTTATGTGTTGGTAATCAGTTGGTAATTTTTACTATTTATTTATTTTTCTATGGACGGACATGTGGTAGTTTAACTTAATTTATGTCCTTATTTGCCCAAACTAATTTAAAGGCTATTTCAACATCTGTGAATGGTGAATGCAAAATAAATTCAGTTCAATTATTTTGAAAAACACACAAACATGAACAACAAAATGTATGGTGTCCTACCTGCCTGTATGTATTTCTATATTTCTATATAAGTGTTATTCAATATCACATTTAAAGTTAATGTTTTTTAAATGTACTAAACTGCAACTTCATCACAAATGTATTTAAATACTTGCCATACAAGTTTCAATAGAAATTAAATTAAACTATATTTTAGTTAACCATAAATGCTTGTTAGTACATTCAGCAGTACTTTACCCATTTTTAAAAGACAATAGAAATATTAAATTACATATAAATATGTCCTAAGCCCTACTTAAGCACTCTAAAGTTCAGATAATTGCATTTAAAACAAATATAAACTATAATTACAAATTAATTTAAATGCAATTAACATGAAGTTAAGTGTCTGAAAAGAATACATTCACTTCATACGCAAGTATATTATTTTAAAGGATACTTTTTTACTCTTTTAAATGTATTTTAACATGTACTTCTTTTACACAAGGGAAGAGAAGAGAACAAGAGATCTCAGAGTCATAAAGACTCTCACTAGATCAATAACAACACAAGTGTTTGTCTGCAGGCATGAAGACGGCCGTCAAAGATTAGAATAATTCACACACAAACACACACACACACACGCAGGGATGAATGGGTCTCCTCGGGACCCAGGGACTCCCTGAGTGCTGGACTGCATTGATTAAGCATTAAGGTGATCAACCCATCGGGGCAGCCATCGATCTGATCCTTAAATGGACAGATACGAACATCACGAGACCCTGAGGACTACCAGCTCGTCCCAACAAATGAAAACATGAACCCACAGATGGTGAAAATGTGATTAAACTTGCATGTGATGGTCAGTTTTTGCTAAAATGTAAAAATATAAGTAAAAAATATAAGTATATATATATATACTTAAATATAAGTAGCTTAATAACAATCAATAGGCAAAGAAAATCCTCAAGCATGACAGAAAATCAAAGTGACTTTGGGCATTTATGATCTGATGACTCTATTTAGCCACTACTGGCAGTGTTATGCAGCTTTCATGATTAAATTTGCATGTGAATTGTGGGGAAACGTTTTTATACAATATGTAATACTTCACTTCACATTTATTTCTTGTATAAATAGCCACAGACAGACAGCAAAGCAACATTACACTCTTTTCAGGAAAAGCGACAGACGATCGTATAGTGCACAGAGTAGATGTGTCAGTTCCAGCTTTAACTTCACTCACTTCAGCAGCGCTGCAGTGTGTTTACGCATCCACTTACGAGCGCGAGCCACTATAACACGGCCCTGTGCACACGGGTAATTGCGAAGGTCTTTCAGATCAATCAGCATTGATCTTACACTTTCCTGCTATTACTTGAGCTGAATGAGTGAAATTAGCTTTAGAGAAATTGAAAACAAAGCTCTGCTTGTATGACCTCTGACCTTGCAGCACCCTGTTCCGCTGATGTACACAGTTTCTGGTTTGTATGCATTCATTACAAAATTCCTCATTAAAATGCTTCATTTTGGTTGTGACATTCTTCTGTTGAATAAAGTTGTATACTTGGTGCTAAACGTTATATTGACCATTGTCTCAGTGATTGCCTCATGTCTCTCATATAACTCCACACTCACATAAAACAAATTATTTACACACAAATCAATATTTCATGTCCATTATGTGTTGAGTGGTCATGTATGAGTGGGCATGTTTTTTGACAGCGTCTATCTAACTGTACATAATACTTTTCATATCTGGTCTTTAATAAAGAGAAGATGTATATATCATAAAAAGTAAAGATTAAACAATCATGTCTTTTACAAGCCACATTGATATAATATTTTATATGTTGTTTTTTCAGGCCAGCAATGGATCCATCTAAATCTCAAGCAAATCTGTCAAGCAAACCCATTTATTTCTCATGTCTTCCAGCAAAGTTCACACTTAATATTTCATCTGTCTGTCTTTTTTTCCATATGCCACAAGCAATGATAAGAGATCCAGAATGTGAAAAATGAAAATAGTAGAATGTACTTATTTCTGCATAGTTTTTTATCTCCTATATTTAATATACTGGGAATTCTGCAGTCAGAGCGCACAGTGTTTTAATCTGCCCACCATTAAACTAGGTTGTTTTTACAATTTCCAAACTCCACATTGAACGTTTCTGAAGAAGATCTAGTGGCTGGGTTTGATTGTACTATAAAGACTGCTTGTGCTTGTGTGAGGCAGTTCAGAGTTCACTCAAATCTAGTTATAAAATGTACAAAGACATTTTTTACACTCTTAAAAGTAAAGGTCCATTATTGGCATTGATGGTTCCATGAAGAACATTTAACATCATTGGAACAAAAGGTGGAAAAAAAGGTTATTTAGACTAATAAAATGTTCTTTAAGTCCAAAGTATACTTCATTTTGTCACCAGAATAACACACGTACTACAGTAGGTGGCAACACTGGCCTGGGCCGTTGTTTCACAGTAGAAAACGAAACTAAAGAGATGGAACATCAACAACAAAATACCGGGGACTGCAACAACAACAGATGCCTGCAATCGCTTGTGTGAGGGGGTTAGGAGATAGTTTTCAACTTTAGTTTAAAAGAATACAAAGACATTTTTATTGGTCAAAACTTCTGGAGAATAATAGTGCAGACACTGGACAAAGATGTCCACAGTCAGTGATGGTTTGGGGTGCCATGTCATCTGCTGGTGTTGGTCCACTGTGTTTTCTGAGGTCCAAGGTCAACGCAGCCAGGACGTTTTAGAGCACTTCATGCTTCCTGCTGCTGACCAACTTTATGGAGATGCAGATTTCATTTTCCAACAGGACTTGGCACCTGCACACAGTGCCAAAGCAACCAGTACCTGGTTTAAGGACCATGGTATCCCTGTTCTTAATTGGCCAGCAAACTCGCCTGACCTTAACCCCATAGAAAATCTATGGGGTATTGTGAAGAGGAAGATGCGATATGCCAGACCCAACAATGCAGAAGAGCTGAAGGCCACTATCAGAGCAACCTGGGCTCTCATAACACCTGAGCAGTGCCACAGACTGATCGACTCCATGCCACGCCGCATTGCTGCAGTAATTCAGGCAAAAGGAGCCCCAACTAAGTATTGAGTGCTGTACATGCTCATACTTTTCATGTTCATACTTTTCAGTTGGCCAAGATTTCTAAAAAAATCCTTTCTTTGTATTGGTCTTAAGTAATATTCTAATTTTGTGAGATACTGAATTTGGGATTTTCCTTAGTTGTCAGTTATAATCATCAAAATTAAAAGAAATAAACATTTGAAATATATCAGTCTGTGTGTAATGAATGAATATAATATACAAGTTTCACTTTTTGAATGGAATTAGTGAAATAAATCAACTTTTTGATGATATTCTAATTATATGACCAGCACCTGTACTTTGAAAGGCTATGCGTTCAGCTGTACGCATATGGTAAACTTTTGCATCAAAACCAAAGTATACTTTTGGCTTAAGCAAGACTAGTTCTCTCTAGTTCACTTTTCCACATTGAGAAATTTTCCCAAAAAACTAAATCTCACAATATCTCAGAACACTACCCTCAACAATGAGGTCATATTAGTTTGCTCACACTGATCCGACCGTTGGCGTTTGATTAATCTTGATGCGCGTTTGACGAATTACAATGCCAGAAAATGAAGGAAAGCTCATTTTTCGGGATCCATTTTGGTCCGTTCGAGAGGCATAGTTTGGAGCTGATTTGAGGGAAGGCGAGGGTTGTGGATTTGATGAGGACATGTTAATATCTACTATTGAGAAGAGATAAGATCTTCATTAGACTTAGCGCTAGCGCGAGGGAGGTCTTATCGCCGTCTGAGGGGAGAGCGGGAGGACTGACAGTGAGATTAGAGGAGAGGGCTGGCTTACACTTCACCGTCAGTCCCGAGGCTTTGTGACGGGGTCAACTTAATTTTGTTTCTCTGATATTAAAAACCTGTATGAGATAAAGAGTTACTCTTTATTAGCTGCCAAGGGAAGCAAGCAGGTGGAAGGAGGGTGAGTCATCGTTCTCAAGGAATTCTGCGATGACTTCCGACAGGCATAACGGACATTAGCAGACTACCTTTCCTCATGCAGACTCAGAAATATCATATTTCATCAGACCCTTTCTTTCATGGGACATAGTGGGTATGAAGCATGGGCGACCACCGAATGTCCTTTTAAAGGCCCATTCACCAAGGATGTTAACTATAACGATAAATAGGGTTGTCACGGTACCAACAATTCAGTGGCCAGTACCAATACCAGTCAAATTTCACAGTTCTTGGTTCCAATTTTGGAACCACAGCTAAATCTATTGTAACTATTTGTTTTTAATTTTATTATTAATAATAATAATAATAATAATAATAATATTATTATTTATATCTTTCAAAAAAATACTGAATAAATGAAATTTGTTAATTTTTAATGCAATTAATGATTATAGGTAAATAATACATTAAAGCTATCAACTAGCCTTCAAATATTGCTCAATCAAGTAAAAAATTACAATAAACAATTTATTGAAAAGTTAGTAATAAAATGAAAAACCCTACGACATGTCCATTTACTACGTGGCCAAGTTTGCAGCACTCAGGAGTGGCCCAATCATGTAAGCACGGGTTCTATCTACATGAATGGATCAAGGCAGACAAAGTCTCTTAAGTTGAAACTGTTATTGAAAGGTATTTTTATTTAATTTTAATAATATATTTCAAATCATGTTTAAAATCTGTTTAATTTTAGAACCATAAAATGCCATTAAATAAAAAAAATTAAATAATTGTGACTTTTTTATCTCAAAGTTTCAAGCTATGTTTTGCAATTCTGACTTTTTTCTCCGAATTACGTGACAAAGTCGTAATTGCAAGTTATAATGTCATAATTACGTGTTATAAAGTTAGAATTGCTAGATATAAACTTGCAATTACGAGAAATACTGACTACTTTTCTCATAATTGTAAGATATAAACTTGCAATTGCGAGTCATAAAGTCTTATTCTAGGGGAAAAAAGACTGACTGCCCAAGTTTATTTCTCACAATTCTGACTTTATAACTCACAATTGCAACTTTATAACACGAAACTGTGACTTATATGACCCAATTATGACTTTATAGCATGCAATTCAGAGAAAAAAAGTAAGAATTGCAAAATGTAAACTAGCAAATGCGAAAAAAAAGTCAGAATTGTAAGATAAAAAGTCGCATTTACCTATTTTATTTTTATTCCAAACATGCTTCCATATGAATCGGTGACTGGCTTGCCTGATTCTAAGTTCATGTTTCAAGTGTTCACTCTCATGTAAACCAGCACAAATGCCGCTGAAAGACACTTTCTCTGTTGTGATATTCTTTGAAATGTAAGACAACAGCACAGAGAAAAAAAAAAAAAATCTCTTGAAAAATGCTGCCCCACAAGAAAATACATCTCTGCATGTGCTCTGATTTTGAATCACGTACAACGTGCATTTGGGAACACAAAATGCTCAACCCATTTTATCAGATTTGGAATGAGAAGCATTTATAAATCTGTTGTCAACAACTTTAAAGAAGCATTAAGGGCTCCGAAACGCTTGAAAGTTTAATGTTTGAAAATAAAGAAGAAATAAAAAAAATAAAAAAGAAATACATTATTGTTATATTATTAATATTGAAATAATATTTAAAAAAAATAAACTGTAAATTGAGTGGGAGTGTGGAACTCAAGAGTTTTGTTTATTTATTTATTTATTTTACTCTATGTTAATTTTAAGGTTAATGAAAGAAGCTGGTTCTTGTAACAAGTAATCCCATGTGTGAACACCAACAAAGTTTTTTCCCCAAATCTTTCAGCCTAAAAAAAAGTCCTTTAGATTATTTTCATCTTCTATGCAGATGCACTCTAATCACCCTAATTGTTCTAGAATGATCCATTATTGTGAATTTTTTTTTTTTTAATATTACGTCTGCCACAGAAAAATGAAACACACACACACAAACACACACACACAAACACACATATATATATATATATATATATATATATATATATATATATATATATATATATATATATATATATATATATATATCCCCAATATACCAATTTGATAACGCCATTTTTCCATAAACATAGAAATGTGCATTTTATTTTGCAGTCCGACACACTTAGAGAGTGAAAAGGAAATGAACAAGACCTCCATTAAAGCTTCAAATCACCTCATATAGAATAACACACACTTAATGTAAAATGTAAAATAATTTGGGCCCATTCTTTTCTAACAGGAAGTTTCCCAGAACTGTGACATTTTCCAGAACTACTTTACCCACTTGAGAGTTTATCTCAATAAACCGACAGCTTATTGCAGACTTACATGGTTACAGTTCATCATTGCATGCCTCATTATGGATCAGCTCTCTAATGATTACAAATAATAATGATCATACAATCTACTGAACAATGCAAAAATTTGGTGCCATAAACATTTTAAGCTTTACATTTTACAGTATATGGAATGTTCTGCAAGGAGAATCATAACACATAAACAGTTGTGTAGATGCCAGACTTATTTGTTTATGTAAATCCATCGTTTATTCACTTTTTTTTTTTTTTTTTTTAAAGGGGGGAGCATGAACATTCTGCTAAACATATTCTTTTGTGTTCCACAGAAGAAAGAAATCATACAGGTTTGTAATGATATGAGGGTGAATAAATGATGGCAGAATGATCATTACTGGCTGAACTGTCCATTTAAAATCTGTTTCTTAAACACAGATTAAATGTCATTCTCAGACGAGAAACTTCTCAATAAAAACAACACCAGTAAAGACAGTAAATCCAGAAGTAGGTCTCAGTTTAGTGAACTCTGAGTAGAGGAAGATTGTTTTCTTAATTAAAGATGTATTGTGAAATCCCGCAGGACACAGTCAGGTGCGTAAGCTTGACCTGTTTTCATCTGAAGTCACTGCAAGATGATTTTAATGTGTGCACATCTGTTTGTGGTGCATCTGCTGTTGAGTGTTCGTTCTGTCATTTTTCATTTTGTCACTCATCTGTAACAGTTTTTAAACCCTTGTGCTGTTTTATCCAGCTTGTGTCTCATGCAGAAATTATTTTAAATGGATATTCACCTTAAAAATTTAAATCTGCCTTTTTTACTCACCCTCATGTCATTATTAACCTGTGCTACTTTTTCTTTGTTTCAATACAGCATTAGTTCATGGTGTTGATGGCTGTCAAGTTACAATAAGGAAAAACACTAGAAAACGCTGTGTTAGTAATATTTCATTATTATGATTGCATTAATTAATTAATTAATTAATTATACACAAGAATTTATGTTCATGAATTTTGAATTAGCTTATATTATGATATTTTCAGTTCTCATTTTAAATTAAGTTTCAGTAATTTTGTTATGTGCTTGTTTTGTCATTTAAAAAAAAAATATTTCAAAAAAAATTTGAAATGTTCCCTTTGCAACTATAATGAATGGAGGGAGGAGCCAGGGAGGAAGCGACAGAGCCAGAGCATGATCGAGAGCAGAGACAGGGCGAAGGCCCATGGCTGAACTGATGGAGGGAGGAGCCATGATGGAGAATGATAGAGGTGATGATGTGATCGGGAGACCCAGATGGAGCCGAAAAGACGTACACCCAGGGAGAACCTCAAGGCCTGGAGGGCCACAGTGGAAACGCAGGCGGGGGTGAACGAGGAAGAGTCATAGGCTTGATAGCCAGACGGGTGGAGGGTCAAGGCACGGATGGAGATCCGGAAGTCCGAAGTCTCGAATTGGAGCTGAGGGATCCTTAGACCAAGGCGGAGCTGACGACTGGGAAGTCCACGATGTATATGAGCAGCAGGGCAGAACCACTGGAGGAGGAGCTGAGGGCTGAAGAAAGACAGCAGAGGCCGAGGAACTGGATGGCTTTAGCAGAGGAGGTGGGAAAGGGGAGGCTGGGTGGGACCATTCATGACGAAGGAGACTTAGTGCTGGGCTGAACCAGCAGTGAGGAAGACGACTTGGGACTGGACTGAACCAGCAGCAAGGAAGACGACTTGAAACTGGACGGGACCAGCTGAGACTGGAGACCATGAAACATATCATCATTCAGCTCATTAAATGATATTTGTGGAAACCCAGCTCATTTAACGCACCTCGGCGATGACAATGTCGACAAACTCCACTAATAAGCCTTCAGTGATGAGAGTATGGGCGTGGCTCCAAACCATGTAGACAAACTCCACTAATAAGCCCTCAGTGATGGGAGTGTGGGTGGGGCTCCAATCCATTCTGTCAAACTCCACTAAAATACCCTCTATGACAAACGCTGTTGCCAGCTCACACACCTGTTCTGACTCCACAATGAGCTCTTACTCTGGGATGAAATTGGCCTCTGGTGATCGCTCTAGCTCTTGCTTTGTGGCGGGCTCAAGCTCTGAGTCTGCGGTGGGCTCTGGCTTATTATCTGTAGTAGGCATGGCTGAAGGCTGACTGGGCTCTGGGGCTGGAGTGGGGCTGGAGTTGTCCTCATCAGTGATGTACTGTAGATAGTGTATGAGGTTCCATATTGTACCAGCACCCACTCCACATACTGTGCAAAGCTCCTTTTAGGGAGCGATCGCCCTGCCTGAGCAATTCGTTTACAATAGCAACACTTCCATATAGGGCTGTAAAATTGATTAACCACATCTAACAAAAGTCTGTGTTGACATAATAAATGTGTGTGTATAAACACACACACACACACACACACACACACGTGTATAAATATGTGTGTATTTACAGTACACACATATATTATGTAAACACAGACTTTTATGTTAGATGTGATTAATCGATTTTACAGCCCTACTAATTCCCTAATAGCATTATGTGCACTAGTCTTCTGTAGTCATATGTTGCTTTTTGTGAGAAGCACATCCAAAAAGTATTATTTTAGTTAGTTGTTCTGTTTGGAGCTTGACAGATACTGTGAAATGTTGTTATCTGTAAGAATCTACAAATATTTTCAAAATTTTCACTCAAATCTATACATTTAATAGAAGAAAAAAAAAAGATGCATCGATGCAATTTCAGAATCGATTCTGAGCTTAGTTTTTAACCGCAGATACGCGATGACACTGCATGTGTTTTAGAAACACCTGTATTTTCCTTACTAATGCTTTACGAAGGCATCATTTATGTCATTTGGAATGCAGTGGGCTTGTTTATTAAAAATAGGAAACTCTCTGACAGAAGGCTGCTTTTAATTTCAAATGCTCACGTGCACTTTATGAAGAGCGCTTGTACATGTAAGTGGTTATATGTACTTGCATCTCAAAATGCTTTTATGTGTACACTATATTGCCAAAAGTTTTGGGATGCCTGCCTTTACATGCACATTAAATTTAATGACATCCCATTTTTAATCCGTAGGGTTTAATATGAAGTTGGCCCACACTTTGCATCTATAACAAACTCTTTTGGGAAGGCTTTCCACATGGTTTATAAGTGTGTTTATGGGAATTTTTGACCATTCTTCTAGAAGCGCATTCGTAAGGTCAGGCACTGATGTTGGACGAGAAGGCCTGGCTCGCAGTCTCTGCTCTAATTCATCCCAAAGGTATTCAATCGGGTTGAGGTCAGGACTCTGTGCAGGCCAGTCAAGTACCTCCACACCAAACTCGCACATCCATGTCTTTATGGACCTTGCTTTGTGCACTTGGCGCAGTCATGTTGGAACAGGAAGGGGCCATCCCCAAACTGTGCCCACAAAGTTGGGAGTATGAAATTGTCCAAAATGTCTTGATATGCTGAAGCATTAAGAGTTCCTTTCACTGGAACTAAGGGGCCAAGCCCAACCCCTGAAAAACAACCCTTCACCATAACCCCCCCTCCACCAAACTCGCACAATGCAGTCAGGCAAGTACCATTCTCCTGGCAACCGCCAAACCCAAACCCGTCCATCGGATTGCCAGACAGAGAAGCGTGATTCGTCACTCCAGAGAACACGTCTCCACTGCTCTAGAGTCCAGTGGCGGCGAGCTTTACACCACTGCATCTGACGCTTTGCATTGCACTTGGCGATGTAAGGCTTGGATGCAGCTGCTCAGCCATGGAAACCCATCCCATGAAGCTCTCTATGTACTGTTCTTGAGCTAATCTGAAGGCCACACGAAGTTTGGAGATCTGTAGCTATTGACTCTGCAGAAAGTTGGCGACTTCTGCGCACTGTGCATCTCAGCATGCGCTGACCCCGCTCTGTGATTTTACGTGGCCTACCACTTCATGGCTGAGTTGCTGTTGTTCCCAATTGCTTCCACTTTGTTATAATACCACTAACAGTTGACTGCAAAATATTTAGTAGTGAGGAAATTTCACTGATGGACTTATTGCACAGGTGGCAACCTATCACGGTACCACACTGGAATTCACTGAGCTCCTGAGAGTGACCCATTCTTTCACAGATGTTTGTAGAAGCAGTCTGCATGCATCATGGAAGTGATTGGAACATCTGAATTCAATGATTTGGAGGGGTGTCCCAATACTTTTGGCAATATAGTGTTTGTATTTAATACCTAGTTATGTCTTAAGGGATTAAACAGACAAGGCAAAAACCTATATTTTAAAAGAGATCTGTGCATTAGTGTGAATGCAGCTTATTTGATCTCCCTCTGTCTATGATGTCATCAGTAATAATCAAACAACAGTAAAGCTGAGAGAAAAATCACTCACAGCTCTTGAATGGAAAACGTTTTCAGATACTCTTAAATACTGAAAGCACTCTTTATTGCTTGTAATGTTTCGTTGTTCCTCTTTATTATTTACTAGCTTTTATGTTTTGAAGCTATTTTAGTTTATATATTTAAAAATCTTAACATACAATTGTATTAATTGAATTTTTAACTGTATTGTAGTTATTTAAAAAGTACTTATAATTACATATGTAATTAAATTAGCATTTTAAGAATTGCTTCGTAATCGGATTGAGACTCGGATTGGATAATGAGGTGCCTAAAGATTCCCACCCCTACATTCAATACGCTCTTTAAACAGTTCTCAGACTGTTTGTGATTTACTTTATTGTGATGTTTTTTTTTTACTCTATTGAAACATCTTACAAACCATTCCAGCTGTCAACAGCATTGTTCTATAATTCCAACTGGCTTTTGTTTTGTGCTGATCAGTAAATCCATCTTGGCAAGAATGAAAGTGCCACAATCTTCCCCTGGAGTAAAAGCCCATCTAAAAGACTTAATTTAGTCAAGCTTTATTTTGAGGTTTTATTTGTGTGTGTGTGTGTGTGTGTGTGTGGTTTACGGATCAGTTAGCTGAATAATTCCTAAAAACAAATCCATTATTAAACCATTGCAAGAGTGGGGCAGTTTATGAAATGGTATAAATGTGTATGTCTGGATTGCATAGTACATTGTGCAAGTTCATAAAGTTGCATAATGAGTTACTCAATATTGTGCTGAAAAGTTTGAGCATGGAAGAAAGGATGATTCCATAATGAAGATAATTAACTTCAGGGAGCTGCGTCTGGACCGCTGGCTCTGGTTTTGTAGGGAAATGAAGAGGAGAATTCAATTATCGGAGTTTTCTGAATCGTGACTCTGCAGAAATAATTATCTCTCATGTTTTTGTGCGTATGTTAATTAGACCTTTAGAGTCAAAAGGAGAACAATGTTTAGACATAGATCCAGTAAAGGGAAAAAGGGTAATGGCTAAACTAATACAATGAACTTAAACACGGCTACAAAGCAGGATCTCATGAAATCTTGTTTGGTCTGCTGTAAAACTGGGTCAAATTATCTCTCTTCACCTCGAGGTCTGATATAGCGGGAGAAATATTTCATTTATCGATCATATTCATCTCAATGACAGCTGCTTAGCTGGTGCCGCTGCCAGATTCTTTTGAACCAATCACATGAGCAGTAAATGTCATGTGACTAATGGCTGAGCATTACACTCCTACAGAAAAGAATCAAACACTAAATCATAGTATAATTAAACATAGTGATAGCTAAATATAGTGATATATACACTTCCGTTCAAAAGTTTAATGTCAGTAAGATTTATTATTTATTTATTATAAATAAGAATGCTGAAAACTGATCAAAATTGACAGTAAAGACATTTATAATGATTACTATTTGAAAATAAAAGCTGCTCTTGTGAACTTTCCATTCATCAAAAAATTGTAAAAAATAAAATATATCACGATTTCCACAAAAAAAATGAAGCAGCACAACTGTTTTCAACATTGATAATAATACGAAATGTTTCCTGAGCAACAAACCAGCATATTAGATTGATTTCTGAAGGATCATGTGACACTGAAGACTGGAGTAATGATGCTGAAAATTCAGCTTTGCATCACATAAATAAATTACATTTTACAATATATTCACACAACAGTTATTTGAAATTGTAACATTACTTTACGATATTATCGTTTTTATGTATTTTTTTATTTTTTTTTAAAAATTCAGCCTTGGTGAGCAGAAGAGAGTTTGAGTTTATTTTCTTATATAGCATATTTCTGCAGCAACATTGGAGAACTCAACCCCGTAGGCATGAAAAGACACTTGAAGCCGGGAAGTAGCTCTAGTGAAAAATCACAAATCACAGACTCTTGATTTCTTCCATTCCAGATAGAGGTCCCCCGAGACTTAGTGATCAGCCAGTTAGGAATAGAGTATTATTATTATTATTTTTAAAATCCTTTTTATGTAAATCACTTTGAAGTAGGTACAGCGAATGGGTGTTTAAATTTTAAGTGACAAGCATCATCCCCTGTATCGTGAGTTCCAGCATCTATGGTCTAATCGATGGTTTAGAGTGCACAACAAAACGGTATAAGAACAGGTTTGTCCCTGTAGTGATGAACAAGATGAAGAATTGGGTTTATTATAATGTTTTACTGTTTAGTGTTGTTTTGTAACGACTGAAACAAAACAGACACATAATTACTTTAACATTTAACAAATATGCTTTAAATGCTTTTTTCTTAGTAACAAACCATTCTTCAAAAGGGCAGGAAAGGTCTCAGTTACCACGGCTTCCATCAGATAAGATCTTGTTTATGGCTTGAAAGAATGTGAAAAACAAGGGCCATAGGGAGACCCATAGCCCTTAAACAGACGTTCCTGCATCAATTTATAGAAGAACTGTTCTATAAATGAACATGCACCCCAGGACATTGTGTGTATGATTAGTACTGTCTCATGTAATGTTTTTGTATGGTATTTTTGTTTTATGTATATTTAAACCAACGGTCAATGTAACCTCACCTATACCATGTTTGGTCTCAATAAATTTGTACTTTGAAGATTGAAATGATCATGTATATGATGTGTCGATAGCTATGCAACATATTAGTATTACAAGAATCTTCAAATAGTGTCTTCATCTGCAACCAATCCAGCTGTCAGGCAAAGGGACACGCTTGAAACAAAGAGCCATAAAATCTCCAACAGAGGAATCTTCCCGCTTGGAAGATTTGGCCTTCCTCATTGGTCAAGTCAACCCTGAGAGGTGTGACCTGTCCCAGACCTTTAAAGAGAGATGCACAGACCCGCCCCACTCTCTCCCTCTCTTGACCGATGACCAACACGTCACTTCTGCTGTCCCTTACCTGGCCAAGTCAGACAGGCTGGCAGGCCTACACGAACACACATCAAGCCATGTGCAACTTCCTCGACCACAATGGAGTCGAAATAACCGTGCAAGTTCATCATATCTTCTTCAGTCAATGCAGAAGAAATCGATTGCAACTTCAACACCATTGGACCGAACTATCAAGACTTTCTCCTGTGACTGTACATTGGACTGTACATCTTTAACCGCTCAGGCAAATGTACGATATACAAAATCGCTGTTTAGTTAGTTAAAGCTGTAAACCCCTTTGTTCAGACAAAGGAGCTTGTAGTCACTGATGGTTCTCCCAGGTGTTTTTCATAGTTTCACTCCTCTATTCCGATCCGGTTTTTCATTCAGTCACTTTCCATCTTAACCATGTATGTGTGATTTGTATGTATGCGTTTCTGTTAGTTTAGTTGTGTTCGTGATTTAGTTAATACAAATATGTGCACAATATATATCTGGTTCTGACTCCCTGCCTGCAAACAAATTGTCACTTAAATTATTGATTTAAGCTCTAAGCGCTGTAAATGCTAAGGAAGAATTATTTTTCTGTTGCCATGAAAAATACCTTTCTCTTAGAATTAATTAATAATCAATACTGTTCACAGGATGAACTGATTGATTGATTGATTGTAATGTTAATGTAGCTACATCAAGTTAATCTCATTAACTGATTCAAATATATATAATTAATCATAATGAGTTATGAATAATTATTTATATTTCCCCTTTAAGCTAACTCGCTACAGTTTTTTATAGTGTTGTCTGTTGTATTGTCTATAATGTGTATAAGAAACAGCCTGAACTTGTTCACTGAAACCTAATTTACTTACGGGTATAAAAAAAAACTGAACTTGATATTTCCGTAGTTTGGGCCAGCGCAAACCCTTTTTTGGCGTTAAAAAACTACTGCCAGGATTTACTAAAGACGCACAGTGATAAATTAGCACTGAAAAGGCGTGGACACGGTTATTTTTGCAGCTGACGCTAGCAAGTAGATTGCGTTGGTCATTATGGAAATGATCCGGCTGCGTCTGTGTTCTTTAATTTGCGCGCCGTCAGTAGACGGCGCGCAACTGTCCACTCCGATATGCGCTTTTATGGAATTGCACTCTCACGCTAATTAGCCCTGTTTAGTAAATCTGGCCCTTAATGTCTGATTCAAATAGATCTTTGTTTTTCTCTCTAAACCTTGGCAAAAAGGTTGTTCAGCAGAATCAGATGGTGTATTGTTTAGTATTAATAGTAATAATAATAATGATGATGATGATGATAATGATGATGACGGCTGTACAGCTGAAATCAGCAGCAGAGATCAGACGTGTGTGTGTGTGTGTTTCAGCTGAGAGACAGTTTTATTGGAAAGAGAGAGACAGACGACGACCCTTCAGTCTTGGCTGTTTGAACTTGTGTAAATTGCGGGGTGTAAATCGTGTCTGAAGGCCGTTCAAAGCTGAATCACATTAAATCCCCTCCTCTAAACTCACTCCAATATAAAATCAGACCATTTTTACATTTCCTCCAAAAAATTACTGTGGTGATAGAAATGCTAATGGCCTGTTTTTTTTATGATGGCTCCTAAGTTTATTTGTATTTCCAGGCACAATGTCATAGTGAAATCTGAATAGAAACTCACTCAATGCATCTCTCAGAAAAACCACATGAATTTTCCATGTTTTCCACGTCGCCACATGTTTCACATGTGATCACATGGATTTTACATCGGAACTGTACCAAAACCACGTTTCCCATGTGTTAAGTATGTTTTACATGTGTTTTTGTGGTTTTAAACTGTTACCAGTTTTGTTCAATAAATGATTGAAACTGATCTGTGATGAGGGTCGTGATGTAGCTCTGAATAATCAAATTAAAACCAAAACTCACAATGTGGCTTAGTGCGATTATCAAATGGCAAATGCTCTGATTGAATGAAATAAATACATGCGCTGTGTGTTTCAGACTGGAGTGTTCATTTATATGTGAGGAGTAAGAGTTGCTTTAACGTACATTTGTGAACAAAACATGCGCACACTATCTTCATAAACTTACTAAAAACTAAAAGCTCAATGATTTAACATTTGAAAATAAAGAAATTAAGACAGCCATAAATATTAACATTGTAAATTACCAATTAATATTGTAATACTGTTGTACTGTTAAATCAACAACTACAATAATATCTTTATATTAAATGTTTTTTACAGTGAAAATAACAATAGTAAGTTACAATATAATAATAATAATATATAAATTATTATATTTTTCATAAATATGCCATTTTTTATTTTAAATACTACAAAAGTAATTTACAATAACCTTTTTTTTGTTAACCTTTAAGTAGTAAAATCTTTCTTATTATTGCTGTTAAAAGGATAGTTGAATGATGAAAATTATCCTATAATTTACTCACCCTCAAGGTATCATCACCCATCCTAGGTGTATATGACATTCTTCTTTCAGACGAATACAATCGGAGTTATATTAAAAAATGTCCTGGCTAATCCAAGCATTATAATTTGAAGCCCAAAAAAGTGCATCCATTCATTATAAAAGTAATCCACACGGCTCTGGGGGTTAATAAAGGCCTTCTGAAGCGAATCTATTGAATCAAGGTGGTCCGCTAGATATTGTACTTTATAACATGTTAAATATGGATATTTTTCTTACAAAAACCCATCGATTCGCTTCAGAAGGCCTTTATTAACCCCCGGAGCTGTGTGGATTACTTTTATAATGGCTGGATACACTTTTTTTGGGCTTCAAATTTTCATTATAATGCTTGAAAGAGCCAGGACATTTTGTAATATAACTCTGATTTTATTCGTCTGAAAGAAAAATGTCATATACACCTAGGATGGCTTGAGGGTGAGAAAATCATGTGGTAATTTTCATTTTTGAGTGAACTATCCCTTTAATATAATTGTTGCAAATAATGTGTGTGTCTGTTCTCAACTATAAAACGTGTCGTCTCATCTTTGGACCCTGCATTTAGTCACATTTACCTTACATAATATTAAACACATTTCTTACCTATGAAACTTATTTAAATTTCATATGAAATGTATGACAAAAAATGTGTGTAATAAATCACAAACAAAACCAAACTCGAATTACTCTGTTTATATGTTATCTCGAACTCTCCCACCATCTAGCTTTAAAATGAAGGATTTGCCACCCCGGGTCACATGACGTAAATGATAAAATCATTTCCTTCAAGTGACCATCATATGTACCCTTCGCAAACTTGTGGAAGGGCCCTTTGTGAAGAGATTCAATTGTTAACTTTGTTTTGGAAAGCACCTACAAATGGTGTCCCCTTCCCAGAGTGCCCTCAAACTTTCACCACAGACTGTGACATCAAAGACAGCAGACAGATAAGTTGAAGAAAGATAAAACAGTTAAACTTAAAAACCAGGTTAAATGGAGTGTCAAGAACAGCAGTGAGGAGAGGACCTGGTACAAGTCACTGATCATAACTGCGGTCTGGGTAAGAGTGGAGGTTAGAGTCGATTAAAAATGAATATAAGTGGATGCAGATCTGTTCAGATGACACACGTCCTGAAGAACCGGATCTATTGTTCATCTCAGACATGGTGGCAAATGAATGTATAAGATCATTCATCAGTGAGATCTTCTGTAACATCTGCAAGACATCAAGACCGAACACAAGAAACAGCAGCACATTATAGAGACAAATTCAGCAGTCAAGTGTGTGACAAATCAGCGCTGATGATCGTCTCTGTGGGGTTTAAACGATGTCCTCAGTAACGTCAGGCAGACTTCAGCAGAGACAACAGACATGCTCATCTTCATCTGTCTCTAATGTTATCCCAACCAAACCAACTATCACCAACTGACCAAAAATGAGCCTTAAAACTCTGGTTCATACAAATTCTCAGAGCTGTTCATGCAATGTGTGTGTGTGTGTGTGTGGTCCTGGTATACCCCAAATTATGAGGACCAAATGTCCCCACAACAGAATGTTTGGTCCCCATGAGGAAACAAGCGTGAAAATCATACAGAATGATCTTTTTTTAAAATCTAAAATAGCATTAAGTTTTCTGTGATGGGTAGGTTTAGGGATAGGGTTAGTGTAAGGGGATTGAATATACAGTTTGTACAGTAAAAAACCATTACGTCTATGGAATGTCAATGTGTGTGTGTGTGTGTGTGTGTGCGTGCGTGTGTGCGTGCGTGCATGTGTGTGTGTTGGTTGATCTTACTTTGAGGTTGCAGAAGTGAAAGTCAGTGGAACATTTTCCCTCCGGAGACCTGCACAAAAACAAAAACATTTAATATGAGAAACTATATGAAAATATACGATCAGTCATTGTGACTAAACTTATGTGATTTAAAATGTGTGAAAGACAGAGATTGTATTTTTCATTTATTTTATGTGGTTCAATATATAATATTATAATATATAAAAAGTCTCTTCTGCTCACCAAGACTGCATTTATTTGATCAAAATACAGTAAAAACAGAACTATTGTAAAATATTATTACAATGTAAAATAAGTTTTCTATGTGAATGCACTGTATATTAAAATATAATTTATTCCTGTGGTGCAGATTTGGATTTTCAGCTTCATTACTCATCTTCAGTGTCACGTGATCCTTCAAAAATCATTCTAATATGTTGATTTGATGCTCAAGGAAAATGTCTTATTATTATCAATTATTATTCTTAATTATTATTATTTCTTTTTATTGTTAGGATTATTTGATGAACAGAAAATTCAAAAGAACAGCATTTATTTGAAATAGAGATTTTGTAACATTATAAATGTCCCTTTTGATCAATTTAATGCAGCCCTGCTAAATAAAAATATGTATTTATTGTAAAAAAGTCTTACTGACCCCATATTATAAGCATTGTGAATATTTATGCTGCAACAAATACAAAAACAGATCTAAGTGACCACGGTGACCAGTCAGAGAAACGAGCATCATACGAGCACCCTCATTTAAAAATTGATGACAATCTTAATTTTACCCCTTTAATCACTGACATGGCACTCAGATATATAATTGTTATGATGTTTCATCTGTATCTTGTAGAAATAAAAATGTGCATAATGACGACTCATTTGAATTTCATTTGGCAGCAGGCGTATTGAAAAGCGACTCTGACATTTTAGGATAATTGTGCCGTAACATTGTTATTTTATATTAGAAATGTTGATTATATGCTTGGAGGAACACAAAATGTGACCATCAAACCTCAAAACATGTAAATTTAGGATTAATAGAAACACGTTTCTCTCTGAACAGAAATTACATTGTCAGATATCTCTGTGTGCGTGTCCCTAAAACTGATCCACATCTCCAACAAGAAAATCAAGATTAAGGGTTTATGGCAAATTAAACTCTGGCTTCAGTTTCTGTATATTTTAAATTTTAAATTTCATTTCCATTATCGACAAACATCAAGGACAGTTAGGATGTGCTCGTGAAGTCAGGTTTTACTACATTGAGAGGCCAATTTTGAGATCATTTTGCATGCTGAAAAATACACATATACAAAATCAAACAAAATGTATGGAAATATGTTAGATGAAAACAGATGTGGTGGATTGTGAATTGGGGAATCTGGTCAAAACTGTGTTCACAGACACTGCAAAATGTAAATATGAGGATTCTTTTTTTTTAATTAGTACTGCCCCAAATAAGCTATTTCACAAAACAGATGTTTACTTTTTTATCCCTCTTATTTTGTTAACATTTTGCTGATTCTGATTGCTGATTTATGTGAAGGGTCTGTGTCCATTTCTTTTTTTCCTTTTTTAAACCATAAATGAAATACAGAAAATGCAGTTTCCGTTCAAGGGTACTTGAACTATGGGAACACTTTTCCATGAGCCTGTGTCTAAAGCACATGAGGAAACACACCAATTTCATTGGTCAAAGACCATAAATAGATCCCTGAAATAGACATCACCAGCTTCTTTGTCTTCAGGAAGCCGCATGTTTGGGTGTTTGTGTACGAGAAAGAAATATATAGTTTGTCTACCCTGTTTGTCTGTATGAGTGAAACAGCATCCAGTAAACAATACAAATAGTGTGTTCCTCCATGCTATTGTTATTTAACGAGGGATGGCGATTTGCGATTCACAATGAGGAAACTTTTTTCTCGAGGGATGGGAGTCAGGCGTCTTCACCCCATGGTTTGGGTCCTACATCTGCTGAGGCTCAGATCAGCTCAGATCATAAGACTCACAGATGGAGCTGGCTGATGAGCCTGAGACAGGATCTTCCCTTTCTCTCATTGCCATCTCAGAGAACCTCGTCTGGAAGCTTGCCTGGCAATTTCTTTTGATCCAGAAAAGAACCTATTGTCAGCTGCCTCTGGTTCTGAGGAATTGTACTTAGACATAGCACTTCCTTTCTCACTCTTGGGCATATGGGGAGCTGCTTGAGGTAGTCTAGTTTAGAATTTAATTTAGTTTAGAAAGGCCAGATGAGAAATAGAAAGTTAGGTGGAGTACATTAGATGAGCACTTCCTTACTAATGGTCGGAGTCAACCTTTCCGTAGACATCCGCTGTTCTTCCCGGATCTCAACACTGAGGTGTTGAGGTCCTGAGGTTTCCAATATTTGGCTTGTGTCCATAACCCCGCAATGTCAAATTATTTGGGTATCGTGGGGTTTAAGGAGCATTGGTATAAGCCGGAATTGATGCTAAAGAGGCCCACATGACCTCAAGGCCCTGTAAAGTGACTTCTGGTCTCATGGGTAAAACATATGAGGTAGTGGACCCTCAGTCGGTGAGGGAACTCCGTCAGGCCACAGATTTAGCTCTCCATGTCACTAAGCAGACAGCCCGCTACATTGCCATTCAATGGCTGTTCTGGTTGCTATGGAGAGGCATCTGTGGCTCAACCTCTCCAGCATCAAAAAGAAAGAGAAAGCCTTTCTGCTGGATGCCCCATTTTTGCTGCCTGGCCTATTTGGTGACGCAGTTAATGTTGTTACCAATAGGTTTTTAAGGCGGCCATAAAGCAATCAGCAGCATTCCAGCAGTTTATCCCTTACCGGGGCCAGGAGCCAGTGATCTCTACGAGCCAGGCCCGGCCAGGGCCTAGCTCCTCCGGGGCTAGGGAGGAGCAAATGGCCAGTGTGTCTGCCAGTGTCCCCTTTCATCAGGACTGGGGGTCAGGGCATCACACTCAGCCATCCAGGGCAAGGGCAGACTTAAGGACTGTCACTGCTGCTAAGATAGCTAAAAAGAAGCAAGAAGTTGCATTATCTTCTGGCCAAAGGGGCCATAGAATGGGTTCCTCTTCCCTCAAGAGAATCAAGCTTTTCCAGCCACTACTTTCTTATAAGGACGGAGGCCTTGAACCGTACTCTGCGGACATACAGGTTTAAGATGCTGATGCTCAAACTCATCAGGTTTTAAATTATTTCTAAGGATTTGGCTTGTCACAATAAATCTAAAGGACACATATTTCCACATAGGCATTCTGCCACAACACAGGAAGTTTCTTCAGTTTCAGGGGCGAAGCTTACCAATATCAAATTTTGTTGTTTCATTTTTACAAAGTGCATGGGTACTTTCTGTAGTACTAAAGGTTTTTTCAGAGGCTCCCTTCGAGCCTTTGGAGTCAGCCTGTGATACGTTTCTGACACTCAAGGTGACTCTCAATTATGTTAATGGCGTAGACTTCACCTTCACCACTTAAAAATGGTTGGAAGTTTGTAGGCCCTCTCAGTTGCCACCTCCTACTTAGATTTTGCCTCTAGACTGGTCAAAGATATATTGCACCCGAGGCCAGGTTATGTTTCATAGGTGCATTTTTTGAATGTTCATCCGGTGGTTCTTCAAACCTTGAAGCTTCACGTTTTTGGTCCAGTCAGTGCACTAAGGATTTATGTTTAATGCTCATGCTTGCGGTGTAAATCTGATCAACTGTTGGTCTGGCTTGGTTGACCGGGTTACTTCTTTATTGACACTAATAAATAGAATAAGCAGATATAAACTAATTTACCTTATACAGGAATTATATTTTATTAGCGTTTTTGCGTCACTACAGACACTGGCACCTATTTACCGACGTGGGCAGTAAACAATAGAATGACTCGAAAGGCATTGAAATTCCTAAGATCATAAAGATCTTGCTTCTTTTTAGCTGTCTTAGCAGCAGTGACAGTCCTTAAGTCTGCCCTTGCCCTCAGTGGCTGAGTGTGATGCCCAGATGCCCAGATGCCCAGTCCTAACTAGAGGGGACACTGGCGGCCACACTGGCCTTTTGCTCCTCTCTAGCCCTAGACAAGCTGTGCCCTGGCCGGGCCTGACTCGTAGAGATCACCGGCTCCTGGCCCCGGTAAGGGATAAACTGCTGGAATGCTGCTAATTGCTTTTTGGCCACCTGAAATCTATCGGTGACAACATTAACTGTATCACCAAACGAAAATGGGGCGTCTAACAGAAAGGCTTTCTCATTCAGCCATTGAATATTCCCATTGATAAAGATCAATGTAACGGAGTATGTTTGATATGGGAAGAAGGAACCTGCCATAGAACCTGCAAATGTTTAAAGACTTTAATCTTAAAATAAACATCCTTTTATGCATCCGAGCTCCTTCATGAGACACCGGTGCGGTGCGCAGCTGGCGCTCATTATCACTCACCACCGGTCTCGCCCTGTTCTCGGCCTCGCTGCTTGCCATAATCACAAAGATAGTTTCTTAAACTATCTGTATTATACTGCATGCCTAAACAAGATGCATGACATTCTAATGTATTCATTTTATATTTTTACCCTTAACCTGACCACACATATGTGCACGATTACAGCTGAGAAAAACAAATGCATTAATCTCAACAGCCCAATGTGCCAGTTATATACACTTTTACTAGTCCAGCCACAGTCTGCACTTCAAATTGCATTTAAAACCTGCATTAAATACAGTAACATAAAACGATGCGATCTGAGGACTAAATCCAGCACTGAACGCTCATGATATACGTCACTGTCTGCACTTAATTTGCATCAAAGTTCAGCAGTCATGTGCTCCCCGCTGGGAATCCCCTGCAGCAGCGTGTCACTCAGCTTTTATAGAAAAATATACTGAAAATGTTGACTCAGCTCCAGCCATTCTGCACCAGTGGACACGTACGGTCATTATTGCAATGTATAATTATTATAATTATAATCATATACAATATACAAAGAACAAGCACTATATTGAGTGAAACTGTTTCTGATGCTGTGTACAGATGAAACCGTGAAAATCAAATGAAGGCATAAAACATTAACAAGTTATTTAAATTTTAAAATATAATCAATTCCTTTTATTTTTGGCAGACAAAATGCGAAGGTTTACTGTTAATTAAAATATAGAAGAAAAATTGTGTGATTATTCCTTAAAGTTTTGATGATGATCATTATTATTATTATATTGCTTCAAGAGGTACATTCTACTGTACAATAATATATGTTTTATTTTGGCACGTTAAAGTTAAGACCTTTGAGTTTCTGAGTTGGTTTAAGAAAAAAAATTTGTGTCCATGTAGCCCAAAAATGAATTGCCATGTTTGAATTTTACCAATTCAGTTGTTCAAAACCTGAAGCGCTTGATTTTACTTTCAGGAATACACTCGTTATTGCAGTGCATTATGGGAATGAATAAGAGCACTCGATAACTATGGTTTCACTATGGTTTCGGACACCACTACAAATGGTTGTCCCCTCAAATAGTGCCCTATTTAAGGGTATAGGAGGTGATTTCGGACACAGCCTACGACAGGGGTCAGCAAGTAAATTTGCCATTGGGCCAAAAAAAAAATCGCCACTAGATGGCGGGCCAGAACATAGTCAAGGGATAATTTAAGAAATGAATTGATGAAAAATGCAACTAGAATTGCCTGTGACAGTGTCTTTTGTAACTGGTAGTGAGCTGTTACTCTGTTAAAAAAAAAGATAAATTAATAAAGCAGTAGTGACACGTAACCTAGCAAGTATCTTCAGTAACACTTTACAATAAGGTTAATAATGAACTGCACTTATAAAGCATTTATTTATCTTTGTTAATATTAATTTCAACATTTACTAATACATTATTAAAATCTTGTTAACATTAGTTAATGCACTGTGAACTAACATGAACAAACCATGTTAGTTAATACATTAACTAATGTTAACTAATGAAACCTTATTTTAAAGTGTTACCGTATCTTCATTCACCAACTTGCAACACAGACCGCCTTGCTAAAACACACATATGTGGGAGATGCGGAATGGATAAAAATAACTAAAAAAATAAGAGGACTTGAATAAGCCCATTAATGGCATGTTTGAGTCATGCTCTTAACGAACTATGTTTTATTTCCTCTTTCCATATTGTGAAAAATAAATGTGTATTTTAATTAGCTTGTTTACACAATGAAGCCTAACTTATTGTAATAATTATTTGACGTAGCCTACTTTTACACTCCGAATTATTCCTTGGCATCCTCACGTACTAATCTGCATTTTTTTCAATTGTTAGCGTGCTGGAGGTACGCGATTACGTCGCGTGCAGAGTGATGTTAACATTAAGCTAGCCGGTGAGAGAAAATGGCACTATCAAAGAGTCTAAAGAGGGAAGTCGACATCAAAAATAGGGCATACAAAGAAGAATGGAAAGACAACAATGCGTTCATCCTACCTGGATTTGTGGATGCAAAGCGCAGGCCAGATATTATTGCTGGCGGGCCAATTTTGACCCGCGGGTCGCCAGTTGCCGACCACTGGCCTACGACATCGCTGTCAAAGAGTAATTAGCTAGTGAAGTGGATTTACTTATGGTAGAGTTAACGAAAGCTAGCTTGAACATTGTAATGTTTGAAGCGAATGTCATAACAAATGTAGAGCATGAAGATTTTAAAATGAGCGGTTCATTCATAAATCTGTAACATCTTACCTCCCTGCTGTGGAAATACAAACCAGAAGACAGAACACAACAAGTGCAGCTCTGAAAAGGGGCCGGGCCTACATAAGGTCTATAGGTTACCAAATTACAACCTTTTCTGATAGCATAAATTGTAAAATGCCTAATTTTTAAAATACATTAAGTTAGGTTAGAGTTTGGCGTAGGATCGATCTGGCATTTATTTTTTTTTTGGACATTTCTAATTAAAAATAAAATAGGATAGCACAATATGAATTCCTCTGCCATATTTGAATTGTATCATTGCAGTGAAATAAAAAATCGTACCGTTTAATAAAAATAAAAAAACAGTTTGCATCAAATTAATAATGGGTTTACATTCTACCATATTTCAAAAACAAGTAATATTAACTGGGTCAAAAACACTCTAAAGTTCATCTAATTTCATATCAATTTAAACTATAATACATTTTAATTAATTGCAATTAACATACAGTTAAGTCCATGAAAACATAGCATGCAGTTCACAGCTTTTAAAGTATATTACTCTGTAACAAATACTCTTTGTAAAGTATGCTAAAGTCTACTTTTCTCACAAGGATTGGTTTGTGATGTTGACATGTCTGATTTGAAGCTGTATTTGGAACTGGATCTGTTCATTATTTTGTTTTTTTGTTTTTTTGCCCATGTCTGACAGAAGTTCATTTGCAAACAGGAGGCATTTGACTTTCTCTTTCATTTCGGCTTTAATTTGTGCCCCTTCACAGGGAAATTAACCCCTCTTCATTTCCCATCACTGTCAAGAGCGGGTCGCTACGGAAACGGTTACTGTAGCAACAAAGGGAGGCGGTGACCGGAGACCCTCCTCCTCTGAGCTCTCTATGAGGGGCTCATTACAAAAATGGGCTCAGCCATGTTGAATTAGCACTAATTAGGATAATTATGTTCAGTCTCACTCTGCTGGGGAAAATGGCTTCTGTAGAAAGTGGATGAATAAATTAGACGAAAGCCACGTTGCTGCAGCATTCCACAATCACAAGGCATTGTGGGTGACGCAGTCAGCACCTGACCAAGAAAACCAGAGTTGTGTGCGGTTACGCCGACCAGACGTTACAAATCACGGCTCTTTTAAAGCGTTTCACTGCAATGATCAACTATTGCGACAGTTCCAGTAAACAAATCAAACACGGTAATATTCCTGCGGCCGCACAACCAGAGGACACTGGAGGAGCTCCAGAGATGCTCTCAGAGCTTTGGCAAACCAACACATTTAGCTGGGAGCTGGATTTGCTCAAATGTTTTCTGGGCTCTGGAACAAACATGCTGCTTGTGTGTGTGTGTGTGTGTGTGTGTGTGTATTCCAGATCAAGTTTTACAATCATTTTATTCTTAATGCTATAATGCAGCAAATGATATGTGAAAGACAGTATGGGTGGGAATCACCCATGGTCCCACGATAAAATTATAATGGGTCTTAAGCCTCTGTACGATATTTTTGTGATTTTAAACATTTTACGATATGTTGACTATTACAATTAAACATATTGTAATATATTACCTTTTTCAACTGCAAATGTCCACATGTTATCTAAAAAGATAAAGTTCTCAGTCTGTACATCTTCCTATCCATCTCATTTTTCCCTCCCTCCCAAAAATATGTTCTGAAAATATTTTTAAAAACATTATTTTTTAAATGTTCTCTGAATGTTCAGTTTTTGGTAACACTTTATTTTGATGGTCCCTTTTGAACATTCTGTTGACTATAAGCAACTTTGCAACTACATGTCAATTAACTCTCATTAGAGTATTAGTAAACTGTCTGCTTAATATCTGCTAACACTTTATTGTGATGCTTCTCCAACAGACATTCTACTGACTATAAGTACCTTTGCAAGTACATGTCAACTTATTCTAACCCTAACCCTACCAGTCTACTAATACTCTACTAACACACTAATGAGAGTTAGTAGACATGTAAGTGCAACTTTACTTATAGTCAACAGAATGTGTTAGGGAAGATCAAAATCAAGTTGCTTTTTTTTTAATGCAAATGTTAACAGAACATTTCATTTTATCATTTTTCAAACATGGGAATGTTTCAGAGTGTTCAGAGAAAATTCAAAAGTAAAAACATTAGATCAATCTAAAATGTTTCAAGAAAAAGCGTTTCATGGACGATGTAAAAGTAATATTTTGAGGACATTATTAAATACCAGATAACTCTGCAAAACCGTTTGTTCATAACTTTGAGAGAACCTTGCCAGAACGTTAGCCAAAATTCTGAGAATGTTCCCTTGGGTTCCCTTCAGTCAATGTGCTGAATCATATTTATATTACAGTCATTTTATGTTAATATACAGGTATGTAGAAGATAGAGCAGAAGACAACATCTACAATGATTGAATTGACATTCAAAATCCAAATTGACTCCCTAAATGATCTTGGTCATGGTCTTTTCTTACTGCAAATGATTCATCAGTGCACATTATTCAAAAGAAAGAACATTGTTACTGTGCATTTTTAATGGAATGTTGTAATATTTATTATAAATGTTTTATCTCTGCACATATTTATTTTTTAATTCATGTTCCTCGCAATCTTTAATAAAAAAAATAAAAAAAAAATTCCCCTCCCTCTTGCAGCGACATCTCTTCTCTGCTGCCATGCTGCCCTCTGGTGTGAGAGCGGGACAACCTGTCACTCACATGAGATCCACCAATAGCATACCACAACCATCCCCATGGACAAAATTCAATTGCAGCAGGCGCAATGATATTACGCAGTGCCTGAAAATAGGCTAACTTCCATCAACATAACCAACGTGACAACCTGCTTGCACAGAGAGCGTGCTGGGGACTATTTTCAGGCACTGCGCAATATCATTGCGCCAGCTGCACCCATGGTACAGCAGCAAAGTTCCTTGATTATTACGCAGGAATAAGAGTATAGTCCCTAGCAATATTGGTCTAGAAAATCACAACTTTTCATTTTCCGTTGGTCTTAGTAAACGATGTAACTATACACATCACGACATGTAAATAGGAAAATGTTGGCGTTATTTTGTCACTTATTGAGCAGTAGGCTAGTTGGAGCCGTTTACTTCCAGTCTTTGTGCTAAGCTAGGCTAGCGGTGGGTGCGTCAGACAGAGTTATGGCAGAGTTATGTATGGACTTATCAAACTCTGGGGGATACGTTGAATAAGCCAAAGCCCAAAAAAGTCGGCGTGTTCCTTTAATGCAGCATGAACTGTAACGAACACAGACTCATTGGAAAAACGTACCTGTGGCAACATTCTTACAAAATACGTACTAATACGTACATATCACTGCAGTTTTAAACAGAAATGAAAACTAGAGGCAGTAAAAAAGCAAGCACTTTTAATCATTTTCATACACAATTATGATTACGGGGCAGATTATGGATTAATGACTTGTTTTCATGCGGCACCTTGCACAATATTATGTTATGGGCTGACTGTAACATGCAGTGACAGTAGTAGCACATTTTGTGTGGGGGGATCAGGTTTTACCTCTGTTGGCCAAATGCTTTCTTCACAATGATAGTAAAACCTGAAATTAACTACATTATGAGGAGCAGCCAACATTCCTATGAGGAAACCAGCTTAATAAACATACTAAATTGCATCCTATTGAAAATTAAAAAATGCATAAATGCAGTGTCTGTGAGCATTTAGAGCTTAGAAAATAGCATTAGCTCAAGATAAAGCAATAGAAGTCACTGTAAAGCCCCACCATAATAGCAAAACAAACATTTGTGTGTGTGTGTGTGTCTGTGTGTGTGCATGTGTTTTTTTCTGCCTCAGTGGTTTCAGAGATCTCCAGCCAGTGGGAAAGAGAAAGACACAGTTTAAAAGAAAAAGAAAATTGACCAAACCGAAATCTAAACTGAATGGTTGTAAATGTAGGGAGATCAGGAGATTGCTCTTGTGCAAACCATATATTAACAGTGATAATGATGTTTGAATAAGCAGATTGGATGAGCACCAAAGGTAAATGTCTTTAAGAACACACATTAAGAGGATGTTTGAGGACATCTCTGCCTCGGGTATCAGGGCATCAGATGCAGGAAAAGAGAAGAATTAGAGAATGATTTAATGTGGAGTAAAACACAGCTGAGAGAGAACAGCTTCATTTTAATCAAGCCATGCTAATTATCTACAAATTATTATTGAACAATAATGTCATTATGCTAACAGAAACTCTGAAGGGTCCGTTATTTTTTATTTAGTTCTGTCCTGAATAAGATATTTCACATAACAGATGTTTACATATAGTCCACAAAATAATCGCTGGATTTACTGTATAAAAATGACCCTGTTCAAAAGTTTACCTGGAGGATCTGTGATTTGTGTGTGTGTGTGTGTGTGTGTGTGTGTGTTGTTCATGAGTTCTTGTATATTTTGAAGAGTTAAACCACCCACTGTTTTTCACAGTTTTTTTTTAAATTGAAGATCAGCGTAAATTGTACTTATTTTGTTTTCTAGGAAACCTCTTCTGTAGCTTCTGAAGGTCAATACTAAATGAAAAAAATATGATCTTTAAGCAAAATAATATTCATCCTGATCAAAAGTTTTTAGATGCAGCTACAAATGCATCACTTTACTGCTATCCATGACTTGTCTATTGTGGCCTCATGGGATAGTATCCATTGGTGCTTTTTTATGTTAATGTCAATAAACGTTAACTAAAATAAACATTTACAATAACAAGAAGCATGTGCGAATGTAGCGCAACTGTCAAGTGAATTTGCCCGAAGAGCGTACAGTAATGAAGGTTACACACAATCTCAGTTCTTCAGCTGCTTCGGCTGTCTATAGTGACGGTCCATCTGTATGCCGAGATACGTGTCTGGCCCTCTAAAGAGAGAGCTGGAAGTTTACCCACAATTCCCAGAGTGACAGTGACGTATCGCCCCAAACATTCGTATCGATCTGTCTCACAAACTGCAGGAGGAGCATAAGCACCTCAAGTTCAGTCTGCTTGGAGACTAATTCTTCACTTCTGTGTCTCAATGTGACATGAACCTCAGGTAAACACTTTTCCTTCACTGGAAACTGTAAATAACGAACTGAAGTAGCACTTTAAGAGCTTTAGAAAGACAGGCAGACGGCAAGACAGACGGACAGAGAGAGCGAAAACGCTTCTATCAGCTCTTTTTTTTTTCTGTCACAGAGTTCCAGTTCGGCCCGGAACGGTCGGGCCAGAATGCCGCGCAACTCTTGACACCTGAAATCTGCCCATCGGTAGAGGCCATTTATCACTTTAATAAGAGGTGTCACGTTTGTGAAAGAAAGAGCCAGCCGGCCGCAAGGACTTGCAGCGTGTTTCCCTCCGACTCGGAGCTGCTATCTGCGCACAATGAGCCTCTAATGGGGTTTGTGTAAAAGCGTTTAGCTCTCAGTGCTGGAGGTGCCCAAAACCGTTTCACTTTGATGACAATAATTTAGGCTTCCAGACGCCTTTGATAAGAAACGGCAATATTACGCATTGGACTTTGCTGAGTTGAATTTTCCATATCCTGTAATATGTATTCATGAGCTCAAGTTTAGAAGCGAGACAAATATGAAATATGAATGCTTTTACACAGCCAGTTCTTTAAATGCAGTTTGGACTGTCTGAAGCACATCACTACTGATCACATGAGCGTTTGCTGAGGATGGGATCCATCCCATTTGAGTCTTTGTTTAAAAGTAAACCGCATATGTCCTTTTTCAAAACTCGAAATGTGCAATAAACCATTTAAAACTCTTTTTAAAGTAACTGAACGATAATGGGCCTTTATTCTTTGTTGACCTCTGGAAATGGGAATATAAGCAGTTTGGTTGCAGCTTGTAGCTAGTTTAGGAAGCTAAAATATAAAACCGACTTGTTGACTTGTTGAATAAACATAGCCTCTATGTTAAGACTTAACAAATGTCTTAAGAACTTGACAAACTAGCAGTTAGTCAATCAGTCTTACTTTTCGGATTAGACCGTAACTGACATAAAAAAAAAAAAAAAAAGTTATGACCAAAATAAAGAAAGAAATAGAAGATGAACTTGTAGAACTAAACTATGCTATCCTCCCAATCCACTCTGATGTCTAAATGTAGTCTTGAGTTGGACACATTGTCAAGATAAATGCTTTGGAAAATATGAAAGTTCACCTCCGGATCAGAGAACAGTGCATCATAGGAGAATGGGTCATTTTAGAGATATCAATTACATAACTGAATACAGATTCTGATGAGAATAAAACCAGCCAATCAATATTAAATGCATAATGCATCACAAGAATAACACACCATAGAAAACACTTTCATAATGCTTGTCTTGTTTTCCAGTAAAATATCTAAATATTCTTCAAATAAGATTTACTTGCATATTATTTATACTTCAAGTCAAGTCATGTCATGTTCATTTATATAGCAGTATAAACAATACAGATTGTTTTAAAGCAGCTTTACAGTGATAACAGGAAAGTAATGAAACAAAGATTGTTTTGGCTGTACAGCAGCTCTAGAAGAAAGTCATTGTCCAGTTTAAGTAAGCGTTGATTCATTTCCGTTGTAAAAATCATTAGTTATTAATTTAGGGGCCATTTACACAAGAATGTTTTCAACTGAAAACAGAAAACTTAATGCACGACAACCGCGTTTTGGTGGCCTGAGAAAGCAAAGTTTGAGTTTTTAAAGTGGAAGTTTTTGAAAACGGCACTGTTATCATCTCTGTGTAAACTTAAAAAAACGTGAATCTGTGAAAACGGTGACAGCATGCACATGCATAGCTATTACGCGTTTAGTCTATAGGCATGCGCGTTTGAATGCATATGTGCGGAGGCGCATAGTCTTTCTTTACAAAGTGACATTGCCAACTACTTGTCTGGCATGCATAATACAGCATCCTTAGTCGTTTTTTGCAGATCCATGTGGACGAGGATCATTTTGATAACGTTGTCATCTGTACAGATGTTAAAAAAAAATAAAAAAAAAATTATATTAATATATTTATTAACATATATGTATTCATACATTTGCTTAATAAAAGTTGTGTAAGATAACCAGAGCTTAGATCATGGCACTAGCAACGCCAAGGTCATAGGTTTGATTCCCAGGGAATGCATGTACTGATAGAATGTGTAGCTTGAATGCAATGTAAGTTTTAAGTTGAAAAAAAAAGCAATTTGATAAAAGTTTTGGCCAAATGTATAAAAATAAATGTACATTTTTTCAGATAAATGGAATTTCATAATTTGAGAATTTAATAAAAGTGTTAGTTTAATTCATTACTTACGGGGGGAAATAAAGTCAAAGTGTATTTATGTAGCACCATTTATACAGCAACAGCACAAAAAAAAAAAAAAAACATAGCAGACAATCATATATGAAATGCATGTGAGTATATATCAGCATGTAATGATCATTAAAAGCCAGAGAGAAGAAATAGGTTTTTAGCAAAGACTTAAAAAGAGGAACGGATGGTGTGGATCTAATCTGGATCTGGCAAACTGTTCCAAAGTTTAGGGCCCACAACTGCATGATGTCCCCTTTGCTTTAATCTGTATCTAGGAACAACTAAACATTGTTTTTTTGTCTCAGATCTGAGAGCTCTTGAGGGATTGTGTAGGACCAATAAATTAAAGAGGTGAAAGCACCAGATTATTCAAACGTTTATAAAAAATAAAAAAGAACGAAATCAAAAACGAACCGGCAACCAATGAAGTGATGCTAAGATTGAAATGACATGTTCATGTTTGCGTAGACCTGTTAATAATCTCACTGCAGCATTTTGAACAATCTGAAGTTGCAATAATCTAAGCAAGAGGAGAAAAAAAGCATGAATCACCCATTTAAAGGCTTGAGGACGAAGGAAAGGCTTAACTTTGGACAGCTGGTGAAGATGAAAGAAAAAAGATTTAACAACTGAATTACTGTGCTTGTCAAATTTCAAACCACTGTCAAGCAGTATGCCCAGATTCTTAACATAAGTGTTTACTGAAGATGATGTTGGTGAGGATGGTGCACAGGTCTTCCATCGGAAGGGCCAAAAAAGATCATCTCGGTTTTATTTTCCATTTAGCTTAAAAAAGTTAGCAGACATCTACATTTGAATACCGTTTAAACAAGCCAGCAAAGGCTCGAGTGAACTGTTTCCAGATCGTTTGAGCAGGACATAAATCTGGTTGTTGTCTGCGTAACAATGGAATGATACATCACGTTTTTCTAAAAATGGATCCCAAAGGGAGCATATATAAAGAAAAAAGAATAGGGCCCAGGATGGAGAACCGAGGGACCCAACCAACAGAGGTTTGCAGCAGAGGACTCAGATGAGCCACAACTGACAGAGAATTTACGATCGTTCAAAAAGGAGCTGAACCAGTTTAATATAGCTCCTTTCAACCCCACATCATGTTAATTCGAGAAATAAAGATATTATGGTCCACCATATCGAATGCAGAGCTAATGTCTAAGAGCAATAATATAACCTAGTCACCAGCATCAGTTGTCAAATAAATATAATTGAGAACCTTCAGTAAAGCAGACTCTGTATTGTGGAGTGCTCCGAAGCCAGACTGAAACCTCTCATAGACAGAATTTAGGTTAAGATAAGAATGAAGATAACTTTTTCGAGAACTTTCTGAATGAAAGGTAAATTAGAAATGGGCCTAGTTTTCAAGTATAGCAGATTGGTTTCTTCTGAGCTTCATAGTACACCTGAAGTCTGTATTTTCTCCACCTTCGCTCAGCCTGTCTGGATAGCCGTCTAAAAGAGTGTACAGTCTCATTTAATCATGGTTCAGTTTTTTCTTTAAGGCATTTAAGTTTGATTGATTATGATATTTGATAGAGAACTTTCTAAAAATTCAAAATCACATATTTTTAAACATGAGCAAAGTTTGTAAGAATTTAGAAATAATTTAAAGCCTGGGACCAACTCACAGGACAGTGAGATGGTTTAAACTGGGAAAAAGGGGAACAGAGAAAAGAAATGGCTTGTGGTCAGAAAAATGTATTCACATATTGTTGTATCAGAGACAGATATCGCATATGTTAAAACCAAGTTAAGTGTGTGTTGTTCTTAAGCGGAAATAGTTGTAATTCAAAGCTTTGAAAAGCCTTGATGGGCAGAAGCCGACATAAAATTTTATTTTTAAGACAGAAACCAGTCCACCACCCTGTCCAGTAGTCCTGGGGAGTTCAAAAAGATGTAGTCCTGGGGTGAAAGTTCAGTGAGTGATAGAATAAGACATCCAAATCATTCAGTCATCAAATTGAAACATTCAATCATCAAATTGAAACAACAAAGTCATTAAGAATAAGGGCCAGATTTACTAACAGCTTGCGCCAGCGCAAAACCCTCTTTTGGCATTAAAAAAACTACTGTCAGGATTTACTAAAGAGGTGCAGTGATAAATTAGTGCTGAAAAGGCGTGGAAGAATTATTTTTGCGGCTGAACTTGTTGCTTATGCATTTGTAGGAGTTTCCCTTTCAGACGCAAAATGTATGGGAGAAGAGTATTTAAATGAATCACGCAATGTGATTTACAAAGGTTTGCCCTTGTCATTTTACTGGTTGTTGCGCCATTATTTACCGCCCCAAAAAAGCATGTCTTAAACCAGACGCTAACTGGTAGATTGCGTTGATCATTATGGAAATGATGCTCTGTGTTCTTTAATTTGTGCGTTTGCCATAGATCACGGGCAGAACTTTCCACTCCCATCTGCGCTTTTTTGGAATTGCGCTCTCACACTTATTTGCCCTGTTTAGTAAATCTGGCCCTCAAAGTCTTATTTACCAGTAATCGGACATTTATCAGTGCCATTCTAGTCGATACCGGGTCGTAAATCTGCTAAGATTGTCAGCGGAGCTGGTGAAGATTATCGAGGTTCACTCTGCGCCGCAGTTGAAGTGAAACATCAATGGAAGGATGACAACCTTTTAGTTGAATAATGGGATAAATAAAGCGTTAAAATTATAAACGCTTTTAACGCACCTGCCTCACCTCAGACCTACGGAAATAGTTAAGCAATATCACATGAGTAATAAACGCAATATCACACGAGTGCTGTTTTTGTCATTTTGTTTCATTATAAATATGGTGATTATCTCTAACGTGGATACCCAACTTGATATATGATATTTATCATCTGAATCTAACCATGTCATGTCAACAAATGGAGAAGTCAGCCAGCTATTTCTTATCATGTTAATTATCGTGCTTTTTCGCTGCAACAGCAGGTGTCCCTGTTACCCTAATTACCATACTTTTACATATTCTCCCGTTACTGAATTGCTTTATTTCCCTTGAACAACACTGGAAATCATTAAGACTTTTGTCTCAAAATATATTCAATAATTTTAGCGAGTCTAATTTGCTACTTAACATAACATTAATGTTTAACAACATTTAAAAAAAACATCAAATATTAGATGAAATTAGCACAGAATCAATTTCGCGTTGCTGCCCGCGATCATGTCAAGGATCAGCCAAATTTCCACGTGCATCTTGAAAAGTGCATGTTCTGAAAAGTTTTTATGCCATAAAATGTTCTTACCCAATACAGCCATTATCAAATTTTAATTAGATTATTCTTAACATAATAATAATAATAAAAATGTCAATGGAGAAAGAAAAAAAAACTTTATGTTAATATATATGTCCATGCATCTATGCATCCATCCATCCATCCGTCCATTCCCTAAACCGCTTGTCCTCAGTAGGGTTAAAGTGGAGCCGATCCCAGTGTCTCGGGCTGCAGGACAGATGGCCCGTCCATCACAGCTGGAAAAAAGTCTTAATATAATTTATGCACTTCTGCTTCTCAAGTAACAATATCCTGTAAGCAGTAGATTGAGCAGGTTCAGTCCCCCCATGCCAGTAGTCATTTAACCCTCAGTATGAGCTGCTTGCCTATTCAAATACTATAATTTTCCAAAGGGAAGCTGAATCACATTCAAGCCACTACAATAACAAAACTTGTGTCCTGCAGAATGTGTGTTTTTTTCTGCGGCCCTTCACTCACGTCAAACTGCTTGTGTTATGACTGACTACAGCCACTATGACAGCGTGCATCTGTCTGTGTCGACTCTAAGTGTCTGAGCTTCTGTGAGAGTCACTGTGTGCCAGCGAGTGCCACTCTGAACGGTTGCAGGTCATCCACCACGGGCACGAGGTCACACAGACGAGCTGGTAGCGGCTGCATGCTTTAAATGAGTCATATAATTTAGTTTTTTTACTCTAAAGATCCATTTATAATGTAATCACATTTCACATTCTGACTCTGGCAATTAGGGCTGCACGGTTTTTGGGGGAAAAATCTAATTAAAAGTCTAATAAAAAGCTCCAGATTTGTTGTGCTTGGTTATAGGACCAAAGATTTTGTAATTAAATATCAATATTACTATAAAATAATAAAATGTATATATAATGCTAATGTTTGATAACAATGTATGTAATTCCTCATGATATGAGACTTTAACACTCAGCGATGAGCATCAGAATCTCTTGCACTTTCATGACTTTGATGTCAGTGTTTAGTTCGTTGTATTCATGTGATGCGTGTGAGTCCGTCTCAGAACGGTGGTCTGGTCTTTTAAAGCTGTCCATCGTATCATTTGCATCTTTACACTACAGCAATCACATTTACTGATAAGCTTTTCTCATCATGGCTTGTCTCATCCTTCGCATCTCTTGCAGTCCCTCCACTTTTATACAACACAATGAATACAACACAATGAATACAACACAATGAATACAACGCAAAATCAACAAAATGTAGAATTTGTTGCAACCCTGCATAATTCACCATGCCACCGCACAAATAATCACAAAAGGTAAAAGGTCTCACAAAAAAATTTATTATAATTATCTAATTGAATGATTAGACAATCAGATCACATGGTCTTGTTTTCAAGTAGGGGAGAGCGGGGCACAACCTAACGCGGGGTTAGTTGTAACACACATGGTTTAAAACTTTCAACACATGCCAGGATGACGAAACTTAGTGTATTTACTAGTTGCCATATCAACACTATATAGAGAAAAAATTATGCCAAAATTAAAAAATCTTTGGAAGATATCACTGAACATTTATTTAACCATAGCAAAAGTAAATTTCTTACTTAAGTTTATTTTCCATCTCTGTTTTTTGTATTTATTTAAAATAAGACAAATCTGATATTATTTTAATCTAATATCTGTTATTTAACAGTTGAGATAGTTCTTTAATGCTGATCTAACCAGCAGAAGACACGAGCCGGGTTTAAATCCCAGTTGCGCAGATGTGGTGCATTGTAACACTGCGTTACAATGTGCCCCTAGTGGAACTATGCTATTATTTTCTATATTTTTATGAATTCTTTTGAGAAACCATGAGAAAAAGGTGAATAATGACTCAGGGTCAATGTTCAGAAATTATTAATTATTATTATGTTTTTAACTATGCTGTATAGCTGTATTTAGCTATGTGTTTTTTGCAAACTCAAAAATTTGTATATTTATAACAATTAAAAAATGCCATTATTTTATTTTAAAAAGTTAATAATTGTATTTTATTGACAAAATATTTTAGTTTGTCTTATATATATATATATATATATATATATATATATATATATATATATATACATTATATATATTTTTTTTATAACAGGTAACATTTTAAGCTGTCATTTAGTCATGTTACAATGTGCCCCTCACATGTTACAATGTACCCCATTTATGGGACATGCTGTCACATTTCACTTCCATTCTTTCGGGTAAATCAAGAAAAAAGTATACACTGTATTAATGAAACACAACCACACAATTGTACAGCCATATCACCCTGTAGCCCAAGACCGGTTTCCCACTGAAGCTAAGTGGGGTTGAGCCTGGTCAGTACCTGGATGGGAGACCTCCTGGGAAAATTAGGTTGCTGCTGGAAGAGGTGTTAGTGAGGCCAGCAGGAGGTGCTCATCCTGTGGTCTGTGTGGGTCCTAACGCCCCAGTATAGTGATGGGGACATTAAACTGTAACAAGCACTGTCCTTCAGATGAGACATTAAACCGAGGTCCTGACTCTCTGTGGTCATTAAAAATCCCAGGATGTCCTTCGGAAAAAGAGTAGGGGTGTAACCCCGGCATCGTGGCCAAATTTGCCCATTAGCCTCTGTCCATCATGGCCTCCTAATCATCCCCATATACGATTGGCTTCATCACTCTGTCTCCTCCCCACCAATAAGCTGGTGTGTGGTGGGCGTTCTGGCGCAACATGGCTGCCGTCACATCATCCAGGTGGATGCTGCACATCGGTGGTGGTTGAGGAAATTCCCCCCTTCTATATGTAAAGCGCTTTGAGTACCCAGGAAAGCGCTACACTGTAAAAAATCCAACTCACAAAAATGTAGACTAATGATTATGTTGGATAATTAAATGCAAAAAAGTTGGCTTAACCAGTGAAAAGAAGTTGGTTCAACAATCGTTGGACCAACCTAGTATTAATTGTAAATTCGATTTGTAAATGCAAGTTAACAAGCATACAATTTGCAACAAGTTAACAATGCATTCTGGATGCATCATGCAAAGCCCATCCATGGCTCCCAGAATGCATTGCGGCATTAAGCATGTCACCATTGTTGAGATTCATAGGCTGATTCTTGATATCTGTGGGAGTAAATCTTACATGAGGTCAAAGTGCTTAGTGTACAATCTGTTTTAAAACGTATTCAGCTTTTCTGATTAAAACCGTGCTGGATATTTTCTAGAATCACAATAAAACAAAGTTAATAGTATATTGCTCAGATTAAACTCAGTCATAAAGTCACTACACAATGATTATATTATTATCATCTTCAAACAGCCGACAGCATCTGATTGTGTTTTCTCTTGCCATAGCAGACCGGAAGTATACTTTAAAATATACTTGAACTTTACTGAAGTATACTTATGAATGATCTTGAGGTCTAATGTGGTGTGAAAAGATTTATTTGGGACTGAAGTGGTGATCACTATATTTTTAGGAGTCTAGTGATGTCAAATGAGGTCTGAAATTTCATTTGTTTTCATTTCGTTAACTGACCTTCTGTGTACCTGACAATAAAATCTTGAAACCTTTTAAAACTGAACTATTAGGCCAGGCTTTATCAAGCCAACATCAAAGTTTGTTATCAAGCTGTATCTATCAGAAATGTGAAAAGAGACCAGAGGGCAGGACAGAGGTAATCAGACTCTTGTTTAAACCAAGCAATCAAACCAAGTGTGAGAGCAGCGTAAGAGTATGTGTAGTGTGTGTGTGTGTGTGTGTGTGTGTGTTACGCGTGTAAAGCACGTCTGTCGCTCACAGACACTATTAGTGTTATCTGAGGGCTGATGTCTGCAAGCTGAGCCGCTGCACTATACCACTGAAAAACAGACCAAGATCTCTCACATGAGATTACTGAACCCAGCATCAGTGTATGAGAGAGAATCACTGTAAATATTCCTTTTAACAGCCACTCAAAGGTTTAAAGCATGACGGTTAAAATCAGGGTCAAACATTTAGACTTATTTCAAATTAGGTGACAGTGACACTAACAGCATCACAAGAAAAGCCAGACAAAGACTCACCTGGAAGTCTAAACCTTGGGGGACTTGCGCACCTTTGTGAGAAAGAAGTGCATTTTAGAACTTTAAAAAGAGTTCTTATTACGGAAACAATACGTGTGAACTGAATGTAATGCAAAATATTTTTTTTGCAGTGACATCAATGTTAAGTATAAGCAAAATATGTGTGTGCACTGCAAAATAAATGTACCCATTCAGTCGGTCACTCTCAAAGGCACGTCGGAGTACCGACGAATAGGAATCTCGCTGGCGAGAGCCAGTCTACTTCGAGTGTAACTAAACGAGCCAATGCACATTGGCATGCAATGATTGCACCAGCTGCTCATGCCACTCAGTGTGGGTATAAATGAGGCACAGGTGCTTGCATCAAATTAGCTTTTTGCTTCGGAGCAAATGTACATTTTTGTACTCAAAATGTGCATTGGACCCTCATTTATTTTAGATTATATTGTTAAAAATATTCTAAATAGACTAAAAAAAATATATATATATACATATACACTCACCTAAAGGATTATTAGGAAGACCTGTTAAATTTCTCATTAATGCAATTATCTAATCAACCAATCACATGGCAGTTGCTTCAATGCATTTAGGGGTGTGGTCCTGGTCAAGACAATCTCCTGAACTCCAAACTGAATGTCAGAATGGGAAAGAAAGGTGATTTAAGCAATTTTGAGCGTGGCATGGTTGTTGGTGCCAGACGGGCCGGTCTGAGTATTTCACAATCTGCTCAGTTACTGGGATTTTCACGCACAACCGTTTCTAGAGTTTACAAAGAATGGTGTGAAAAGGGAAAAACATCCAGTATGCGGCAGTCCTGTGGGCGAAAATGCCTTGTTGATGCTAGAGGTCAGAGGAGAATGGGCCGACTGATTCAAGCTGATAGAAGAGCAACTTTGACTGAAATAACCAGTCGTTACAACCGAGGTATGCAGCAAAGCATTTGTGAAGCCACAACACGCACAACCTTGAGGCGGATGGGCTACAACAGCAGAAGACCCCACCGGGTACCACTCATCTCCACTACAAATAGGAAAAAGAGGCTACAATTTGCACGAGCTCACCAAAATTGGACAGTTGAAGACTGGAAAAATGTTGCCTGGTCTGATGAGTCTCGATTTCTGTTGAGACATTCAGATGGTAGAGTCAGAATTTGGCGTAAACAGAATGAGAACATGGATCCATCATGCCTTGTTACCACTGTGCAGGCTGGTGGTGGTGGTGTAATGGTGTGGGGGATGTTTTCTTGGCACACTTTAGGCCCCTTAGTGCCAATTGGGCATCGTTTAAATGCCACGCCCTACCTGAGCATTGTTTCTGACCATGTCCATCCCTTTATGACCACCATGTACCCATCCTCTGATGGCTACTTCCAGCAGGATAATGCACCATGTCACAAAGCTCGAATCATTTCAAATTGGTTTCTTGAACATGACAATGAGTTCTACTAAAATGGCCCCCACAGTCACCAGATCTCAACCCAATAGAGCATCTTTGGGATGTGGTGGAACGGGAGCTTCGTGCCCTGGATGTGCATCCCACAAATCTCCATCAACTGCAAGATGCTATCCTATCAATATGGGCCAACATTTCTAAAGAATGCTTTCAGCACCTTGTTGAATCAATGCCACGTAGAATTAAGGCAGTTCTGAAGGCGAAAGGGGGTCAAACACAGTATTAGTATGGTGTTCCTAATAATCCTTTAGGTGAGTGTATATATATATATTTCTCTCACATTCGTTCTTGTAGTTCCCTCTCACATTCCTCACTGATAGGCTTATTAGGGGATGAGCTTATAATCTCCTCAGGTGTGAATCACATCATTATTCATTATTCGTCTCCACGCATATGTGTCTTACAACATTAAATCACTATATTGTTTTATGTGAATGAGTGGGTAGGATGATGTTTGCATTGTTTTGAAGAAAAAACTCTAAGCTACAAGATCCAATTCTCATAAGTCTTGTTAACAAATGTTTATGTCAGGGGTCTCTCCTCAACCACCAGCAGTGTGCAGCATCCACTTGGATGATGCGACGGCAGCCACAGTACAACGGTGCCAGTGCACTCACCACACAACAGCTATAGGTGGAGAGGAGAGAGGGTGATAGAGCCAATTCAATGGATGGGGATTGTTAGGAGGCCATGCTTGGTAAGGGCCAATGGAGGGCATTTGGCCAGGACATCGGGGTTACACCCCTACACTTTATTAGAAGTGCCATGGGATTTTTAATGACCACAGAGAGTCAGGACCTAGGTTTAACGTCTCATCCGAAGGACGGATATTGTACATATTGTTGCTCACATATTATTGTAGGTCTGTTTGTTCTGAATATAGTGTAATCAGACCCTAGCCATTAAAATATTTATAAGCAACTTGTCAGGGTATGTTAACTCATAAAATGTTGAAGTAGAAAGACTGAATTATTATTATCATTTTATCTTCAAAAAATACAATAAAAGTATTTGTATCAATGATATCAAACTTCAAACTTAAAAAGCCAATACAAAGTTCCCTCCGCATGTTAGACGTAGTACTCGGGCATTCCATTCCCGAACGCTGTTCGCGTGAGACCCCATCCAGCATCACCGGCACAGCCACGCCGGCCAGCCCCACACACACATCCAGCCATGTGGACCTTCTTCGACCATAACAGAGTCTCTGCAAGTTCACCGTCGCTTCTCTCAACACGGAAGGAATCGATTGCAACTGCAACACCATCGGACCGAACTATCAAGACTTTCTTCTGCGACTGTATATCGGAACGCTCTTCTACAGCTCAGGCAAATGCAAGTAACATACGATATACAAACTCGCTGTGCAGTTAGTTAAATCTGTAAAGTTTGTTGACTTAACTGATGGTTCTCCCAGGTGTTAGACTCTTTTTCATAGCTTCATTCCTCTGTTCTGATCCGGTTTTTCAGTCACGTTTACCTTCCATTCTACCCCATGTATGTGTGTTTGTGTGTATGTGTTTGTGTAGTTTAGTTATGTGTTTGTGTTTTAGTTAAATAAACTCTTGTGCACATTCGTACGAGTTGGTCTGCTTATAAATAAATTGTCACTTTAACAAATCGATCATAGCTACAAGCTAAGAAAGAGTTATTTTTCTGTGGCCACAGAAAATATCCTTTCTGAAGAGTTGATGGACAATCAGTACTGAATATTCGCTGGATGAACAGATTATTTGATTGTAATATTAATTCAGTTACATTAAGTTAACATCACGTCTCTGCTCATTAATGTAACGAGTTATAATTAATTATTATTTCCCCTTTGAGCTAATTTGTTACAAGTGTTAGCTTATGTTCCCATCTTGAATTATTCATTATCAAAGTTTAAGGACAATGTGTATTTGTCTTTTAATATTTAATGACTAAATGGACCACATTTGAATCCATCAGGCGCATATTTCTTGTTAACCGTAATTAATGATGCATTTCACTTTGCAGGAATAAATAATGTGTTTAAAATAAAGGAGAACAGAAATGTGTTTTTTTCTGCAGTATTTTAGTGGTGATTCGAAGTTCAGTAACAGCACCATGGTGAATATTTTCTCTCAGACGGAAACGGAGTCGTAATTCCCCTAATTACATCTGAACACATCAACTCCATCATTAATCAAACTCCACATAGCGTCCCTGAACCCTGCCAGCTCATTAAATTAACCATATTATTACAAACTATGATTGGGATTATACAGCCTCCCACACCGTTGCTAAAGACGAGAATTTATGGCAACGAGGTTCTCATCTCTCTCGTTCTGATTTCAACAGGACACCAGAGAGATGTTCAGATGTTCTCCGTTTGTTTGCTCAGATGATGGACAGTGTCTGTTTTCATTTTCAGCTGGTTTGCAGTGTGCTGATATTTCATTAACATCATGAGCGTCAAGTTGTTGTGTTATTACTGTTGGTGCAGTAGATGCACATTCTCTGCACTACTGTGTTTGATTAACTGTGCATATCCAGCTAACAAAAGAATGTTATAAGAACGGTAATGTTCCCATTAAGTTATGAAAATGTTATTTCTGAATGTTCTCTGAACATTTAGAACGTCCAGTTTTTTAAAGAATGTTTTAAAAACATGCTTATGCAAAAGATTACAGAACGTTTGATCCCATTGGCAGATATTTGTTCTTGTTTTCAGCATAAATCCACTTAATTTTTATAAATTTTTCAGAAAACAAGAAGTCATTTTGCTTCTTAAATTAATGTATGTTGATTTAAGAATGTTTGAATATTTGTGCTGGAATACAAGAAAAAAAGGAACCATCCATACCATCATGACAAACAATCACACATTCACACCTTGAGTGTTTTAAGGCTTTTAAGTAAATATTTTTAGTATGCATTCAAATATTAGACGCATACACACTCGGTGCAAACAATGTAATTAAATCTGTTGGTGGTTTTGGAGACTGTAAAATCTTGAAGCAAATAGTGGTGGGCGGCTTCATTTTGACAGAAATATAAATTAAACCCGACCACCGTGTCTCACAGACCCTCAAAAAACCCAAGGTGCTTTTGAAAACGCTGCCAGCTTCATTCATCCTGCTGAAATAAAAATGGCCTTCAACACAATCAATTATTGGTAATTATGTTCCGCTCAAACGGTTCCAGTCTTTGTCTCTGATCGGTGGCTTTGCCCGCATTCACGTTGCCAGCTGCTCTGTTCTTCACCACAAATAAAAGGTGTTTGTCTTCCACAGAAATGTAAAGAGAAGAAAGGCATACATATATTTTAATAAGCTTATGTTTGTACACACACATGTACAGTGCTCAGACCCATTTTAATTAATTCATGTAAATCCTGCTCTTTTTGATGTTTTTATTTAACAAAATTAGTGTTTTCTGCAGAACTATTTTGTATTAAAAAAATAAAACATCTACTGCTTTTACAAGTATTAATGCACACAGCTGAGTCATGTTTTCCATCATAAATCAGATGGAACCACTTCACTGATTTGGATCTGCATCTTTAACTAGTTACAGTGGTAATCTGCTGTTACTAGTGCTCAAAGGGCTACTCATGACTCCAACACAATGTGGAACACTAGTGTGAAAACATTGAATTGCTTTTGCCATCTATCTCTAGCAAATCAAATAGCTAGGAAATGCTAGCTAGCCTAGCAACAAGCTGAAACATGTTAGCAATGAGATAAAACATGCTAAAATGCCCTAAAAATCACCCCCTAGGTGTCTGTCTGTCTGGCCTTAAAGGGATAGTTCACCCAAAAATTAAAAGTACCCCATAATTTACTCACCCTCAAGCCATCCTAGGTGTATATGACTTTCTTATTTCAAATGAATACAATCTGAGTTATATAAAAAATGTCCTGGCTCTTCCAAGCATTATAATGACAGTAAATGGCAGCCCAAAATTTGAAGCCCAAATAGTGCATCCATCCATTATAAAAGTAATCCACACAGCTCTGGGGGATTAATAAAGGCCTTCTGAAGTGAAACGTTAGGTTTTTGTAAGAACAATATCCATATTTTTAACACGTTATAATGTAAATATCTAATTTCTGGCGGACCACCTTCCATATTCAGCTTACGAAAAAAGCGTAACTGGTCTGACGATGGAGTCGGACGTAGTGTAAGCTTTTTGAACTACGTTACACTTTCTTCATAAGTTGAGTATGGAATGTGGTCCCCCGGAAGCTAGATATTTTACTTTATAAAGTTTTAGCTATGGATATTTTTCTTACACAAACCCATCGATTCCCTTCAGAAGCCCTTTATTAATCCCCCGGAGCCGTGTGGATTACTTTTGTAATGGATGGATGCACTTTTGTGGGCTACAAATTTTGGACTGCCATTATAATTCTTGGAAGAGCCAGGACATATTTTAATATAACTCTGATTGTATTCGTCTGAAAGAAGAATGCCATATACACCTAGGATGGCTTGATGGTGAGTAAATTATGGGATAATGTTCATTTTTGGGTGAACTATCCCTTTAAAACATTTTTTCTAGACAGACATCAAATTTGGTCTTGACAAAATTTTTTATCTAGTTGTTTCTGTGTTGTTTAGCTAGTAAACACTGACACAACTGTGCATGAGAAAAAGATTGCAGCTAACTAAAAGCAATCTCATTCCTCCAGCAAACAAACAAACAAAAATAAATAAACAGATAAAAAATAATAAAAATAAAGTAAATAACTGCTGTAGTGGAATGAGGTGATATAGGCTGTTTGTGTATAACAGATAGAGTTTATTATTAAGACTATCAAATCAACACAGCATGACATCAAATTAGCACTCGAGGATCAAAAGCACAATGCAAGACAATGTTTTTACCACGCAACTCAAATTAATTGAATTTCTTAGTTCAGCATGTTTTATTGGTCAGGCTTGTGTTTTTTGCTCGCCGTGTGAGTGTTTCTGTTTCTGCGGCCACCATGAGCCACAGAGCATGAAATGAAGCGAGGCACTAAATGTGTGAGAGAAACAGACAAGAATGAATGTGAGTTTGCGTCTCTCGGATGAGCTTTCATCTCGTTAGATTCTGCTAATGCCGCAGTGCTTTAAATGAGAGACACGAGAAGATGGGACGGAAATGATTGCAAACACATCAGGACATCATCGACAAAACTTACTGTTACAAATGAGTGGAAAACACATACTGTATGATGGGTCACAACCAACAGCCAGAACTATGGTTTTGTGAAATTTTGGTCACACAGCTTTAATGGCAAAAGTTCTGTCGCAATATTTGTGGCATTCATCATCAGCGGCATCTGGTGTCTATCTATCAGTGCATGAGCTTTGAGTTGTTTTATGGACTTCGTGCGAGTTTGGCACATGCTGCCGCTTTTCTTGAAAATGTTCCCGTTCACACATTAACTCATTTAGCTGATTGTGTGTTTCATGCACCTGCACGTTTGGCCATCAACTATTTGGCTTCGCTGGTAAACTCATCCATGGGTGCGTCAGGCTGTCGGGGCTCTTTTAATGCACCTGCTAATGGCTAATTATCCAAAAGTGACTTACCTTTGCAGCTGCAATTTTAGCGATTTAGCTACTGCAGCATTAAAGCGCTTGATCATGTTTCCCCAGACAAACAAAAATACATTCTAGGAACGTTTTGCTAACGTTCCTATTAAGACATTATGGGAATGTTACTTCTGAACGTTCTGAAGTAAGTAGTAACATTTAAAAGCGTTAATCAAACTTCCAACTAAAACATTTCGGGAAAAAAACATTCCATGAACAATGTTTCCATGCTAACGTTTTGAGAACATTATTAAAGACCAGATAACTTTGAATGAACGTTCTATTAACGTTCTATTAACGTTACTGGAAGAATGTTTGCTCATAACTTTTAGAGAACCTTGCTAACCTAACCCTAACCTTAACCCTAACCCTAACATTAGCCAAGGTGCTGAAAACTATACTTGCTAGCTGGAAGTGACCAATCAAGCTTCTCTGTCTGGCAATCCGATGGACAAGTCTGGGTTTGGCGGTTGCCAGGAGACTTACTTGCCTGACTGCATTGTGCCAAGTGTAAAGTTTGGTGGAGGGGGGATTATGGTGTGGGGTTGTTTTTCAGGGGTTGGGCTTTGCCCCTTAGTTCCAGTGAAAGAAATGTCTCGGTTATGTATGTAACCCTCGTTCCCTGAGGAGGGAACGGAGACGTAACGTCAGTGACTGACGAATGGGGGTTTCGCCTAGAAGCCTATCATCTTCGAGATCTTAGAAAACGCCCAATGGCAGGCCAATGCAATGGGCATGCGTAATTTGCATAGCGTAGCTCCGCCCCACAGCGTGGGTATATAAGGAAGTACGCTGGCAACATCGCAGTATGTTTACCTGCTGAGGAGCCAAGACTAAACTCCCGGCCGTTTCAGCGGTACAGTGGACGTGGCAGAGGGACGTTACGTCTCCGTTCCCTCCTCAGGTAACGAGGGTTACATATGTAACCGAGACGTTCCCTTTCGTTCAGTCACTCTGAGTAACGTCAGTGACTGACAAATGGGGGTCCCAATGTAATCACGCCACTCGGCTGTCGTCCAGTGCCCTCCGTAAGTGTGAGCTCGCTGTCGGAAGCTAGTACGGACAAAGGACTCCTACTTAACACAGGAATACCAAGGTACACTGGGAAGCATATTCCAGGTGGAAGTATGTGCCAAAGTGCCTACCCGTAGGGAGGGCTTAAGGATACACATATGACCCGAGAGGGGCTCAGGATCATGTGAGAGTTAGCCAGCCCGAAATCTAGGCACGCTTCGTCATCCGAAAATGCCTGCAGGTCTCCTACCCTTTGATGGAGGCCAAAGCTATCAGGAGCGCTGTCTTCATTGACAGGAACTTAAGCTCGACTGATCGCAATGGCTCGAAGGGAGCCCTCTGCAGAGCATCTAAAACTACTGAGAGGTCCCAAGAGGGCACGAGAGGAGAGCGAGGAGGATTCATTCTCCTCGCTCCCCTCAGGAACCTGATGATCAGGTCGTGCTGACTTACTTGTTTCGTCTCCACAAGGTCGTGGTAAGCGGATATCGCGGCCCCATACACCTTGAGGGTGGAAGGAGACAGCCTTCGTTCCAACCCTTCTTGGAGGAATGAGAGCACGGACCCGATCAGGCATTTCCAGGGGTCTTCTTGGCGAGAAGAACACCAGGTGGCAAAGAGGTTCCACTTCAACGCATAGGCGTGTCTGGTAGACAAGGCCCTAGTGGAATTGATGGTAGCCACCACCTGAGGTGGTAGAGTACTCAAACCTGCCGCGTCCCGTCCAGGAGCCACACTTGGAGGTTCCAAAGATCGGGACGTGGGTGCCAAAGTGTGCCCTGTCTCTGAGAAAGCAGGTCCTTCCTCAGAGGTGTGGCCCAGGGAGGGGCTGTCGAAAGGAGTACGAGTTCGGAGAACCAGGTCCGGCCGGGCCAGTACGGCGCAACCAAAAGGGCCTGCTCCTTGTCCTCCCTGATCTTGCACAGGACCTGTGCGAGAAGGCTCACTGGGGGAAACGCATACTTGCGGAGGCCCCGCGGCCAGCTGTGCGCCAGAGCATCTGTGATGAGGGGGGCCTCGGTCAGGGAAGGCAATGGGAAGCGTCATGGGAGGCAAACAGATCTACCTGTGCGTCACCGAACTGTTCCCAAATCAGCTGAACGTCTGGGGATGGAGTCTCCATTCTCCCGGAAGTGGCTGAAGCCATGAGAGCTCGTCGGCTGCACGGTTCAGGACCCCTGGGACATGGATAGCACGAAGGGACCTCAGATGCTTCTGACTCCATAAAACGAGATGGCGGACGAGTTGAGACATACGGCGGGAACGTAGACCACTCTGGTGGTTGATGTACGCTACTGTGGCCGTGTTGTCTGACCTGACTAGCACATGTTGACCCTTGAGCAACGCTCGGAAGCGGTGCAGGGTGAACCGTACTGCCAGCAACTCGAGGCAATTGACATGCAGTAGGGGCTGGGCAGCATGTCCATTGCACATGGCACCCCAGCCCGTGGTGGAGGCATCTGTTGATACAACAATATGCCTGGAAACTCGTTCTAAGGACACACCGGTCTGTAGAAAGCTGAGGTTCGACCACGGGGTGAGGGTCTAGCATCCGGGCCTGGTAGGCCTGCAAGATGGCCATGGCATGCAAAAAGGCGGCAGCCTGCCCCGCAGCTCTGTAGGTCTTCGACACCAAGGTTGATGTGAATCTACAGGCTTTGGAGGGGTGCTTAGGGTCGCCACGCCAGGTTGAAGCACTCTGAGGACACAGTTGCATCGCAACAGAGCGTTCAACCGGGGGAACCCCAGTGTACCCTTTGGCCGCGGCCCCATCAAGGGCAGAGAAGGCGGAGGAGGTCGCTGAACGGTCGCGGGAGGACAATGGGGCCTTCCAGGACCGTGTGACCTCCTCATGCACCTCCGGGAAGAAAGGTATTGGGGCCGTGGCCTGACGGGTGTCAGAGCGCGGCGCCCCCAAAAACCAATCGTCCAGCCGTGAGCGCTCAGGTCGGGGCGGAGGGTTCCACTCCAACCCGAGACTCGTGGCTGCCCGGGAAAGCATGGCTGTCAACTCCGGGTCCGACTCGGGCAATGCTGGCACACCGGAAGGCGGCAGCATAGCCAAATCATCATCCTCGGAGGACTCTAGCCCACCTTGCGATGCAGTGATCGACATCTCTTCGTAGTCTGCGGGTCCAAACGCAACAGATGGAACAGCAGGAGCCGGCTACGTTGTTACAGTTTGAGTGCACAGGGGAAGCGGTGCGCTAGAGGGGGGTGTGGCCCGAGGCATGAGCGTCGGGGCTTTGTTCCACACCGTCACCCTCAGGTCACCCTGGCCACCAGCCAAAGTGTTGCCTCGCGAGGAGACAGCAGATTGGGGTGTGGCAGAGGGGACTCTCGCAGCATCGAGATGGTCATGTTCCCGCAGTGGGAAGAAGAAGCTGACGAAAACTCAGAAGGCTTGAGGAGTGAAGAGAGAGATACTCTTGGCTCCGAAGCAGAAACATAATGCGATGTTGCTAGCGTACTTCCTTATATACCCACGCTGTGGGGCGGAGCTACGCTATGCAAATTCCGCATGCCCATGGCATTGGCCTGCCATTGGGCGTTTTCTAAGATCTCGAAGATGATAGGCTTCTAGGTGAAACCCCCATTCGTCAGTCACTGACGTTACTCGGAGTGACTGAACGAAAGGGAACTCTTAATACTTTGGCATTCCAAGACATTTTTGTATTGTATTTTTGTACAAATTTTCTTTATACATATTATTGTATAAATAATCTTGCAGTCAACAACAACAGTAAAGCAGAACATGGGACATTGAGAGCATCTGAACTGTAATGCTGGGAGAACTCAGAAATGAGAGCTGGATCCAAATGCAGTTGACAGGGTTTATTTAGAAAATGACAAAAATGCACACAGCCAAGCACAAAAAAACAAAACATAATAAATTCACAAGAACAGAACTGAGTAAAGCCATAAGACACAAGACTGAGTCAACACCAACATACAGCCACATAGGACAAGACCTGACAAAGAACACAGGAAACAAAGGGAAACAAAGTTGTCCCACATATGGGAACAGTCAAGACTATGAACAGGGGGAATCAATCAACAAAAGGACTACAAAACCTAACACAGGAACTGGACATAGGCAGGCAGTGAACACAGAAACAACAGGAACAGAAAACACACTTCAACATAAAAGTCCTTTACACAACAATGGACCACACTACTGGGATTGTGGTTTGTGACATGAACTTTCTTCAAACAAGCAGCAAAGTCAAATTTTTTTGTCATGTCTAACTTAAATCACAAAACGAAAGAAAAAATCCACAATGGACATACATCATTAGAGAATATCACAGTCCGCAACTGAGTTTGAGTTTAGCGAAATAATATTTTTTCCTGTGTTTGTCTGACACTCATTTTGAGTTCATTATGGTGGTGAGATGTTTTGCATGCCGAATATAGACACTTGCAAAATGACATTCAGTCCTAAAGATTGAATTTAAAAAGCAAATGGTGATTGGGTTCAGAGTAAACACCTTCACAAACAGCCTGATGTCGGCGGCATTTCCTGCAGAAGAGAGGCTCCGTCCGGCAGAAGCTGAGTGCTCAGACTCAAAACCGCTGACACACAAACCACATTAGCAGCACCGAACCTCACAATTTACGACAGACAGAGATTGAGATCATTTGTTAATTACTTTCATGGTGCTGCAGGGCTCATAATGATAAATCAACTCAATTAGATGTACAGAAGTGCAGCGTGAACTAATCAAAAACACATCTGTCCAAACGCCGGACAGACTACCTCACTCTGACCGCAGGGGACGAAGCCTTTGCCTCCCTCGTGTTTGTTTCATACTCGCCCATCTCTATCTGGCACAAAGTAATTTTCATGAACAGGGTACAAAAAGGGTAGTAAAAGGTGTTTCTTTATTAATAAATGAAAGGAGCTGCGTAAAATGAGTTTTAGGACCAGATGTTGGCTTGTAATTATTGGTAAATATTATGATATAAAAACAAAAATATTTGCTCATTCATTTCACTTATAATAACTGGGGTAGAATAGTTGAATGGTTGAGCTTGAGGAATGTAAAAAGCATGTAAAAAGTGGGACTAAAATTAACTAACAGGGCAAATCATGTTGTAACAGCATTGTGAAATGTGCGACACAGCTAAACATTTGTTTTTCTTTTATTAATCATTATTACCAATTTTAATAACAAAACATTTTAATAATAATAATAATAGTTAATTATAAAATGTTATATATATCCTTTATGTATGTATATATCCTTTATGTATATATATTCTTCTAAAAGAAGAATGGCATCTAGGCGTTTCTCTTTTTATCCCGAAGTTTTTCAGCCGGATCATATCTAGATCAGATGGACCTGCGCCTAGACATGACCAACGCATCCCTGAAATGTCTGCAGAGACCGTGTCAATTAAACCCCCCTGTAAATGCCGCATCGACATTAAACCCGTCTCCGGCGTGATGACTTCGATCTTTCGAATAATCTTTTGAATATCTTTTGATCTAATATGACTTCTGACCTGTAATGTTGCCAGAATCATAATCATACACTGTTTGTTCGTTGGCCAGAGGAGAACTGGCACCCCGACTGAGCCTGGTTTCTCCCAAGGTTTTTTTCTCCATTCTGGCCCTGAAGGAGTTTTGGTTCCTTGCCACTGTCCCCTTTGTCTTTTGGCTTGCTCAGTTGGGGACACTAAATATGCAACTATATTACTGATCTGCCCGCATTGACACTCTATGATAATTGAACTGAGCTGGACGTTTTCTCCAGAGCGGCTGTACAGCCGAATCAAATTCTGTTCATTATTTTCCTGTTTAACACTGTGAAGCTGCTTTGAAACAATCTGCATTGTAAAAAGCGCTATATAAATAAAGGTGACTTATATTGGTTTGAAATGTACTTTTTTACTCACCAGCCAATTTGGCTACTACATTTTTAAGTTATCGGCCATTCAGGCCAAAACAAAAATGTCAGAATTAAAAAAGATTATCAAAGTCACAATTTTGATTTAAATCTATTTATTATTAAATCTGATTATGAATCATTGAATCATTTTCAAATTTCAAATCACTGCAGATAATATTAAAACAAAATAAAAACAAAATTCTCTGTGAATTCTCATCAGTTTTAGAGCTGATTTAGATTTTGTTGTAAAATCTTAATAACTCACTCCAAAAGGAGTATTTAATAGACATGTTGAAGTTTAGCCAACAGGCTGTTAATTCATGAAGTGTCAACTGTTTCTTCACAGAAGTAAAGGTACAAGCCTCTCCTCTGTTTACATCCATTAAAAAAAGTCAACCTATTCTCACTCCAAAGAAGGGCTCAGGCGGAGTGTTAACCGGTCGCACAACAGACGGGAAGCGTCACCACAGACATCTCACAGGTCTATCACACACTGGTCCCATCATTCTGTATTCACATTCGCATAGACTTTTTTCATGCCACAAAAACAAACAGAAAAATGCACAATACACAATGTTCCAGCCTATGGGGAAGTCAGTACGTGTACATTTGTCCCGGTCAATTTCACCTGCATTTGGCTGGTGTTAATTTCAAACCAAACAGGGATAAAGGCATACTCTGAGAAAAATGTGCCTTTTTTTTACTACTCCCATAGTGTATGATTGCAGAAAAATGTATTTGTTTTTAATGAACAGTGATGGATCAACAGATTTAGTTTGAAAATGAATCATAAAAGTAGATTATTTGTTTATAGATGTATGAGGTGGCAAGTTGATACAATTTGATACAAATACTTTAGCTAAAATAAAATGTTATAAGTTAATGTCCAAGTTAATACTTGTTCAAAACAATAACTTTAGCAAAGTTTGTACTATTTTCATTTTATTTTAAAAAAAATTTTTGTTCAATAAATATAATGTCATGAAAATATGTTCATTAAAAAAATATAAACAAAATTATTAAAAAAAAGTAAATGAATTGAGATCCCATAATAATTTAATATAGCTTTACAGTAGTAAAAAATACATGATATTTTATTATATGATATGATTAATATAATATTTTTAAATGTGATGGTTTCCTTATAAATATGGTGATTGCGAAAGTGACATATGATGTTTATCATTGGAATCAAACCATGTCACGTCAAAAATTGGCAAAGTCGGCTAGCTGTTTATTATCATGTTAATTATTGTGCAACAGCAAGGAACCCTTTTACCCTAAATACCACACTTTTACATATTCTTCCTTTATTGAAAAACTGTTGCTTTAATTACCTTGAACCAAAGACCATAATTTTATCGATTCTCATTTGCTACTGATAAAAAAACATAAAATATTAGATCAAATTATCACATAATACTTTAATAATCTGCCATATGTAAAGGTGAAACAAGATATTAAATAGAAAAAAGCAGAATGATTGGATTGTAAAAAGTGGGCCAAGTAAATACGGCCCATTATGATTTTTTATACTGACTTTGTTTTACATTTCTTAAATCTCTCTCAGGAATATTGTACTGTACAGCAGCGTTCTTATGTAAGCTAATGGGGATGTAGAACGGTGTGTATTCTCACTGCTAGACATGACCCTTTAGCCAATGAAAGGCACTTGAAAGAGAAACGAAGAACTAAAGGCCCATGTCTTCGCTATGAATAGAGATTAAAATAGTGGTGAGAGCAGGTCATACATATGGATCAGTCCTGCTGCGCACCTGGCAGATCCATTAGTGATAACATCCCCTTAATTAGACACATTAGACTCAGTCAACGTTTGCTTTGATACCATTAGACCAAGAAAAAGCATTTGGGCGGCTGGAAGGCAGTATTTCTGGATTGATCTTGAGATGTTGGGCTCCTCTTGTGGATTTATCGCTGAGATTAAAGCACTTTATGGTGACATTGAAAGTGTAGTAAAGGTACTCGTTATGAAATCACTGTGGGAATTAAGAAGGAATTGTTCACTGCCAGGAATGTCATAGCCTATAGGACCGATCATATGTGAGCTAAAGGAGATGAATTTGACTAATGATGGTCGCCACAGGACACATGGGGCCCTATCATACACCGGGCACAATGCAACACCAGGCGCGATGCAAATGTTTTTTTGCTAGTTTCAGCCTGATGCAGTTATCATTTTCACGTCCAGCACCACGTTGTCTAAATAGCAAATGCACTCGCACCCATCTGTTCGCCCATGGCCGGGCTGGTCTGAAAACGAGGTATGTTCAGCCACATTGTTGGCGTGTCGCTATTTTGAGGCAACTGAAAACGACTGCGCCATTGACCAACAAAAACCTGGTCTAAAGTCAATAGCGCAGTATTTTTTGTGTTGTTTAAAGGGTGCGTTAGTAAAATGCGCCTATAGGCGGGTGCACAACGTGAGTACACTCTGCTTTTTACACACACAGGGACGCGCAGCAGCACACAAACATTTTTAAATATTAAAAATAAAAGGATTCCTCTCTGGAAAAGCGTTCAGTTTTTCCGCTCGCAAATTCTACCATGTAAATACCGAATCCGCCATGGTGCAAGCGCAACCGGCTTTTAAAGGGAATGGGAGATGAGACTCTGATTGGTTTATTGCATGTTACGCCCCAAAACACACCCAAGACTCATTACGAGACTAGGTGCAACCCTTTTGGACCATGCGCCTGGCCTGCCAATAATTTTTTTCCGTCGTTAAACTAGCAAAAGTGGATTCAGACACGCCTTAAGCGCACCTGCGCCATGCGCTTCAGACCATGAGCTCAGCTCGTTAAAATAGGGCTCATGATGTTGTAAACTATAATGCTGATGTGTGTGGTGTTTTTGATGTTTTTAAAGTTTAAAGTGCACAATCTCCAGACCACAACAGAGGTTGAATACCTCTGGGTTTATTTGGAGTATAATCAAACTGAGAAATCATTGGCAATAAAACATCACATAGGAATGATCACTATATTGTTTTGTATCATTGATTAGCAGCCTATATGTACCATTCAAAATTTTGTGGTTGGAAAGATGTCTCTGCTGCATTTACTTGATCACAAATACACTGATGCAAAACACATCATTACTCCAGTCTTCAGTGTCATGTGATCCTTCAGAAATCATTCCAATATGCTGATTTGATGCTCAAGAAAATGTCTCATTATTATCAATATTGAAGAGTTGTTCTGCTTCATATTTTTGTGGACACCGTGATACATGTGATATGTTGAGCTCTAAAAGAAAATAGTGTCATTGTTCAGCTGAAGTCAGTTGACTCAGTTCCGCTGTAAAGATCATCAATTATTAAATTAGTTAATTTAATCTATAAGCAGTTCTGCAGAAAAACAGTGATATCATCGTCTAGCTCATTCAGTTATCATCCAATAGTGTCAGTGCAGTCAAATCAATAATATTGTTGCACATTAAGTGCCATAGACTGACATCTTGCGACATTGTGACATTTGAATTGTTATTTAAAAAACAAACATTACTAACTCCAAACTTTTAAATAGTCGTGTATATTTTTACCAAATTGACAAAATGAAAAAGATAAGTTGTTTAATTGAGGAATATTCCACATAGACATCATAGAAAAATCTATGATAGGTCATTTTCTATTGAGGTAAAAACTGAAGACATCCGAGTCATGACAGATGTTATGAAATGGCCGATGCAAGACAGATGAATGGTAAAAAATACTAAGAGAGTGACTAGAGATTAAGACAACAGACATTAGTAGACGATTTGTATGTCTTTTGATCTCCAATTTCTTGCATCGGCAAGGATTGCAGTTTCCACATTTTCTTTATGTTTTACAAATATATGAAGAATGTGGAAGATGCCAAGAAAATGAAAATCGGAAAATATGAGAGTGTGTTACGTTCTATTGAAGTTGATGGATTCGATTGTACTAAGTGAACAGAGTAACTCAGAGTGTGTAGTGTGTAGTTGATAGATGTAAATTGTGTAAATAATGGTTTAACAAAATATTAAAAGCCATCTGTCTGTCTGTGGTCTGTTGCTCTACAGCAGTCTGTGAGAGTTATTTGATAGACTCGAGAGAGCTGCTGCTACTGAAGCTGGATTGTTTTGGAAAAGCTGCCTGGCATTGTGGGTAATGAGCTGGCAGAGTGGAGAGATCAGAGGTCGACACTCAGCAAGCAGGAGATAACATGACATAACAGAAACACACACACAATCTCACACCTTCTCCGAAGGTTCATTCTGCAGTTTGTACATCTAAGAGTGTGATGCACAGGCACAAAACAACAGGTCACAACAACAGTACAAAACACACAGGAGTGACTGAATTCATTACACAGTCACGGCACATTGCAAAATCATTTCAGTGCAAAAACCAGCCTCTTATACACTGACCATCCGCAATCCAATTTAACCAGTTATATGTGCTGTAATAGTGATGCGCTGTGAGTATTTAAGTGATTTAGGGCTACCCCCTAATAGTCGACTACACTGATAAAAATTATTCTGTGTTGAAGTAAATACTACAGAAAAAACAAATGTAATTTCTACATAAAAAAGTTAGTTCAGGCAAGAATTAAAAAACGAAGTAAATTCTATATTAGTACTCAATTCAAGCTTAATTTTCTACTCAAAATGACACGTTCATACTCAAAAACGATTCATCGAATGTTACCGCACTATGTATTGTGTACCAAGTATTGAGGTCTCTGTGTTCAAGTGCCGCCTTATTACTATTATGTGTCTACACAATATCTATTGTGTTGTTTACTTAGATGTTTCTAAGTAAAACATACACTTTAAAAGCGTGGTTTAATCCTCTGAACCTGACAAGCGCGCTGGGGAATTCTGCTGGATTTTTCCTCAAGACAGTGTAAAACAACTTAAAATACTCTGTCATTTTTGGCCACACAGACATGAGAGATATGGCTTATCACTTGAAACATGTAAGTAATGTTAACCTAGTGTGCGCTATTATATAGGCACATATCTGTGCTTGTGTGGAGCGTGCTTACTGCATGACATACAGGTTGCCGGCGCGATCACTTGCATTTACTTTAAACACTCCATCATTTTTGGTCATACAGCAGTAATGCAAACTGTAAAAGGCCTACAAACTCACAATAACAACAAAACATTGTGATTTTGTAAAATAATGAAAACAATCAGGATGCGCTTGATCTGCCGTCTCAGTTAACTTGAGCACGTACCAAAAATGAACCAAAACTCAGCGTACACTCACCTAAAGGATTATTTCTCATTAATGCAATTATCTAATCAACCAATCACATGGCAGTTGCTTCAATGCATTTAGGGGTGTGGTCCTGGTCAAGACAATCTCCTGAACTCCAAACTGAATGTCAGAATGGGAAAGAAAGGTGATTTAAGCAATTTTGAGCGTGGCATGGTTGTTGGTGCCAGACTGGCCGGTCTGAGTATTTCACAATCTGCTCAGTTACTGGGATTTTCACGCACAACCATTTCTAGAGTTTACAAAGAATGGTGTAAAAAGGGAAAAACATCCAGTATGCGGCAATCCTGTGGCCAAAAATGCCTTGTTGATGCTAGAGGTCAGAGGAGAATGGGCCGACTGATTCAAGCTGATAGAAGAGCAACTTTGACTGAAATAACCAGTCATTACAACCGAGGTATGCAGCAAAGCATTTGTGAAGCCACAACACGCACAATCTTGAGGCGGATGGGCTACAACAGCAGAAGACCCCACCGGGTACCACTCATCTCCACTACAAATAGGAAAAAGAGGCTACAATTTGCACGAGCTCACCAAAATTGGACAGTTGAAGACTGGAAAAATGTTGCCTGGTCTGATGAGTCTCGATTTCTGTTGAGACATTCAGATGGTAGAGTCAGAATTTGGCGTAAACAGAATGAGAACATGGATCCATCATGCCTTGTTACCACTGTGCAGGCTGGTGGTGGTGGTGTAATGATGTGCGGGATGTTTTCTTGGCACACTTTAGGCCCCTTAGTGCCAATTGGGCATCGTTTAAATGCCACGGCCTACCTGAGCATTGTTTCTGACCATGTCCATCCCTTTATGACCACCATGTACCCATCCTCTGATGGCTACTTCCAGCAGGATAATGCACCATGTCACAAAGCTTGAATCATTTCAAATTGGTTTCTTGAACATGACAATGAGTTCACTGTACTAAAATGGCCCCCACAGTCACCAGATCTCAACCCAATAGAGCATCTTTGGGATGTGGTGGAACGGGAGCTTCGTGCCCTGGATGTGCATCCCACAAATCTCCATCAACTGCAAGATGCTATCCTATCAATATGGGCCAACATTTCTAAAGAATGCTTTCAGCACCTTGTTGAATCAATGCCACGTAGAATTAAGGCAGTTCTGAAGGCAAAAGGGGGTCAAACACAGTATTAGTATGGTGTTCCTAATAATCCTTTAGGTGAGTGTATACTTGCCTCACAGACATGAGAAATATAGCTCTTTATCTACAGAAAGATTGAAATGTCTACTTTTACATTAACCAATTCAAGTGGAAAACAAATATTCTCAGATTATGTAATCCTGAAACGTGCATATAGGCGCGTCCACTGCAGAGGTGACGAGTCAGCATCGTCGACTTAATCTCTGCAGCTGAAAACACAAAAAACATTATCAATAAATTATTAAAATGTTTAAATAGTCTCCTTGCTGTTTTTTCATGCCACATTCATAATAATTACGCTTGCCGGTGTGCTGTGGTGAGCTTTATGCGTGTGTTTGAGCACTGATTAGGATATGTATTATATATATAGGCAATTAAAGGCTCATTATTATGATTTATGGCTTATTAATATAAGCGCGCGATTAGTCGAATAATGGCTTAAATGAACAACTACTAGTCGACTAGAAAAATCTTTAGTCGAGGACAGCCCTAAAGTCATTGTATTCTTTTACTTTTGTAAAATCTTATTAACTTAACTCATAACTGTTTGCTTGGTGCAATTAGGAAAGCAAAAAGAAAAAATGAATTTCATTAAAAACTCTTTGTGCCTTTTTTATTGATCATGGAAGTAGTAATTTATCTAATGATTATGGTCATCGTTTCTTTTATTTTCTCTTCACTAGGTCTTTTCAAATGGTTTTTGTGGTGTGGCAAATGACAAAGTAAACATATTTCATTAATATGAGTTTGTAAAAACAGGATGTATATTAATAATGGTGAAGGAATCAGCAAGATGTTGTTTAAAATTGCTTTAGCATGTCACACTGCAGATCAGCTTTCCAACAGCATCTCATGTATTCTGCCAAAGAAAACTAATTTATATTGTATTTTTATTTATTTATTACCGCTGATGGGATAAAAGAACAGAAAACAGATAATTTATTGTTGAACTAGCATGAGTTATTGATGAAAACATGGAATATTAAATTTTCCTTCAAGCAGTGAAACATATTAGACTTTCTCGAAAATGACAAAATAAATGTATCCACAAGGAACAGTGACTGTGTGCATGAACAGACGAGTGTGTCTGGCTTTTGGGGCAGGTATAATATTCTCCTAAACGACTTTCATCCATGTGGTTCGGGTCGGGCCATCTGCATCAGGCAATGATAAATAGTTCTGTTGAAAGCAGGGCATTATGGGTAAATGCATGTGCTGTAAGACAGGCTAGTTAAGATAAATCTAAAACAAATCTGGAACAAACTAAAACCTTAAAAAGGCTTGGGTAGACTTTAATTCAATGTTTTAAATCACTGAAATAACTTTTAATTAAAAAATGAATTACTAGTTACTTTATTAGTTACTATTTTTTGTGTAATTTGCTACCTTTTTTTAGCGAAAATTGTACACCATTTTTTTCTGATCTAAACCTCTGATCTTGTGTAACATCACATCAAAGTAAAACTCGTGATATAATACTTTTGTTTTATAGTTTCAGTGTCAATTATGTCAGATATGAGAAAAAAATCCTTCAATATCACTTAATGAAGATTTTATGTTGAATTAAAAATATTTCTGATTCAACATAAAATCTTCATTAAGTGATATTGAAGGATTTTTTTTTTTTTTTTTTTCGTATGGTTTGCTAGCTGTTTACTGTTCCAGGCATCCACAATGAGGATTACGAGTATATAGTTTACATACGTGACCAGCTGTTTGCTATAGTTTGTCTGACTCAACTCGATCAACACGTTCTCACTCCCAACATGTACATTTTTCGACGCACAGGGTACCTCATTGATTTCAGTTGTTTGACCAATGCGTCAGCTCAAGACAGGTTTAATTATTTGCATTTGTAAAAGTAGACATGATTTTATACATATTTATAGGTTACTTTTTAACGTAACATTACCAGGCAAATAAAAGTACAGTCACAGGTATTTATTGCAAAAACTGACCAAAAACAGTATAAAAGTAATAATTCATGTTGCATTCCAAGTCTTCTGAAGTCATATGATATCTTTATGTAAAGAACAGAGTTGATCTTAATGTGTCAATCGCTGAAATGATGATCTAATCCGCCGCTCGCACTCAGTCATATCTCATTCAAAAGATTGGATTAGGTGTTCAAACGTGTCTAGATAGCATAAATAAAATAAAATAAAAAAATGTAAATAAAATTATGCTGGCTGATTAAATTGAGAATCACACTCCAACATGTCATAATGGCAAAATCATAAAAAAATGACGCTAAAGGGGTACCCTCTGTGTTAAAAAGTGTCAATATGTGACGAGTTGGGTGTGAAAACGTGTTGACTCGAGAGGCCTTGGAATGGAGGAAGAAATGGCAAGACTGCAATATTTGCTATGGAGGGCAAAGGTTGGGAGTACTGGTTTGGCAGTGTAGAGAGTACAGTATCAAGTGCTTCCCTGAGACATTGTCACATGTCTGTCCTGTCTTGTTTTGCTCATGTGGTGTTTTGGTTTGTGTCTGGGCCATGTGCTCTTGTCTTCTGTCTGGACCCTGCCCTTCTTGTTACCTCATTATTGTTTAATTAACCCCACCTGTTCCCTCCTGATTATGACCCTTTATAGTCTCCTCATGTTTGCAGTCTTGTGTCGGATCGTTGTCGTGTATTTCCTGGTTTCCCTTTCGTGCTGTCTGATCTGTCCCTATGGTATGTTATTTCAAGTTAGATTTTTCCCCCCTCGTGGGTTTTGTTTTTGTGGTTATGTTTATTAGTCTGTCCCTCCCGTCCCGCCCTGGTCTGTCCCTCCCTCCCGTCCCGCCCTGCCCTGTCCCTCCCTCCCGTCCCGCCCTGCCCTGCCCTGCCCTGCCCTGCCCTGCCCTGCCCTGCCCTGCCCTGCCCTGCCCTGGTCTGTCCCTCCCGTCCCGCCCCGCCCTGGTCTGTCCCTCCCGTCCCGTCCCGCCCTGGTCTGTCCCTCCCGTCCCGCCCTGGTCTGTCCCTCCCGTCCCGCCCTGGTCTGTCCAACCCGTCCCGCCCTGGTCTGTCCCTCCCATCCCGGCCTGGTCTGTCCCTCCCGTCCCACCTGGGTCCCCTGGTGGAGCGTCTGGTAGCCGCTCCGTAGGGAGGGGGTAATGTCACATGTCTGTCCTGTCTTGTTTTGCACATGTGGTGTTTTGGTTTGTATCTAAGCCATGTGCTCTTGTTTTCTGTCTGGACCCCGCCCTTCTTGTTACCTCATTATTGTTTAATTAACCCCACCTGTTCCCTCCTGATTATGACCCTTTATAGTCTCCTCGTGTTTGCAGTCTTGTGTCGGATCGTTGTCGTGTATTTCCTGGTTTCCCTGTTGTGCTGTCTGTTCTGTCCCTATGGTATGTTATTTCAAGTTAGATTTTTTTCCCCCCTCGTGGGTTTTGTTTTTGTGGTTATGTTTATTTTTGTAATAAATCATCATTCTCTGTAACTGAGTCCTCATTCCAGTTTTTCCTTTGTTTAACGTGACAGACATGGCTGCAGGAACATATCCTGGAGACTAACACTACAATCAGCAGGCAGACAGGAAGCCAGAGGAAAGCAAGAGGAATCCTGAAATTGTTAATAATAGGGACTGTTTGTGAAGACCAAACATTGACATGCTTGCTACTGAAGCACATCCTTTTTATCTGCCTTTGAAGATTACATTCTGTACCTATGTGGCTGTTTACTTTTCACTTACGGCAGGATGCACCTTGTGATGTTATGCATGCAGCCAAGCTCTTTTGTTACCAATGTAAGGGAAAATTTAAATCCTTCTCTTTCAACCACGCTCCTTACATGAATCAGCCCTGCTGAAAAACCCAGCATTAACCAGCATGAATTCCATGTTGGTCCAGGCTGATTTATGCTGGTTAGTGCTGGTGGACCAGCAATAGTCATACTGTTCTCAAGCAAAACTGAGCTGGTGTTAAGCTGGCTTAACCAAAAAGCGAGGTAAGCTGCTGTCTACACTGGACGCGACCGAGAAGCTGTCTACTCTGGACGCGACAAAGTGATCGTTGCAAAGCATTTGTCAGTACGTCATAAATAGAACAAGGCATCAGTTTACTGTCAGGGATTTGTCGTGCCATGCCGCATCTAGTGTAGACAACATCACTGATTATAATGGGTTATATTGTCTTGTGTCACGTCACATCGCACCACTCGCGTCTAGTGTAGACACAGTGTTAGGACCCCAGGGAATCAGGGGGCCCCCATCAAATACCCAGAAGCCTATATATAAATCAAATATAAACTATTAATTTTCTATCACATACATTGACATTACCTAAGTAGTGTAATTGAATACATTAGAAAACCCTGCTCATTCAAGGACGTGCATTTTTTTTTGCATGCATGGAGCAAGAACATAATGTACGTGTCTAAAATGCATGTGAATAGTTAATTTGAATGACTAAGTTTGCCATCTTTAACTTAATGCTGTTAAACTGAATGTACAAAGTAAATAGTTTGCTGAAAAAAACACAGCACCGAAATAAGAGCATGTGGTTTATCTGTAGATCCGCTGCACGTGAAAGTTGCATCCATTACTGTAGCAACAGTAGGGAGTACAATGACTGCATTTCAGAGGTGTGTTATACTCTATATGGGATATACACTCACCTAAAGGATTATTAGGAACACCATACTAATACTGTGTTTGACCCCCTTTCGCCTTCAGAACTGCCTTAATTCTACGTGGCATTGATTCAACAAGGTGCTGAAAGCATTCTTTAGAAATGTTGGCCCATATTGATAGGATAGCATCTTGCAGTTGATGGAGATTTGTGGGATGCACATCCAGGGCACGAAGCTCCCGTTCCACCACATCCCAAAGATGCTCTATTGGGTTGAGATCTGGTGACTGTGGGGGCCATTTTAGTACAGTGAACTCATTGTCATGTTCAAGAAACCAATTTGAAATGATTCGAGCTTTGTGACATGGTGCATTATCCTGCTGGAAGTAGCCATCAGAGGATGGGTACATGGTGGTCATAAAGGGTGGACATGGTCAAAAACAATGCTCAGGTAGGCCGTGGCATTTAAACGATGCCCAATTGGCACTAAGGGGCCTAAAGTGTGCCAAGAAAACATCCCCCACACCATTACACCACCACCACCAGCCTGCACAGTGGTAACAAGGCATGATGGATCCATGTTCTCATTCTGTTTACGCCAAATTCTGACTCTACCACCTGAATGTCTTAACAGAAATCGAGACTCATCAGACCAGGCAACATTTTTCCAGTCTTCAACTGTCCAATTTTGGTGAGCTCGTGCAAATTGTAGCCTCTTTTTCCTATTTGTAGTGGAGATGAGTGGTACCCGGTGGGGTCTTCTGCTGTTGTAGCCCATCCGCCTCAAGGTTGTGCGTGTTGTGGCTTCACAAATGCTTTGCTGCATACCTCGGTTGTAACGACTGGTTATTTCAGTCAAAGTTGCTCTTCTATCAGCTTGAATCAGTCGGCCCATTCTCCTCTGACCTCTAGCATCAACAAGGCATTTTCGCCCACAGGACTGCCGCATACTGGATGTTTTTCCCTTTTCACACCATTCTTTGTAAACTCTAGAAATGGTTGTGCGTGAAAATCCCAGTAACTGAGCAGATTGTGAAATACTCAGACCGGCCCGTCTGGCACCAACAACCATGCCACGCTCAAAATTGCTTAAATCACCTTTCTTTCCCATTCTGACATTCAGTTTGGAGTTCAGGAGATTGTCTTGACCAGGACCACACCCCTAAATGCATTGAAGCAACTGCCATGTGATTGGTTGATTAGATAATTGCATTAATGAGAAATTGAACAGGTGTTCCTAATAATCCTTTAGGTGAGTGTATATACTCTTTGTGGAAGAATGGGTCGCTCTCAGGAGCTCAGTGAATTTGAGCGTGGTACCGTGATAGGTTGGCACCTGTGCAATAAATTCATTATTGAAATTTCCTCACTACTAAATATTCTAAAGTCAGCTGTTAGTGGTATTATAACAAAAGTGGAAACAATTGGGAACAACAGCAACTCAGCCACGTAAGTGGTAGGCCACGTAAAATCACAGAGCGAGGTCAGCGCATGCTGAGGCGCACAGTGCGTAGAAGTCACTAACTTTCTGCAGTCAATAGCTACAGATCTCCAAACTTTGTGTGGAGGAACTTGACTGGCCTGCACAGAGTCCTGACCTCAACCCAATAGAACACCTTTGGGATGAATTAGAGCGGAGACTGCAAGCCAGGCCTTCTCGTCCAACATCAGTGCCTGACCTCACAAATGCGCTTCTAGAAGAATGTTTAAATATTCCTATAAACACCTCCCTAAACCTTGTGGAAAGCCTTCTCAGAAGAGTTGAAGCTGTTATAGATGCAAAGGGTGGGCCAACCCCATATTAAACCCTACGGATTAAGAATGGGATGTCTTTAAAGTTCATGTGCATGTAAAGGCAGGCGTCTTGCTTTTTACAAAACCTTTGGCAATATAGTGTAAGTGCATGAAGTTATAGGATAGTCTATTAATGGAAGCTTTGCATGATTGTTATTTAATATATTGGCAATGTTATTATACATTAACATGATGACTATAATTACATTACATTAAGATTTACGGTTTATTTACAAATGTGTTCCTTATATTTTCAGTTATATATTCAGTGCTTTGAGAGAGAGAGAGAGAGAGAGAGAGAGAGAGAGAGACTTTCATATGCGAAGCTAAAGGCTACTTATACTAACCATTGGCATAATAAATACACATAACTAATAAACAGGAAAATTAATAGAAATGTGTAAGCCTTTGGAATTTTAAGCCTTAATGAAGTTGTTTTGTGCATTTCTGTAATCACACATAAACGGAAGCAAGAATGACTGAACAAGTATGTATGTGTGTTCTATTTAATTCAGCATGATTGATGTCCACTTCTGAAATTAATAAATTAGTCACTGTAAAAAAAATAAAATATATATGGTCAAATATCAATGCAAGAGTCTTATGTCTAAGTAAAGACCAAATGTCATGATCATTTTGCGATCTAGTTTTCAGTCAGCTAGCCCCATGCTGGTGAAATATTGGGGTTGTGTGATGTTGTTCAATGGAGGCGTGGGTTTTAGGGTAGTGCTGCGGGGCTACAGGAAACGCAGCAAAGTCTGAGGCTTTTGGCCCTGCCCGGCACATTGTTAGCCCTGGCATTAAAGTGGAAAAGTGGCTAATGAGTACTGTAAGATGGACCTGGAATTGAGAGTGTGGATCTGCTGAAGATCTGGATATTTCCCTTGACATGACTGTGGGCATGAAACATATGGTGCTCTGGAAAAGATTATCTGATTCCAGTACCACAGAGAGACTACAGGTGACTAAAGATCAAACACACTATCCTCCCACATTGTGAAGATTAAGGCTGTGTTTCGCAAAGTATAAAGTGTTTTGACCATACTGAGACATGTTGGGTTTCCACGTTGGCCATTGAGATCCTTAGCACCTGGCACCTGCCTGGCCTTTTCAAGTAATCTTACCTAGTTTTGATATGAGTTTTTTTTAAGTGTGATTGATTAGGGTTGGAGCTAAACTCTTCAGGACAGTGGACCTCGAGGGCTAGAGTTACCTACCATGGTTTACACTACTTTTAGACAAACAAGTTTTTCATTAATCGGACTGTAGGATATATGAATGTACACACATTGATACAAAGACCTAACATAAAAAAGAACATCTGAAAACGTGAGAAAAAGAATATGATATGTAACTATATATGAACATATTGGCACAGCCCCAATAAATAGCTGGAACAGGCTGGTCTTGGTTTTCCCACCTGGGCTGGCAGCTCTGTGAGGATCATGTGCTCCTAAAATCATCCATCTTGCATTACTAGGTTAGAAACTGGAGGTAATGCAGGTGGACGCCTCCATGATTGCTTGGGTCACGACTACCTCTTGGGCAGAACTGTGTGTGGTGAGCAACATATGGGCTCCTCAGGCAACATTTCTATCCACTATCTACTTCTTCACAAAACACAGACCCAGTTGAAAAGCATTGCTGACCATTAGCATGTGCTGTGTACTGAATGAGGAGCACATTCAGAAGCAGCAACTACCTCTCAACCTAACAATCTATCTATCTATCTATCTATCTATCTATTTATCTATCTATCATCTATCTATTTTTAATTGTGCTCAGCCAGCAGGAAAATGCCTGTTCTCTCTCCTGATCTGCCATTCGTGCAGGGGCCCGGTCGACTCTGTTCTGCTCCAGAAATCCATTAGAATCCATTAGAATCTCTGTCTCAGCACATTGATGCCAGACGAATGAACCGATCACCATAAAAATGTCACTGAGAAAAACACAGGCCTTGTGTTATTTGCATGCGTTTGGAGCACAGCGCAGGATTTATGGAAAGGTCAGCTGCTGAAGGTGAAGGTTTACGAACTGTGAAGGGACGCTTGGTGCTGTTATCACCACGGCAGCAGAGAGAATGATGTTCATGAGCACTAACACCTCAGAGAACAGCGTGCCAATGAGTCTATCTATCTATCTATCTATCTATCTATCTATCTATCTATCTATCTATCTATCTATCTATCTATCTATCTATCTATCTATCCAAATTAAAATTGCTCTATGTATAGCTGTGACATACTGTCAATTATGCTGTTGACAATATTGGCTCAAGTCTCAGTTTGTGAAAATAACAGAAAAGTTTACAATAATGAACTTACAATGGAAATGAAAAAGGCAATTGTGCCAGAGGGTTTAAAAGCAGAAATGTGAGGCTTGTATTTTTAGTATGGTTTGGGCCAGTCTGTAGCCATTATAATTAGCTTTATATAAAATCAATACAAGTCCACGATATGTCCTGATTTGGACAATTTAGCAATTGTGTCTTTTATTGTGTGTGCGTGTGTGTGTGTGTGTGTGTGTGTGTGTGTGTGTGCATATCCTGCCCCCCCTGGTTTCTCTGCTGTTTGTATGCCATAATGCTCCTCTCTCCTGAGAGTGCCACCTAATCAACTCTATTCTGATGCCACAATGAGACACTGATTCTCACATCTGATACTGACAAACACACAGTAGGATAAAGCTAGTGCTTGCATGCTGCCCATGTTTAGGTGTCATCAGTACATGTATTCATGTTCTGAGCCAATGGGTGTCAAAAAGCCAAAGATAATTACATATTATTATTATTCATTTTGGAGGTGTTTACAAAGTCAAGCATCAGTATTAATATTGTTAATAGTGATTTGATCACTATGAAACATCAGCAAGTCACAGAGACACTTTTCATGCCAGAGAGAAAGAAAACACCTAGAATCCTCTAACATCATGAAGACGTGTTTTGCTAACACAATTCACATTTTTCTTAGAAAAATCTAGTTATTATTGTTCATGGAAAGACTTCAGCCCCAAACCTATACTGCAGAATGTGTGTGTGTGTGTGTATGTGTGTAGATAAACAGCACACTAGAACCTCAAACCCAATGAGACGTGCAGAAACACACATCTACTCCACAGGAGCAATGTTTGCACGCGATTGCATCAGTGACAATGATCAGACAAAATATAATCCCACAACAAAACAGAGTCCAAAACAATGATAAAAGAGAAAAAATCCAGTTCAACGAGAGAGAAAGACGGCTTTATGAAGAGGAGGAGAGACTTTGGAGATCATTAGGAAAGAACTGATATTACAGCCTCTAACAGACTTCACAGATGGCATAGGAGAGACACACGCGGCTCAATCTCGTGCTCGGTTTTCCATGCATTTACGCAAGTGAGGATGATGACTGGAGAGGGACTAGCTTTCTTAAATCTCTGTCCAGGAATGAGAAAATTAAATGAAACACACCATATAAAGGCAGTGAGATGACGGACAAATACAAGTAGCGCAACATACTATCAGTGTGATCATACTGCCACCTGCTGGAGACTAGTGGTGCAGTAGAACACTCAATAAACAGAAATTGTTCACCAAAATGTGAAATTCTGTCATCATTTACTCACCTGCAGGACTTTTAGTTTGCCAAAGCTGCTCATTTCCATACAGTTACATAAGACTAAGACTACTACATAACTCTAGTCCATATGAAGCATGTGCTATATTACACATGCAGAAGCCAATTTTACATCATTATTTGTTTGATAATCTTACCTTGAAAATCTTGCTTGACAAATGTTGTTCATTCACTTTCAGTGTGTGGAAAAGAGCAGCGTGTGCATTCTGATAAATATCTGCTGCTTAGTTTCTTCGAGAGGAAGAAAGTATTAGGGGTTTGAAATAATATGATGGTGAATAAATGATGACAGAATCATTACATTTGGTTGAAATGTTCTTTTAATAAACATCTTTGATAAATATCTAATGAACAATCACCTTTATCACCTTGCAACTTTTGAAACATGCATTTTCTGTAAATCTGTGAAAATAGGTTTGGGTGAATAGTTGATTTCAAGAAAATGATAAAGTGTCGCACATATAATGAAGTGTGTGTGTATGTGTGTGTGTGTATGCTTGTTTATATGATGAGGACACAAATTTGTAAAATGACATGGGTATTACACTGGTATTACAATGTAAATGTGGTTTATGAGGACATTTCCTGAAGACATCGTAATTACAATCGCTTAAAAATGCATTTGTATTGCATTTATAATAGGGCCATTAAAATATGGCTTTTCAAAAAAAGTAAAAAGTAATCTATTACTAAATCTAATTTTCTCAATTAAAAAAAATATATTGAAAAGTCTACAACTACTTTCATAAAACTATTTGCAAAATTTTGCAAGCATGACCTTTTGTTTTGTTTTTTCCATCCAAGAACAGGACTGGGCAACCCTACTGTATAAAGTAGACTGAAACAATATCCAAAGCATTGGTTGTGTGCTAAATTGTTGTCATGTTGTTTTACCAATTATTATCTCAGTATAGGATGATATTTTGCGTTATAAATCCAGTTGCTGTTAATTTCTAGGAATCAAGCTCATCTGGATCTTCCCGACATAAAAATGCACATACTGCACATGGCATGAGTGTTGTAACACAGAGTGTGTTTTGCGGTGTTACACTGACATCTGCTGGTGGAGCTCATGATGACAGCTGCACTACAAAATCTCAATGAATGGCATTACAGTTTTTACTTACATCACTTTTTCAAAACTCTTACAGAGTTCTCCTAACCAACTTTCAACTAGCCACAGCAGCCAATTTCACATTCAAAATGCACTAAATCTACCAAAACACTTCATACATGTCTCAAATCAAATAAGTCACAAAATTATTCCTAAATTTTCCTTTTTTGTATAGATGGCAATGAAATTGAAAGACTGTGTAGGTGTTCAGTTACATCAAATTGTTTTGATATTGTTTGATTTTTTTTAGATTCAGAATATAATTGTCTTTTTCATTTTTGTATTATGCTAGGATTTTAACTTAAGTTTAACAGTTTTTGAAAAGAGTATGCAAATTGGCCTGTAGATATATAGAGTTCTGGTATTGAGTATTGAGAAATGTGTCCGTAATCTTCCAATTTTTTGTAACCTGATGTAAACATGGACCATGCATGTAAAATATAGTAGTGTTATTCTTGTTTTGTAAAGAAATTTTACTAAAGAAATCACTGTATAATGCTTCCTGTTGTTAGGGTTTTTTAGGTTGTTATTTTATGAGTGACAAAATTGCGTTTTGGTGGGTGAAAACCTTTGCTAGTTGTAGAGTTCCTTTACGAAAAGTTCATTTTATTAAGTATACTTAAGTAAAGTTCAAGTATATTTTTTAAGTATACTTTATGTAGTAAGTATATCAATGTACTAGATGTATAACTGCAAGTATACTGTTTCAATACGACTTGGGACTAAATTGGCCCACTTTTTAGTGTATAAAAGTATACTTTAATAGTAACAGTAGTACATTACAAAGTTTCTGGAATAAAAAAATGTTTCAGATACATTGGGCATACGTTTTGAACCAGATCATACATTAATACATTTTTGAGAGTTTTTTGAGCAACATTTAGTTTCATATGGGTTAATCTCTGCCAAAAACCTTATTCTTTTGTTTTAGAAGAAAAAGAAAGTTCCAGCTCTTAAATAGCATAGTTTACTAGTCAAATACTTGTAGCACATTTTTTGGTTTATGAAAGTACACTTTGAAGTATACTCTCAGTAAACAACTAGTTATACTGCAATAATAGTATACTTGTAAGTTTTCTTTAAGTGAACATAACATCATACTTATAGTTTACTATTTATATATTATTTTAGCACTTTAAGTATACTACTATTTAGATATTGATTTTTTATACTTGATAGATACCTTTGTCAACAAAAAGCTGAGAAAATCACATTTTTGTCAAAGACTGTCTGGATCAGATTCAGAACGATGATCAAACCATAGATGGTGTATTGAGTCAATCAACACCCCCAAAGCTTCACAGTAGTTTCCTCTTCATGGGTTCAACATTTCAATCAGTAATGTTAGGCCGTTTTGATTTATATGCTTTTTAATGTTGATGATCGTGTTACTTTACATTTGCGTAAAAAATCTTCTTTTACTTGTCTCTGTTTTTTCTTCACCTGTGTTTTGATCAGGAGATTCTGTACTATTTTAGAAGATTCGTAATAGTGCCCCTTACAGGAAAGCAGGGTAGGGCCGAGAGCCATGAGAGAACGGTCTCGTATCTCACACAGAGGAGCTACGGAAGCATAAAAGGAGGAGTGACAACAGTGAAGGATGAGAGAGGACCAAGCCTGGACTTTATGTTTTGTTTATGTGTATTCTTTACTTTCATTTTGTTGTTTGTTTATTTTATGATTATTAAAGTTGTTAAACGTTTGCGGGTTCCCGCCTCCTTCTTCCCATAACAACTAACCTTACTACAGCTGGGAAAGAGTAAAATAGATTTGAAGTAAACTCCCATGTACACTACCAGTGGACTTGCCTACACAAAAATTCATATACTCAGAATTAGGAACGTATCTGTTCCCTTTCGAAAGGGAACTCGCACTGCGTCCTAGAACGCTTTGGGGAACGCCTCAGCGTGACAGATGTCTGAAGCTACTATGGAATCACGGCAATCCTATTGACCGGCGACAGCCCATGGCGTCATCAATGTGCGAAGTATATAAGGGTGCCTTGCAAACACATACACACCTTTTTCGTCTTCAGGGACTGTTTTGGGACTGTTTTGTTTGAAGCGTTACTGCGGAACAATGTAATACCATTCAAGTTACTTTGAATACGAAACGCACAGAGTTTTCAAAATTGTGCTGATCCGTGTCCTAGGTATTTGACACCGGAGGACACACACACTGTGCATTTTTTTGCCTGGGTGAAGAGCACGCACAGGCAGTTCTTGAGGGAGCTGCCTGTGCAAATTGTGAGCTTTTTCCTCTGAGAACGCTCCGCTCTCGTCTGTCCCTCTTCCTGAGGGAAGAGGGCTCGGCATCTGGGACCAGCATTGTGAGTCCCGCTCGTGCTGAGGCAGAGCGACGACGCACATCGTGGGGTTCCCAGATGGAGCTCGCCGATCAACTTGAGAGAGGTGTTGTTCTCTCAGAGGATCCGGCGGCTGTCGAGGGTGAGCTGCAGGTCGACGTGGAGAATGAGAGTTCTCCGCCGAGCTCTGCAGCGAGTGCTTTTCTGGACTGGCAGGAAATAGCTGAGGAGGGTGGTGACAGTTATCAGGAAGAGCCTGAATCCTCTCAGCCACCCTGCCCCCGTACGCCGAGTTGTTAGATGCTGTGGAGCGCGCCGCGGGCAGGCTGCAGCTCACTAGGGGAGAGATTGCTCGCGGCAGACTCGACGATCAATTTCTTCTCGGCCATAGACCAGCACCTCAGACGAGCCTTCCATTCCTCCCGGATCTTCATTCTGAGATCCAGGGGGCATGGAAGAACCCATATTCTGCCTGCATCCACCGACATCAGCGAGCTAGTTTCGCTGATGTTGAGGGGATGGGTGAACATGGGTATGTGTCGATGCCCCCCATGGACGAGACGTTCGCGAACTATCTCGTTTCTGGGCGGACATCGACACTGAGAGATCCAACCCTGCCATCCAAACCGCTAAAAAGCAACTTCGTGGTTGAATGGCAGGGCGTACGCGGCAGCGGGTCAGGCTGGTGCGACCCTGCACACGATGGCGGTGCTGCAGGCGTACCAGGCGGATCTGCTGGGGGATCTCGACCAGGGGGCGGGGCTGTCCGCTGAGGCGGTTGCTGAGCTGCGCCGCACCACAAACCTGGCTCTCTGGGCCACCAAGCAGACTTCTGCTGCGATCTGTCGATCGATGGCGGCGATGGTGGTCACGGAGAGGCATCTGTGGCTGAGCCTGGCCGACATCGGGGAGAAAGAGAAGGGCTTTCTCCTCGATTCGCCGGTTTCGCCCACTGAACTTTTTTTCACCTCTGTGGAGGCGGTGGTTGGAAAGTTCAGGGAGGCGAAGGCGCGCTCAGCTGCATTCAAGACGTGCATACCGCTGAGATCCGCGGCCACACCCAGGCAGGCCTGGTCCTTCACGGCTCGAGGGCCGTAGGCAGGACCAGAGGGCTAGCGTCTCCTCTTGTGAGCCCCCTCCGTGGAGGAGTAGGGCACAGAGGAAACGGGATTCCCACAGGAAGAAGGATCTGAGGGAGGTGATCCAGGACAAACATGCTCGGTGTTGTCAGCCTCCTCTCATGTGAGAGTCGTTCGGTCAGAGCCTGCCCTTTTTTCTACTGTCTGGGTGCATAGCAGCTGCGACCATGTAGCTAGCCTTAAGAGGCCTCCTGTGGGTGGCCCCAGTTTGTGTGAATTGGTATGTTATGCTTCCCAAAGACTTTGGTTTTGTGAGGACTTGTCTCCATCAGTGATGGGTATTTACTAGTCAGCTAGTAGTCTAACTGTCAGGGTTTCATAGCAGTCAGTTGTAAACTTGCTACCAGGTGGTAGGCCTCACCAGGCCTCCCTGAAGGCTTGCTCTCAGGTGGTAGGCCTCACTAGGCCTCCCTGAGAAACTTGCTATCAGGTAGTAGGCCTCTCTGGGCCTCCTTGAAGGCAAAGTTCCAGAGTTTGGGCGCTTTCTATTACCAGTTCTTTGTAAGTAGAACCTATGGTAGTTTAGCCTAGAGCTGGGGGTTACCCGCCAGGCAGGCTCAGGTGCTCCCCTCACTGAGGGTCGTTTATTAGCACACAGCCGCCTGAATCTGATCAGATGGTCGCAGGGCTCTTGTGAGGCCTCCCTGTTAGATCAATTTGTAGGCTTGTCCGGCCTCCTTAGTACTTTGGAACATAAGTGCTTTGTAGATCCTTGGATTGAGCAGTTACACTCACCTCACTGGCAAGGGTTGTAAAGCGCTACGCTGAGTATTGCTCTCTGGGATACCCGTCTCTGAGATTCGGTCTGAGAAGGACTGCCAGGTTTTCAGTCCCTTAGTCTGGATGCCTCACTGAGGCAGTGTCCAGAGGCTCTGTTTTTGGGTTGGCCAAACCGAAGTGTCCAAAAGAAGGGCACCAGATCAGGCCTCCCTGGTGGTATTCGGGTGAATATGTTCCCCAAGTAGTGATTTGGCTGGGGTTCCTTCGTGTCCCCTAGCCACATTCCCTTAAAGGGACCCCTTCTGTTGAAGTGGTTGGTCCCAGGCCTTTGAGCAGTCTGGATAGGACCTCATGCAGATGCATTAAGGTTCCTCCTAAGGCTTATAGCTTGGGCTATGACCGTAGGGGATGCTGTCACTGACAGCCCAGTGTGACCTGAGGGAGAGTGGTTCAGGCATTTCATGCAAACTTGCTTGTTCTGACAGTGGTCACTGCCAGTGGTCAGGCACTCCCCTCGGCATGGCGCCATTGGTATATCGTTCCCCAAAGCGTTCTAGGACGCAGTGCGAGTTCTCTTTCGAAAGGGAACGTCTCAGGTTACGTATGTAACCTCTGTTCCCTGAGAACAGGGAACGAGACACTACGTCTCGTTACCATGCCACAGGGCCTGCCTACCAAACAGTCCCTTCAGACGATAAAGGTGTGTATGTGTTTGCAAGGCGCCCTTATATACTTCCGGGTCGCACATTGATGACGTTATGGGCTGTCGCCGGTCAATAGGATTGCCGTGATTCGATAGTAGCTTCATACACCTGTCACGCTGAGGCGCTCCACAAAGCGTTCTAGGACGCAGTGTCTCGTTCCCTGTTCTCAGACGTTTTCTTTAAAAAAAAAAAAAAGAAAGAAAAAAGTATGTTTATAAGACATGAAATACTATGGGAAAAAAGTATTTAATAGGCTACTCAATCATCAGAGTAAACACAACTACAAGCCAAGTATACTTAGAATACTTCATTATAATTTTAAGTATATAGCCTATAGGCCAAATATATTTAGACTTTTCTGTCAGTAAAAGTATACTCAAGTGCAATTTCAAGTATATTTCTGAGAAGTACATAAAAAGTAGACTGAAAGTATACTTTCTTATTTGTAGTTTAAAAGAAGTATACCAATAGCACACTTGAATAAACTTGGGGTGTGAAGTGTTTTGGTGCATTTTAAATGTGAAATTGAAATGCTGTTCCTGTGGATATGACAGTACACTTTTAGTTTCTTTCTTTAGATGTTAACTCCAGAGAAACATTTTAAATAATCACAGAGGCTCAGATCACACACACACACGTATTTGGTCCACATAACGTGCCAAGTTGAAAGTTGGTCAGGAGAACTGTTTGAAGAGTTTTAAAAAGTGACCTTAGTTGAGAAATGTGTATAGCGATTGTAAAAAAAACCCTGTAATGTTGAGCTCTTCGTTCACACAAAAAAAATGGCCATTCTTTCATTCTATAGACAGAACTGGAAAACTAATATACCTGAATTATCTCTCTCTTTATCAAAATTAAGTAAAAAAAGAATGTAATATGTACTATTAATGAAAATATAAAAATGCAGAAATGTCTGTGTGAGAGTTAATGCCAAGGAGCAAAGATCATTAGATCTATAACATTATTAATGACGTTATATTAAATGTGAAAGTCTTGTGCTGGGGTTCATGAAAGAGCAAATATCATTAGCTCAATATGAAAATCTCTGTATGTGTTTGGTCCTGGTATTCCCTACGTTATGTGGACCAAATACGTGTGTGTGTGTGTGTGTGTGTGTGATCTGAGCCTCTGTGACTATTTAAAATGTTTCTCTGGTGTTAAAATCTAAAGAAAGAAACTAAAAGTGTACTGTCATATCCACAGGAACAACATACATTAAAGGAGGATCAAACACAACACTAAAAATAAAAACATGACGTAGAATGAGTATTTTGTGCTCATTATCAGTTCAAACAACTCAAAAACACAAAGGCGAACACGTTTAGCATGTGATAAACATGTATCAAAACATGTACCATTCATTCTTAAAATAAAAGCAGCTTAAGATTTCATTGCTTTGGAAAAATCGGCATGCATTTAAGACATTTAAGTTCATCTTTCATGACTCCTATTTAGTATTTAGACACTCGAGTGAATCTTAAAAATTCTTGAATTTCATACCCATTAGATGCAGAGGCAAATGATTTCTCAGAACTAACTTCACATTTCTGAGCCACACTTGGTTCTGAATCTTGATCTCAAGCTCCATTATGAACAATATAACTATTCCTTCATATTTTTGAAGCCTAACAAATTTTATTTTGTGAAATGCTTTAAAGGAAATTTTAATCTTGTGCTGTTTATCTTTAAAATAAATGCCACTTGATCTAATTTCTTCTATGTAATACAAACACATTTAGACATTTTAATTGTGACTTAAGCATTACAATCATTTTGAGGATGCTGTATGTACATTATCACAAGTGAGTCACATTTGCATCACATCTCAGACAGTTTATTTTGTCTGTTCTATTCTGTGGAAGAAATTAAATTTTAGACATTTTTGAATTAAACATCTGACTCCTTTGTAATGCTTTGGCTAATTTCATATCATGCATTTTGTGTAATAAATAAATACAATAAAATCATCATTTTAATTTCATCAATCATTTTCGTACTTTTGGGATTTTTTTAAATAACATGATCCAGAGTTATAGAAACACCTGATATTAATACCTACTGATATTAATAACTACATGAAACTAACAGAACATTTTATAATTAAAAAGTTAATAATAAGTAATACAATTACAAAAAATAGGGAATAAAAAATACAAAAATAAAGCTATACAGAAATATTAAAAATTCAAAATATTAATAAATTTTATAAAAGTGTATAAATAATACTAAAATAACACTGATCGACATGTATATGGTGAGTGCTGAATTATTAACAGCACCATGACTTTTTTGTTGTTGCTGTAATGATGTGCAGGCATACAAAATATAAATAACACTGCATTTCTCTCTATTTGGAGGTGAATTAAAACAGATAATTAGTTTAATTATGGTCAGGTCTAATGTTGCCATGCGTGTTCATCCATTGTTTATGAAATGACGCTTGTAACAGCAGGTTTGAACATTAAAACTGTCACAGTTATGTTCTGTTAAATGTATTTTTATAGACTTTTAGTTTGTTTATCATCAGTCACATGTTTCACTTTGTTTAGTTTCCCGCCACTTATAAGTTGTCACGGAGATTCATTGATTCATTACAGGTGTTTTGTCATTAATTACCCTCATTTGCCTTGTAATTAAGTTGCAGTGCTGGTGTTAGTGTTGTGTTTGTTTACATGCCGTTTGTATTGTTTGCTCGTGTGGATTATTAAAGCCCTTTTGAACCTGATCTTCATCCTCCTGGGGGGTATTCCAGATGCAAGGTTAACTTACCGTTCCATATACCTTGACCTCTCGGTTGATTAACCCAAACCTTGCTTACTCGAGGTATGCTGGTTCCAAAAACGCATCCGGGAATACGTTCAGACAACCCAGAGTATGTTCCCGGTTAACTCACAAGACATTCTCAACAGAGAAACGAATCGATGATTCACCATGGAAACTAAGAAAAAGTGCACCATTCTACTTTCTTCTTCTTTTGTTTAATGGCGATTTACATAACCTACTTAGTGCACGTCACCATCTATTTGGTGGTTGTGCAATAATTTTTTTAATCTTGTCGTTTAATGAGTAATTTATTCCCTGAGAATAAGGATTATATTGTTTGTTTGATGCTAATGAATTAAACGCAGATCCATGTATAAGATTAAAAAAATATTAATAAATATATTTGAATTGAATTAACATTTAAACATTACCTTGATATAATAGTGCTTTAGAATTTAGAATATATAATATTGTGTATTATATAACTGTAACTATATAACAAATTGAGTTATTGATATAACTATATTAATTATATAACACGCATCTGAATACCTCTTAAGCAAACTAACCCTGGAATATAACCTGTTCCGGAGCAGATTATGTTCACAGAGTGAGTTGCTATGGCTACTTACATACCCTGAAATTTACCTCCGCTTTTGGAACCGAAAGTTGAGGTTATGCGCTTACTTACTCTTAAACATACCCAGGTATCACATCACCTGCTTTCTGGAATACCCCCCTGTTCTTCCTACACCCCAATGTGGCAAAAACAGCATCGGGAGCATCAAACTGACTCTCAGTCCTCTGAAATGACTCTATAGCTTGAAGTTTAATTTAGTGTCATTACCACATTTACCAAAACAATGCACAAATACACAAGATGCAGTTCTCACACCCAATACGAGAACCATTGATCTTAAATGATGTCATATTTTCTTTCTCATTTGTGCATCAGATGTGAATGAGTGTGTTTGTGTTAGGATTAGGTTAGTTAGTAGACTTACACTTGCTGCCACCCGCAGGTTCATGCAGGTTCCATCTGGATCCCTGAACCAAACTCACACGACACACTCCAAGCCAGACCACACCTGCAGACAGACAAGTTGAGAATAGACACACGTTGTTCATCTATCAGATCTAGAAGCTCTTTGTTTTATCTCTGAACAGTTATTTATCTGTCCATTTCTCCATTCATTCTATCGTCATCCATGGTATTAAAATGCACGGTGAAACACATACAGTATACAACACCTCCAAAAAACAATACAGCACACACATATACTGTTGTGAGTTTTAAACAATTATCCAAGCTTTCAAGCATTCAATCTTTATTTGGTGAAAATGCAGAGATTGTATTATTATATATTTTGTATTTATTGTTTTTAGATTATGTTTATTCTGTTATGTTTATTTCTTAAAGTCCCCCCGTGGTGAAAATCAAGGTTTTAATGTTGTTTATATGTCTATGTGGTGTTTTTAATATGTTTTTGTCAGGGTTCTGTCACTTCAGTTTAGCTTATTCTTGGTTTTGTGACAGAGCCCTGACACTCCTGTTTGGTCTTGTCTTTGTGTGAGCACATGGCTTGTATTTGTCTTTGCTGGCCATGTGCTTGTGTTTATCATGTTTGGTGTGAGCACATGGCTTGTCAAGTGTTCCTTGTGCCATGTGCTCTCCTGTCTATTGTCTTGACCCCACCCCTCTTGTTACCTGATTATTTTGCCCCACCTTGTTACCTTCCTTGTTTGCTCCCTATTTATTCTCCTGGTGTTTGCAGTCCTGTGTTGGATCGTTATCGTCTGTTACCCATCGTGCTTCATGTTTCCTGGTTCCTTGTGTCTGGTATTGTCAAGTTTCCCCCCTCGCAGGTAGTTTTTGTTTATATTTTATTATTAATAAAGCCCATATTCTCCTGCACTTGAGTCCTCGCTCCTTTCATCCTTCCCCATACGTGACAGCTTTAAGACAAACCATGTGCAAATTCATAAGTCAACACCATTGCTAAGTATTTTCTCCTTAAAACTGCAGTGAACCAAAGACAGTCTCAAAAACTTGGTTTGAAATCATTGGTGTTTTCCATATTCCAAGTTTATTAACGAACGTGATTGTTTAATGTTGCTGCTTACACGCCAATGTACATGCATATAAGGCTGGTAGATTAAGTTCACAAATGTGACAATTGTGTTTTCTCTGATACAATCACATAATAGAGACATATTGGCTGGGCTTTATTATTTAATTTTCCTTAAGTGTATTATTCATATAAGTGAAGACCACACCGGGTGCCACTACTATGAAGACCACACGGGGTTCCAGTCCTGTCAGCTAAGAACAGAAAACTGAGGCTACAATTTGCATGGGCTCCCCAAAATTGGACAATAGAAGATTGGAAAAATGGTGACTGGTCTAAGGAGTCTCAAATTTCTGCTGTGACATTCAGATGGTAGGGTTGAAATTTGGCATAAACAACAGCATGGATCTATTCAGGGTGCTGGTGGTGTAATGGAGTGGGGGGGTAATTTCTTGGCACACTTTGGGCGTCTTAGTGCCAATTGAGCATCGTTTAAACACCACAGCCTATCTAAGTATTGTTGCTGACCATATCATCCCTTTATGACCACAGTGTACCATCTTCTGATGTCTACTTCCAGCAGGAAAAACATGCCCACAACATGTCACAAAGCTCAAATCACCTCAAGCTGGTTTCTTGAACATAACAATGAGTTCACTTTACTCAAATGGCCTCCACAGTCACCAGATTGCAATCTAATAGAGCACCTTTGGTATGTGGTGGAACAGGAGAGAACGAGACATATTCGACAAATGGTTCCTGTCAATCCATAAGTGTCTCTCCCCCTGTGCCTTCCATTTCTTCCAGAGCTCAATGCGGAACTGGAGAAATCATGGGAGAAATCCATTCTAGCATTAAAATTATGCGAAAGTGGAGGGATTATGTGAGCGGGGATATGTGAGGATGCCCCCGTTGAAGAGATGTGTCACAGGGCAAGGCATCTTCACGTTTTTAATGGCCTAATGTTATCTGTTTACTACACTCTAAAAATGTTGGCCTGAGCCTATTAGGTAATTTTGTGGTACTTTGTACTTTTTGGGGTGGTTTTTTGTTACCTAGTTGCTGGGTTTAGTGGCTGGATCAATGTTAGTTCTCAATGTGGCCAAAATTGTTGTTTGAGTATGTTCTACTGTTACTTGTTACTGTGCTGTAGATAATTTTATTTAATGCAGCACAACAAACAGGGACAAGATGACAGTCAGCTGAACGTGTCACAGTGGACGTTTTGCGTGATGCCTTACAGAAAATATTTTATTCATAAAAATTACTTTAAATGTTAAAATATGTTTTCAGAACTGTGCACTATTTTTGTAGGTATAAGAGGTCAGGTTTCATTGACTGAACAAAGCATGCGAATATTTAATGAGGCAAGCGCCATTCAGTTCACTATTGGTCATTAGTTTGTTAAGCAATTAGCCATTATATTCTAAAACTGCATCATTTTGCACTGTAGCTTTGGCACAGCAATAAGGGGTTCAATTCTGGTGTGTAACGTCTGTTTGTGCTTGTATTCGAGTCACTTATTAAGTAATGCATTCTCACAGTCTTAGTGTAACATAGCCATGTGACAAGAACAGAGAATAGAGTTCAGTATACAGGAGAGGGCGCTCTCTGGTAGTTAGGAGTGGGAACCTTAGGTTGGAATGTTACACTTAAACCATTAAACCATATGCGTTCTTGTCTGTACTTGTGTTCTTGTGGACTTGTGAAACGTCATCAGTTGCTGTGCAAGTACTGTTCCAATTCAAAGATTATATCTAGCCAATTACAGTTCAAATACCCGGATGTGTTCTTGATCTGCCCCCTTTATCAAGGATGCATCAAGAGGCGACTTGTGCGGACTTAAGACAGTCAGGTATCCCAGAATGCATCTCGCACCAACCAGCAAGCATCAATAGCGGATGATAAAACCCACGTAATTTAAAAATACTACTGTTACTGTGACATGAAATGTAGTTTTAAGAGTTTTTTAAGGCAAGTCCGAACTACCAAGGACGCAAGTCCGAAGTTTCCGTACTTAGTATTAAAAAACGCCTTTAATTCCTTGTTTTGTTATGTGATTGCTTGCCCTCATGTGATCTTTCCCTTTGTTAACTCCCCAAGCGCTTCCCATCGGGGGAATCCCCACCATCAGTTTTGAAGTGCATTCAACTTCGTCAAGTGGGCAAGGGAAGTTTATTTGGACAGACCCTCGACCCCTCAATTTCAAGTCTAATCAATATGTACACTTCAGGCAGATCCATAGACCACAAAGCAACATGATTGTGATGTCACAGCAGATCGAGCTTAATTTACCCCCTACCACACACAACTGTAGTATATGATATTGGAGTTATTTTGCCATAATAAATAGGTATTTGTTACAATACCTACAGTTACCTTAAGATAAGTTTATTGTATTGTTATCATTTTCAGTGTGTCATTTTGGTCAACAGCCCAAGCATACTGTACCTACAGTAGGGAAGCGAGGGAAGGGCATAAAATTGGACTTAAACGCAGCCCATGTGTCACATTATGAATGGTTCACTGGGGTTGCGTTTCAGGAGTACCCACTACTGACGGAACGCTTGCTGTGTTTAAAGGGGTACTTCAGCACTGGAAAGATGAATGTGTATTTAAATTGGGTCATTTATGTAGTAGACATGTGAAATTATTTTAGAAGTTGGTGCCTTCTAGACTGAGAAAAGCCAGAAAATTTATTTTTGGCTCATATAGATGAAAGACAACAACTCCCAGAATGCACTTGCTTCGCTGCCCTACGAGGCCACTCCCACCGGTTACATTACTTGCCCACCGCGGCACCACCCCACCGTTGTTTTGATTTTTATAGTAATAAAATCATTTAGTTCAGTTAGAGAACAGACACTACAATTAAAAACTGAACGTGTCTGCTCAATACAGCATGAGCCGAACGGAAGATTTGGTTTCAAATCGAAATGTTAAAGCGCCTATTTAAGTGAGTTTGTCATTGTACCGTTTTGTTGTTGTGTTTTTCATTAAGAATAATAGGCTAATGAACCCACAATTCAAGCAACCCGCCCCTGGCGCTAATTCAAAATCGGTGTTTCACGGTGTGTGTGCACTGGCGCGTTTTCAGTTCATTCCTATGGAAGCTTAACTTTCATAGGAATTCAACACTCGCTTTGCTCCGCACCGGTCCGTTATGAATGCCCGCCGGCCATGCGCATTTACATTCTGTGAGTGAGATCCCACCCCTGGCTGTAGTCGCTAGCCTCTGGCCAAAATAGCCTCCGATGACTCAAAATGATGATATTTGCGTCATCGGAGGCTTTTAAATCTCTCGTCTCAGGGGTATATGAGGGGGGAAAGCACGATCATTCGAATATACTACCGGGTTTTTACTGATATAAAGCTTAATGCTAATCGCTGAAGTAACCCTTTAAATGGAACGCCCAATTGTTCACTGTGTTCATCAGATGTCATTAGTCCTTTTGTATTTATAGCTCTCAAGTTTCATTGTTTCTTGGTCTAGCTTTGTTTGTGTAACCACTGTTTGGTGAGTTTTATGTTCATGTCATGTCATGTCAAGTCATGCTTAGCTAATTTAAGTCTTTGTTTATTTTGGATGTGATTATGTTGGGTGAATAAGGCTGCACTTGGGTTCAGTCAACTTGCCTCAGAGGATCCCTTATATGGTGCTATCAGGGTTTAATTAGAACTAGAATAAATGAAACTACTTTCATTGTCACCTTCCCCAGTTTTGCAACTGAGGTTTTTAAGTAGGGTGGAGCTCCCTGGTGACCCAGTTTCTTGTCTCACCTTCCCTATCCTCTTTAGTGGGGTAATTAAGCAAAGCTAGAGACATCCGCCTCTGGTTGGGCCTGACAGAAAAACCTGTTGCCCTCCACAGTTCATCCACTGGGGGCTGAAGTAGGGTGAGGATTGGAATGATTGAATCGTAGTAGGAACAGTTACCCATTCTCTGTTGCCTCCCAGATCATTAGCCTGGAAGTTAGGAATTCTCCCTCTGCACACTCCCTTTAGAATGCTGCCCTCCTTGGCTTGTGCTAAGGTCTGGAAATCATATGTCAAGTTGCTGCCAGCAATTTCATATTTCAATATTTCCTGAGAAATAAATAAAATAGGCTGATGGATGTGGTGCTATGGACTTAGCTGAGTCTCCTCTGTTAGTTCTGCTCTTAGGGCTTTGGGCTGTCTGGTAGCTGAGCTCGGACTGGTCTAGTGTAGGAGTCCCCGTTTCAGAAATGGTTGACCATGGATCTTAAAGGGTTAGTTAACCCAAAAATGTATTTCTGTCATTAATTACTCACCCTCATGTCATTCCAAACCCGTAAAACATTTGTTTATCTTCGGAACACAAATTAAGATATTTTTTGATGAAATCCAAGAGCTTTCTGACCCCACATAAACAGCAAAACAATGACCACGTTCAAGGCCCAGAAAAGTAGTAAAGAGATTGTTAAAATAGTCCATGTGACTCCATTGGTTCAACTTTAATGTTATGAAGCAAAGAGAATACTTTTTGTGCGCAAAAAAACAAACAAAGATTAGAGTTTATTCAACAAGGTCTTCTCTACGGCAGAATACCGGCTCACTATTGGCTGAGCCCCACATGCATGCCTTGTGGTGCTTACGTGAATCGCATAGGAGAGTGACACGGAAGAGAAGAGATTGTTGAATAAAGTTGTTATTTCTGTTTGTTTTTTGCGCACGAAAATATTGTCGTCACTTCATAACATTAAGGTTGAACCTGTAGATTCCATTTTATTATTCAATATTACTTTTTTATTTAGTATTCAAAATCAGTTAATATTGGGTATCTGTATTTTATTATTCAATATTACTTTTTATTAGTATTCATAGTCAGTTAATATTGTGTATCTGTATTATTACTTTTTATTAGCATTCATAATCATTTGTAAGCATTGTATGCTTGAATACATTGGAGTGTGAAGTGGTGTGCGTAGTGTAAGTTTCGATGCATATGTGTACTTAACGGTTTGTTATACATTCCATGCATATGTTGACTTAACGTTTTTTTATACATTCCATGCTAATGTGTACTTAACGGTTTGTTATATATTCCATGCATATGTTGATTTACACATTTATACATTCCATTTTAATGGACATCACATGTTCCTCTGGTAATGTAGTTTTTCCAGCATATAAAAGCCCAACATTTTTGTCCAGAGGGCCAGAGAAGATGGCATGAAGACCTCGTTTGGTTCACTGTCTCTCTCTCCTATGTCTGATAAAAATATTAAATAAAAATATTTTGCAAAATAAACTTGTGTCTGGTCCCGTGATTGAAATAACAATGGGGAAAGAGGTTAATTCCAAGTCTACAAATCACTGTAGTCACATGGACTATTTTAGTCTTTACTTCCTTTCTGGGCCTTGAAAGTGTTTGTTGTGTTGCTGTCTATGTGGGGTGAGAAAGCTCTCGGATTTCATCAAAAATATCTTAATTTGTGTTTCGAAGATCAACGAAGGTCTTAGGGGTTTGGAATGACATGAGGGTGAGTAATTAATGACAGAATTTTCATTTTTTGGGTGAACTAACCCTTTAAGGGTTCTATTAACATCTGTAGCACTGAGCTAGTTGAGAGCAGCAACGCAATGTCACAGGAGGTGCCCACTTGGTTGCTGATGCGTAGGGTGCTCTGGGTTTGTGCCTTCAATGCTTAGGCCCGACAGGATCGTACTTGTGTAACAGCTTTTTCAGCACACAAACAGGCATTGGTCATCATGGCATAGTGGGTATTAATGTCCCCATAGTGTCAGAATCTGATGTGTTCCCTCAAAAGGGAGCATCATAGGGTTACATTTGTAACCCCAGTTGCCTGAGAAGACGCAGCGTCACGTTGCAATACTTTGCGCATGCCTGCACGTCTTCCTTCAGACAAATTAAATCTGATGACGTGTTTGCAGGTGCCCTATTTAAACGCTTGGGCGCTCCACGTGATGCCATCAAAATGCGTCCGCCTACCACTTACAGCGTGTCCAAAACTAAACGACTATTACCGTATCAGCTCCAGAGGCTTCCTCAGTGCTTTATACACAGTGATACGAATGATGGCGTAGTTTCTATATGTATCAATTCCAGCGCAAATCCTTATCCTTTTAAAGTGCATTTTGAACAGTTGAACAGCATCTTCTCGACATGTCGACAATGAACAAAACTTCCAGGCCTCAGCTACAACTACAGAGTTTGAGGGTGGGTCAACATAGACGTCATTCGCAGGCAGCCAATAAAGACCATAGGCTGGCATTATGCAAATTTATTACATTGTTACGTAGGTAGAGTATGTAACAAGAAGTGAGACTGGAATTGCTGATGACTCATTTCAGTAGTTCAGAATCAACTGTGACAACAATTTTATTTGTCGTGCACTTTGGTTTTTAAAACTTTGCAGACGTTTTACATTCAAAAACAGCAATTTTACACACTGCATGAAAGGTAATATTCAAAAAAGCATAATAGGGGCACTTTAAATGTGACTAATTCTTTCAGAACATTCAATAGTAACGTTCTCATAATGTTTGAGTACCGGCAACTATAGTTTCCGCAGTGTATAGTTGTCATTTTCCCTTTGTAAGTATTTTTCTAGATGGTATCCATGTTTTATGTCTCAATGACATGCAAGCAAACAACCAAATAAAGGATTTCAAGAAGAAAAAAAGGTATTCACTTCCTTCCTGTCACATAAGGCTGCCAACTTCCTACCTCTACTTCCAGGAAGCATGACGAAGGCAAACCCTCCCAAAGAAAGGTCGTTTTCATGTTACTAATAAGTATTTTTTGTTGACATATATATATATATATGGTGGGCAAATGACTCGTAAGTACATATATCATGGGGAAAATGGGGTATACTGTGTTAATAGGTTAATAAATCAAGATTTTTGGTCTTGTTTAGTGCTCTTTGTTTCATAATATCCCACCTAAAACATTACTTAACCCTTTAACTGACATCTCTACTGTACAGTAGACCTTAATTCGATAGGGAAAAATATGATATTATGTCTTGTAAGGGCCAATATGTTGAGGGCCCTTCATCCAGTTTGGATGCGTTTCATTCTAATCGGTCAAGGATCCTAATTCTTTTTATGACTAGTAGCTTATGATTTCATTATAATGTAGAAATTCAGACAAGTAATGCATTTACTTTTACATTATTATATGAATCACCTACTACAGTCAGCCATTGAATACTATGGGACAGTTTTTTTTGGTTATATAGATCATATAGTTATATAGATCATCATTCTATTTATTTATTTTCATTTAACTTTTTGATACACAATGCCCTGTTGGGCAACTTAATGGCTGCACTTTGTTCTGCACTATGTTTCACCAGTTTAAGACAAATATATTTGTTGTTTGTTGTGTTTTCATATTCAAAAGATTATAAGATAGATGCAGATTTTGCATCGAATGTTCTTCAACTTTTATACATAATACATTTGTTTATTAATAAAGATTGATCTGTTGAAAGCAGTTATTTTGAGTTAAATGCCAAATGTTCTCCTCCTATTCAAATTTGACATTGAAGGGGTGCATACAACATATTTGCCCACCGGCAACTATAGTTGCCACACATTCAAATACAATTTTCAAGAAAAAAAAAAAAAAACCTGCGGAAAATAAATGGAGAACATGTTCACATAAGACACCTTTTAACATGACTATATGCATGAAACCATTCAGAAAAATGTGGACACAAATGGGTTAACGTTCGTAATATAAAACATTTTTACAACATTTAAAAAAACTGGACATTTTGAACATTCAAAGAACATTCAGAAATAACATTTAGCATTACAATAGCATTCTTAGAATACAATTCTTAGAATATTTTTTTGTTAGCTAGGACATTAACCCAAGGTTAAATACAATGGGAAAAGCCCAAGAAACATACCATAAGGTTTTGTTTTTGAGGATGAAAATCCAGTGTTCTACCGTGTTAAGAGTCACCGAAGGTGGAATTGTAATTTTTTTGCCAAAAAACTGTCAGTTCACCATAGGCTACTGTTATCTACTCTGTATACATAGGCTACTAAAGCAGATTAAGTAAGCATACAAGTTTGAGGAGAGATCATAAAGTATTGGGTTATTATATCATTATGTATTTCTTTATTTTTACATTTTAACTATTTAAAGTGTAGTAAATGTCTATTTATTTTGGAGTTGAAAATATTTATTTTTCCCAAGCTACACCCATGGTACACAATTTCCAGTGTCAGATGCATTTGGATTTAACTCTTACCATTCATGAAACCCTCGTCATCTGAGCTGTCTCCGGCTAGAGGATGGAAAGAATAAAACTCCTCAAAAGGTCACCTGGAAGACAAAAACACAACAACAGAAACATGTTACATTTCAGAAGTCATACTGTTTCTGTAAGAATTTCTATTTCTGTTTATGATGTGCTGACTTTATGAAATTGTGCCTTGAAAATGCATTGTATAGCAAGTGTTCAGCACTAAATGCACGAGGTCCAAAAACGTTACCTCTTATGATAAAAATTGTTGGATATGGAAGCCCATTTCCACCACAGAATAACAAAAAAGTATGTGCGAGTTATCTCACAATTCCCAGTTTATATCTCGTAATTTTGAGTAAACATCTCATTTTTTTCCTCTGAATTCTGAGTTTACATCTCTAGTTTTGTGTACGAAAGGTTCTGTCTGTATCACAAAATGTATATTTCGTCCATTAATGCACACGTATTGCATGCACAAATTGCATTTCATGATCCAGACAGACACTTTGTCCACAAAATTAGGCAGGTTACATATTTATTCATAAAGATACTAAATATAATTAATTTGAACATTAAAATATGTTCTTAGAACTGTGCACTGTTTTTGGTGAGTCAATTAAAGGAGTTTCAGACTGTACAAAATTTACTTTTTCAGAGACTGTACAAAATGTTATAACATTCCATTTCGTATTTATATGAATGCATGTGTCCATGTTACAGTGTAATTATGCATTTAAGTACTGTGTAATAATAATTAACTACATGTACTTACTATAGGGTTAGGGTTAGGGGTTACACTTTATTTTAAGGTGTCTTTATTACACTGTAATCATACATTCAAGTACTGGGTAATATTAAGTAACTACATGTACTTTCTATAGGGTTAGGATGAGGGTTAGTTGTATGTAATTATACATAATTTATAGTTATTACTATAGTAACTACATGCAACATATGTAACAATGACACTGAAAAATAAAGTGTTACCGGGTAAAGATTGGGGTTTGGTTTTTGGTTTATTACTATGGTAACTACATGTAACATGTAACAAGGACACTGCAAAAGTGTTACCAAAAATTATTTAGTAGATTGTTTTTGATTGATTTTAATCACTTCAGTGAGATAATCGTTAAGTATAATTTGAAAGCTTTAACTTACTAATTTAAAATACTGTTTTGAAATTGGACATTGCATTATGGAAGTGGTACTTTTCTAAAAACTAAAACCTTTTCCCTAATTGTGACCCTGGACCACAAAACCAGTCATAAGTCAGACGGGTATATTTGTGGCAATAGCCAACAATACATTGTATGGGTCAAAATTATCGATTTTTCTTTTATGCCAAAAATCATTAGGATATTCAGTAAAGATCATGTTCCATGAAGATATTTTGTAAATGTCTTACTGTAAAAATATAAAAAAATGTATTATTATTAGTAATATGCGTTGCTAAGGACTTCATTTGGACAACTTTAAAGGCGATTTTCTAAATATTTAGATTTTTTTGCACCCTCAGATTCCAGATTTTCAAATAGTTGTATCTCGGCCAATTTTTTTTTTTTGTCCTATCCTAACAAACCATACATCAATGGAAAGTTTATTTATACAGCTTTCATATGACGTATAAATCTCAATTAAAAAAAAATGACCCTTATGACTGGTGTTGTGGTCCAGGGTCACAATTTAATTTTACTAAAATAATTTTGCTAAAATAAAAACACAACTAGGTTAGACAAATTGCTTTTGTAGTCAACTTATTTTGTGTGTGTGTATATATATATATATATATATATATATATATATATATATATATATATATATATATACACTCACCTAAAGGATTATTAGGAACACCATACTAATACTGTGTTTGACCCCCTTTCGCCTTCAGAACTGCCTTAATTCTACGTGGCATTGATTCAACAAGGTGCTGAAAGCATTCTTTAGAAATGTTGGCCCATATTGATAGGACAGCATCTTGCAGTTGATGGAGATTTGTGGGATGCACATCCAGGGCACGAAGCTCCCGTTCCACCACATCCCAAAGATGCTCTATTGGGTTGAGATCTGGTGACTGTGGGGGCCATTTTAGTACAGTGAACTCATTGTCATGTTCAAGAAACCAATTTGAAATGATTCGAGCTTTGTGACATGGTGCATTATCCTGCTGGAAGTAGCCATCAGAGGATGGGTACATGGTGGTCATAAAGGGATGGACATGGTCAGAAACAATGCTCAGGTAGGCCGTGGCATTTAAACGATGCCCAATTGGCACTAAGGGGCCTAAAGTGTGCCAAGAAAACATCCCCCACACCATTACACCACCACCACCAGCCTGCACAGTGGTAACAAGGCATGATGGATCCATGTTCTCATTCTGTTTACGCCAAATTCTGACTCTACCATCTGAATGTCTCAACAGAAATCGAGACTCATCAGACCAGGCAACATTTTTCCAGTCTTCAACTGTCCAATTTTGGTGAGCTCGTGCAAATTGTAGCCTCTTTTTCCTATTTGTAGTACAGATGAGTGGCACCCGGTGGGGTCTTCTGCTGTTGTAGCCCATCCGCCTCAAGGTTGTGCGTGTTGTGGCTTCACAAATGCTTTGCTGCATACCTCGGTTGTAACGAGTGGTTATTTCAGTCAAAGTTGCTCTTCTATCAGCTTGAATCAGTCGGCCCATTCTCCTCTGACCTCTAGCATCAACAAGGCATTTTCGCCCACAGGACTGCCGCATACTGGATGTTTTTCCCTTTTCACACCATTCTTTGTAAACTCTAGAAATGGTTGTGCGTGAAAATCCCAGTAACTGAGCAGATTGTGAAATACTCAGACCGGCCCGTCTGGCACCAACAACCATGCCACGCTCAAAATTGCTTAAATCACCTTTCTTTCCCATTCTGACATTCAGTTTGGAGTTCAGGAGATTGTCTTGACCAGGACCACACCCCTAAATGCATTGAAGCAACTGCCATGTGATTGGTTGATTAGATAATTGCATTAATGAGAAATTGAACAGGTGTTCCTAATAATCCTTTAGGTGAGTATATATATTTAGCTTTAGAGTAAACTTTTTGACACTTTCATTGTTTACAGTGCAATAATCTGGAGAGTGTCTTCTTTAAAAAGAGATACATTTTAGGTCTGTATTTCAAAGCATTCATGATAGACTGTATGTCCAGGCTGATTTTCATTTGCATCATATTAAATTTGCAGTCTAGCCTGACTAAGGTCCATTTATGCAAACGGCAATCTTATGTGACCAGGTGTACATAGGGCCTTTGTGTACTTCATTACCAGTTTGTCTAGCCACATGACAGCTGATGATTGACTAAATGATTGATTGACTGATTAGATTTGGGAGCTTCACACACTGTCAGACCTGAGCAATTAGTCTCCAAGGAAAATCAAATAAAAAGCATTAAACATCCTTTCTACACTCTCAGTTAGTTTTCTCATGTGAGTCCCTGGAGCTTAACGTTTTATTTAGCTTCACTGCTAATTATGCAGACGGATATGTTTACTCTTCAGATCAAAGTTTCTCCCCCCTGTGTTATTCACAGTTCTAAACAGTCCTTTCATTAGTACGACTAACAAATACTTTAGCACCTCCCCATTTAGAAAACTAATTAATTAGTGTGCATAATTAGTTTAGTGATTTAGAGTTAAAACAGCTGTGCTAACGGACTCCTGTCTAAAGTAATTCCAGCTCAGATAGAGGATCTGCAGTCACATCAGTGGCCTCAAACTTTGAAATGAGTAAATAAACACATCTTACATAAGAAGGACAGATATTATGCTGTATTATTCTGCTCAAGAAAAGATATATGCAAAATTCAGAAAAATATAATTGGTCCACTACATGAGTGTGAGTCTGAATTAAATTGGTAGCACCTTACTTGATTGTTGAACTAATACAAAAATTAATTTGAAGTGCACCATTGCACCATGACTAATTGTTCTTTAAGTATTTATTCCTTGGTTATACTATGTTAAATACTGTCAAAACACAAATCTACACAACACAAAACACAAACATATTTTTCAATACAAGTCCATGCACAATGTCCAATACATTGTTTACAGATAACATAAAACTAAAACAAATAATGACTAACTATACAAATAAACAATTCAGTTAGGTCACACTTTTTCCTGGTTCAAAAATGGTCTTTGGTGGTGGCTGACAGACATGGTCATCCACACACACAGTAAAAAGTACCCTACCAACATGATCTGCGAGCCCAATACTGACAATACATTTAAAACAAATGCAAATAAACAGTTTGTGATTTTTGCTTATCTTATTTTGATATGTCATATGTGACCCTGGACCACAAAACCAGTCAAAAGTCGAACAGGTATATTTGTGGCAATAGCCAACAATACATTGTATGGGTCAAAATGATCTATTTTTCTTTTATGCCAAATGAAATGGAAAAGGAAATATTAAAAAGTAGCATTAAAAAGTCAAATTTTCTACCATATACAATTGAATAAAATTAGCAGCTAGCTAACAACAACGTGCTTTGTTCTGTTTTCACCTCACTCCAGTCAAACTAAATGATTTTATAGGTAATTTACTAAATCTTCCTAAATGGGGTAAGCAATTAGGAAAGGAAAAAGAATCATTAGGTCACGAATCGAACATTAGCGGACTCGTTGTGTGCAAATCCCAACTGTTAGGACATCGCAAAAGATTTGTGTCAACACAGAAAACACTTCATCACTGGATGGATAGGATTTTTTTTTTGTTTATTGAAAGTGTGGTTTATGTCAGCTGCATGTGTGGAACGCTTGTCAGAGAAGAAGCGACGCTCCACGGGTATAAATAGGAGGCGAATGCAGCGCACCATTGTTTTTCACTGTGACTCGGCCATGCAGTGATGGTACAGTAACTGTGGCGACTGGACATACGGGAACGAGGGTTACCATACGTAACCGAGACATTCCCTTTCAGTCTGTCCTGTTCAACATACGTCGGACGTCACAGACGAATTGGGATCCCTATGGAAAACGCCACAGTTACTACCACTTCCAACGCCCAGCGAAAGCCCCTCAGACCCCCGTATGTTCGGGGCGGGAACTTACGCAGGAAGAGTCACTGCTGCTGTTCCACAAGACCCACTCAGCAGAGTATTGGATAACGCTGGGAAAGCATGCCCAGGGGGGCCGCTGCAGAAGCCACAGCCTACCCTTAGGGAGGTATCATGTGGAATATACACTCACCTAAAGGATTATTAGGAACACCATACTAATACTGTGTTTGACCCCCTTTCGCCTTCAGAACTGCCTTAATTCTACGTGGCATTGATTCAACAAGGTGCTGAAAGCATTCTTTAGAAATGTTGGCCCATATTGATAGGATAGCATCTTGCAGTTGATGGAGATTTGTGGGATGCACATCCAGGGCACGAAGCTCCCGTTCCACCACATCCCAAAGATACTCTATTGGGTTGAGATCTGGTGACTGTGGGGGCCATTTTAGTACAGTGAACTCATTGTCATGTTCAAGAAACCAATTTGAAATGATTCGAGCTTTGTGACATGGTGCATTATCCTGCTGGAAGTAGCAATCAGAGGATGGGTACATGGTGGTCATAAAGGGATGGACATGGTCAGAAACAATGCTCAGGTAGGCCGTGGCATTTAAACAATGCCCAATTGGCACTAAGGGGCCTAAAGTGTGCCAAGAAAACATCCCCGACACCATTACACCACCACCACCAACCTGCACAGTGGTAACAAGGCATGATGGATCCATGTTCTCATTCTGTTTACACCAAATTCTGACTCTACCATCTGAATGTCTCAACAGAAATCGAGACTCATCAGACCAGGCAACATTTTTCCAGTCTTCAACTGTCCAATTTTGGTGAGCTCGTGCAAATTGTAGCCTCTTTTTCCTATTTGTAGTGGAGATGAGTGGTACCCGGTGGGGTCTTCTGCTGTTGTAGCCCATCCGCCTCAAGGTTGTGCGTGTTGTGGCTTCACAAATGCTTTGCTGCATACCTTGGTTGTAACGAGTGGTTATTTCAGTCAAAGTTGCTCTTCTATCAGCTTGAATCAGTTGGCCCATTCTCCTCTGACCTCTAGCATCAACAAGGCATTTTCGCCCACAGGACTGCCGCATACTGGATGTTTTTCCCTTTTCACACCATTCTTTGTAAACTCTAGAAATGGTTGAGCGTGAAAATCCCAGTAACTGAGCAGATTGTGAAATACTCAGACCGGCCCGTTTGGCACCAACAACCATGCCACGGTCAAAATTGCTTAAATCACCTTTCTTTCCCATTCTGACATTTAGTTTGGAGTTCAGGAGATTGTCTTGACCAGGACCACACCCCTAAATGCATTGAAGCAACTACCATGTGATTGGTTGATTAGATAATTGCATTAATGAGAAATTGAACAGGTGTTCCTAATAATCCTTTAGGTGAGTGTATACGTATGGACTGGCTGTGGGCAGTGCAACATACGGAAGTCCCAGGGGTGGCCCCGACCATTGCAGGCGGGGGAACAACACCTGACTGAGACGGCAGGACAAGCTCTGCCAAGGGAAAGACACAGGCCCGCCGTAGGGAGCCGTACCATGGAGAATACACATATGGGACCGCAGTGGGGGTCACAACACATGGAACCCAGCCTAACAAAAGTTCCACCAATGCATACGACTGTTAGACCTGGCGTCGGACACTCCGCCAGGTCCGACTGCTGCGGGTTGCAGAGGACTCAACAGGGTTCGCCGTTCTGTGGAACTCGACTGGAGCATATCAGCGCACATATCCGGTCCATGAGGAGGGGAATGGCGCAGCAAGCCGAGACAAAAACGGGGACTCATACGCCAAGCGATGGCATCCACTATCCAGTGGGCCAACCTCTGCTTGGAGACAGCCTTTCCCTTCTGCTGGCCTCCGTAACAGATGAAGAGCTGCTCTGAGGTCCTGAATCTTTGCGTTCTGTCCACGTAAGTCCGCAGGGCGCGAACAGGACAGAGAAAAGCTAGGGCTGGGTCTGCCTCCTCCGAAGGCAGCGCTTGCAGGCTCACCATCTGGTCCCGAAAAGGGAGTGGTGGGAACCTTGGGCACATATCCGGGCCGGGGTCTGAGGATTAGATGAGAGTTACTCGCCCCGAATTCCAGACACGATTCGTCAACCAAAAATGCCTGCAGGTTCCCGACCCTCTTGATGGAGGCCAATGCAGTCAGGAGTACTGTCTTCCAAGACAGAATTTTTAACTCCGCTGACTGCAAAGGCTCAAAGGGCACTCTCTGCAATACAGTTAGCACCAGAGTTAAGTCCCCAGAGGGTATAGAGTGAGGGCGAGGCGGATTTAGTCTCCTCGCCCCCCTCAGGAACCTGACGATCAGATCGTGCTTCCCTAAAGACTTAACATTAACCATGTCATGATTTGCGGCGATAGTGGCAACATAAACTTTGAGGGTGGAGGGAGACAGCCTTCGCTCCAACCCATCTTGTAGGAAGGAAAGCACAGAACTGATCGAGCATCTTTGGGGGTCTTCTTGCCGAGAAGAACACCATTCAACTAACAGGTTCCACTTCAACACATAGAGGCGCCTCGTAGAGGGGGCTCTGGCGGAACTCATGGTGTCTACCACAGCCTGTGGTAGGCCACCTAGAACCTCCGCGTCCCATCCAGGGACCAGACATGGAGTTTCCAGAGGTCCGGACGCAGGTGCAATAGGGTGCCCCGTCTCTGAGTCAGGAGGTCCTTCCTCAGAGGAATGGGCCAAGGAGGTGCTGTCGCGAAGAGCACTAGTTCCGGGAATCAGGTCCGGTTGGGCCAGTACGGAGCAACCGATAGGACCTGGTCCTCGTCCTTCCTGACCTTGCACAGTGTCTGTGCAATAAGGCTCACTGGGGGAAACGCATATTTGCGTAGGCCCCGGGGCCAGCTGTGTGCCAGGGCATCTGAGCCGAGGGTTCCCTTGGTCAGGGAATAAAACAACTGCCAGTGAGACGTGTCCGGGGCAGCAAACAGGTCTACCTGTGCGGTCCCGAAACGACTCCAGATCAGCTGGACCACCTGGGGATGGAGTCTCCATTCTCCCGGGAGCACTTGCTGTTGTGAGAGCTCGTCGGCTACACGATTGAGCAGGCCCGGAATGTGAATGGCACGAAGCGACCTCAGATGCTTCTGACTCCAGAGAAGGAGATGGCAGGCGAGTTGTGACATGCGGCGGGAGCGTGTTGTCAGAACGTGCTTGCCTAGTAGCGGCCTCTTAAGGCGGCCCAGCACAAGACGTACTGCTAACAACTCGAGGCAGTTGATATGCCATTGCAGTTCAGGCCCCGTTTACAGACCCGAAACTGCAAGCCCATTGTACGTGGCCCCCCAGCCGGTGGATGAGGCATCCGTGGAGACAACAGCATGCCTGGACATTTGTTTGAAAACATTTCAGTGGTACCGCTGTCCTGCGTTTGAACGAATTCAAGCAGTTCAACACCGACTGGACACGCTCCTCTGTGAGACACGCTGTCAGATTGACCAAGTCCAGCTCCATACCAAGAAAAGAGATACTCTGCACGGGGCAGAGTTTGCTCTTTCCTCAGTTGACCCGAAGTCCCAACAGGCTGAGGTGACTGATTACCGTGTCTCTGTGTTCACACAACAGGGACAGCCCGAAGGGAAGGCCCTTTAGGTCGATCGCTGCAAACCAATCTTGGGGACAGATGTACTCGAAGGTGCGCTTCTGCGTCAACATCTGAACGGGCAGTTTGTGAAGGGCCTGGTTCAGGACTCGCAGGTCCAAGATTGGTCATAACCCACCGCTTTTCTTGGGTACAATGAAGTAGGGTTTATAGAACCCCATCTTCATATCGGCTGGAGGGACCGGCTCCAATCATTTCCTTTGCCAGTAGGACTTCGATCTCTTTGTGCGCACGCAGAACCTACCTGCCCCCACAGTTGGACAGAGGGTATGAGAGAAGGCATGGTAACATTCTCAAGCCATACACTGCTGTCCGCTGGCGACTGAAGGAGGGGCAGAGAGCGGCAAGGCTTTGTGGCGTCACACACTGTCTACCTCACCTCCTTCCTCAGCGGGGAACAAGAGTGGCGAGGCATAGCGTCATGCACTGCCGTCCTTGTGGCGAGGCTCCCCGGCGTCGCACACTGCCATTCTCGCCCTCTTGTGGGAAGGGGAACGAGAGTGGTGAGGCTTCGTAGCGTCACACGCTGCCATTCCTGAACTCCCGAGACTCAGAGGTACTGGAACTGCTCTTAAGAATTTGGGTACCACTGGCTGTAACAGCAGTGGCGGAACAGAATTTAGCAATGATTCTCCACCCGGCCCTCCTCCGGGGAAGAGCAGCTGCAACCAAGTCCGTGTCACCTGTCTCAGCTGACTGGCAGCCGAGACGGGTGGCATCGTGGGACAGGTGCCCATGGCGAGCAGACTGAGGGGTTCCATCTGCTTTGCACTGTGGAGGACTGCTGGGCACAGCCACCGACAGTGTCGCCAAAAAGGGTCAACTTGTGAGATGTTAGCATTGAGAAAGCATACTTTAGCGACGTCTCACACCCCTGCAAGGTAGCCCAAGGGTGTTTCTGGACCAGGGTGGACATCGTCTGGCTGAGGGCCAGCGCTGTGACTTTAAATATAAATCAGTCACTGTGCGCAGCTCAACCTCGGCTCAGAACTACCCTCGTGCACTAAGAGCGCAGGGCGGAGGTTGGCACTGCCATCCCACCGATGAGGGTAGTGAGAAAGAGGAAAACTTTATACAGATTATGGCGCTCCATATTTTGGCACCAAATAGTTCCACGCTGCCAAAGCTTTCCAATGCACATCCGGGGAAAAGGCAAGGGGGCGGGCAAGGCGATTTACGCGTTGCACTACGCCTCAGCCACCCGGGAAAGCATGGCTTTCAAGTCTAAATCTGATTCAGCATGAGCACACACCATTATAGTGGGAAACTCAGCATCATCTTCATTTACAGCTTATAACAGCCCTCTCTCCGATGCAGCGATTGACATCTGTACTCTGCTAGAGCCCCAGATGAAATGCTAGGTCTCTTTTTTTTTTTTTTTGGAACCAGCAATCCCACCTGTAAACTACCAGCAGGCACGTGAGACTGTGAGCGTGACCGTCAGACGGCACATGGTGCACTTGTAGGATTGAAAATAATCAAAGATATTTGTTATTTGCAATTGAACAAAGACATACTGCTTTACTGTTTTCAACCCCCATCTCTCTTATCAGAACGGCCATTTGGAATTCCTAAAGACAAAGAGATTCTAAAGGCCTGTAGGCCAAAGGTGTGTCACCCCTGTAGTTCAGTGGGGGAGGTTTGGTCTGATTGGTCAGTTTGAATGACTCACAATAGGGTTTGAGTTACATGGTCAAGGAAGTATAAAAGAAGGTTGTAACGGTTGCTCTCGCTCTTCTTTTATTCTCTGCTCTCTTCTTTTATTCTCTGACTTTCTTGATTATCTGGCTCTCTCTCTTCTTGGGGGCCTTCTCTTTGGCTCTTCTTTGCTCTCTTCTTCTCTTTCTCTCTCTCCCTCTCTCTCTTTCTATCCCTCAGGTAACATTCTATTCATGCTGGGTACGATTAATGGTATACGTTTTTATCATCTCATACATCTATTTTGTAACTATTTTAAGTGTAACCATAACCAGATTTTGTCATTAAATTCTTTCAATTATAAATGATTGCTAACTAGTTTTGATTTGGTATTGACTTTGAAGTGCTACCTCTATTGCAATACAATATAGTCACAGTATAGCAACGCTCTCCCACATATTTAGCTATTGTAACTGCGCTTATTTCCGTCGTTGGTATAAGTACAGTGGGTGGTAATAGACGAGAAATGTACAGTTTTCTACCATCTTGCTCATAACGTTTCTTTAGTCTTTCGGCAACCCTGCAGCCTGAACCACAGTAGGCGGCCCACCCTTACACGCTGAACACTCAAGCCCCTATGAAGAAGGCAAGACGAACAATGAGCCGACGTGGTCATGCTCTCATGAAAGAACATGACCCACCCACGAACACAGTCTCAGCATGCTTGCGATGCGATAGAGGAGTGAGGGCCAATGGAGACGTACTCGGCAGGGAAGCCCCACTGTAATCCTCAGGTCACCAAGGCTTATTAGCCGAAGTAGCCCTTTTCTGGTGCACCAGAAAAGAAACTAGATCAGGGAATAGGCGAAGGGACTAAACCCCGTTTGAGGTTTCAAGTCTCGACCTCACATCTAAAGCGTCGAGTGACGCGCTGGGTTGCCGTGACAACCCACGCTGTCAGCCGGCAGCTAGACGGCACGCACTGAACGCTCAAACACTCACGAGGAAGGTGAGACAAACAGCGCGCCGACGTGCCACGACAGCAATCTCAACATGCTTATGCGAGGGATCGTGGCCGTCAAATAAGGACAGGAAACAACCGCATCTAGAAACTCACAGGTGGAATGACGTCTGCTCTTTTAGAAGAAAGCTCTTTTAAATGGGCTGAAGCACCCAGGAACGACCGCGGCAAAACACAGGAGAGTAGTGCAGCCTGTGTATGCACTCACCATTGGGAACGCCCTCACCGAACCAACAGACCAAACAGTGCTGTAAAAACAGCAGTTTATCACTGTATCAGTGAGCTTTCGGCCGTCGCTGATCGTGCCTTATCTCCCAGCACTCAAAGAAGCCTCTTCTCTCGTTCTCTCTCTTTCTCTCTCTGCTGAAGCAGGAACAGTCTCCTTCATTGACACCGTGTTCAATTTACACCCGTTTTTGTAATTTAGTTTTTTTTTTTCAATTTAGTTTTTGTAACCACTCACTTTTTGTGTAGCGCAGCACATAGAGGTAAATGTATTTTATTTCACAACAACCAAACGGTTGCAGAATCACTGGCTGTTTTTTTTCCGCTTCTTTAGATCTCTGTGCTGAGCGGAAACTCTTTGATGGCGAATAATTTCTGTTCTCAAACACTTCACTTTTGTGTGCTAATTTTGGCCCTGCTGCTAATTAACAGCTCTATGCAGAAGAGTTTGAGCATGCAGCCGCACAAACTGTCCCCCGCTGTGCTTGCATGTGTGTGTGTACCTGCCCGCGCATGCACCACACACACATGCACGCGCAGGTTTGACACCATTCTGTCAGAACGCTGTAAGAGCAGAGCTCACATTTTCTCAAACAAGCAGAGCACAAACGAACCAACAGGAAACAGTTTCATCACTGAATCATTTCAAACTGTCTCTCTCTCTCTTCCTGTCTGTCTGTTGAAACAGCTGTCTGAATGTCGTACGGCTGTCTGGTCCCTGCCATGATGCTTCTTGACTGTTGAAAAGCTCTCAGTTAATTAACATAAGCACAGCGTCATTATTCACAGGAGACGCGTTATACATTTACACATTACTCGGATGTGTCTGTAGTTTAACTACATTTCGAGAGTTTTCAGTGCCATTAGTGTGTGTGTTTGGATGTTTATTTGTGATGAAATTGACAGCAGGTAATTGACAGTAAGCTTGTGGGACGATCTCATGGGACTCAGCATGACACGTACGACTGCTGATACGTTAAAGCTTTAATCACTGCTGAGATTTCACACTATCTATCTATCTATCTATCTATCTATCTATCTATCTATCTATCTATCTTCCTTCCTTCATGGATGAATGGGGTAAAATCGGTAGAAGGACATTTTTAGGTCATGCAAATGTAGTAGAGCTCCACTATGTACACACACACACACAGCTCATTGTAAGTGAATTAATTTGGTGATCTCTTGCTGTGTTTAAGTGGGGCAGACAGCAGGGGATGAGAAAAGAGCAATATTCATAAATCTACCACAGAAAGAAAGACAGAGAGAGAGAGAAAAAGACGGAGAGGAAATATGGCCAAAAATGGAAATAATGGTCTTCATAAAAAAAGGGAAAAGATGAATTAAAGAGCAGAGCGTGTGAAAGAGTAGATGAAACAAGAGAATGTGTGAGAGATTCACAGATGCGCCACTAGTGTGTGCTGTTCAACCAGTAATGACACACATTCATAGACCCTGACCCAAATACACACACACACATCTGGTTCACTATCTTTGTGGGGACTCTCCACAGACGTAATGGGTTTTTTTAATACTGTAAAAACTGTATATTATACCCCCTTACACAAACCCTAGCCCTAAACCTACCCATCACACAAAACTCCCACTGGGATAGAAAAAAATGCACGCACACACACACACACACAGTGCTGTGACCCCAAGAGCATTATGAGAACTGTAGTTCTTGCACAATAAACTGAGCTGATCATCTGTCTCTGTTGCTGATACAACTGCAATATTACATCATAAGATAACCCAACAAAAAAAGCACTGCTGAAAACACACACACTGAAAACATTACAGACAGACTTGAAGAGACTGTGATTTAAAAGACAAATCATTCTGGGAACAAACATCAAACCTGATCCGTATATTGAATGACACCTGCCTCGCAAGAGGCTGTAACATGTCTCAGTTTGGCCATCAGCAGCTCACTGTGTGTGTGTGTGCAGTGTGTGAATGTTATGTTCTTATTAATGCTCTATTTTGAGAGTGTAATATATTCAGCGTCTCCAGAGCTTTCCTGTTTCCAGCAGAATTTCACTCAAGTACACCATTAACTTCCAGAGCTGCGACTCAATAACTAAACAACCACGCAAAGAGTGTGTGCGTTTGTGTATGCCGTACATCAGATGAGCTGCAGTCATATCACTGAAGGTTTGAAGATGTTGAAGTCATGTAAATAAAGCACAAGTGTGCTCAGTTGTGCGACTTGATGTGCACTTTTTTTTAATGCAATTCAAATCACGACTATGCACGAAATAATAAGCATGGACTTTAAACACATCTAAAAATAGACAAGTGATTTCACCCCGTCTGTCGCACGCGCACTCCAGAGACAGTTCTGCAGCCTACCGACAGATTCTCAGTATGAATACAGATTGAAATGATAAAAAAAAAAAATCACTTGTGTTAATGATAAAATAAATGAGTGTTAAACGATCATGCAGGATCATCAGAAACTCATTTAGTTCACAGAAGACACGCTTTCTTTCATTCATAATTTTCTCTCAGTAAAACTTCACTAATCAGTGCACTAAAACAAGATCTGAAGAAACCATTATCATACTTCACTCTCTCTGAAGAGTTTTATAGGTCATTATAATGAGCTTTCAAGTCCTGCCACAAAATGTCAAAATAAATAAATAAATGAAGTTCAAAAGCCCTGCCCCCTTCTGTAGGCCCCGCCTCCTCCATAAATACGTTGTATGTGCCACTCCTAGACTTACTGTCAATAAAGTACACAGTTCTGAGAACAAGACATATGACCTCACAGGACGTTTACAGGGAAATTCATTCATAGTGTGCCATCAAGTTTGGCTGAAATAAATGCAAAAAGAAGTTGAGGTATCATTTATATTATTATTTACACTAAATGTTGTTTTACTTTAAGTATGATGAATTTTAACATTTTTAAATAATATAATTTAATAAATGTACATCATGCATATAATAATAATTTGATATAGTAATTTATATTATAATATTGTACATTTCAATGTGTTAAATAAATGGATATGTATGCGAGTATGGCATTTATTTATATAGAGTATTCATTTTTAATCGAAGGTTATTACAGCATTCTACTGTATTGCTGCATTTTCTGAAATGTATTTGTGGTTTCAGAACAGCTTGAGATTTAAAAAAAAAAAATCTTTAAAATGACAGCGAATGTCTCTTTAGGCCATCAAAACAAACTCAAATCAAAGTGAAGTGCTCTTGAACAGAAAATGACAGGTGATGCTCCCTTAAAAAGGGTCACTCATGTCACATGTTTCTCTTCTTCTGTCTGGAAACTGCTAATCATTTGATGGTACTCGTCTATCCATCTGTATGTGCTTTTATTGCTTTTTTAAATTAAACAAAAAAATTATATTATATTAATTTTTTTTTTATAAATGTATAATTTTTTATAAAGAGTTATAAATTCAGAATTGCAATAAAAAAGTCAGAATTTCAAGATTATATCTAAATTATATATTGTTTATAATATATTTCTATAATAGATATAGTTTATTTCTATTTATATATAGAATTGTGATATAAACTCGCAATTGCGAAAAAAAGTCAGAATTGTGAGATAAAAAAGTCGCAATTACCGTATGTATGTATATATATATATATACACACACACCGATTAGGCATAACATTATGACCACTGACAGGTGAAGCTGTTAGTGGGTGGGATATATTAGGCAGCAAGTGAACATTTTGTCGTCAAAGTTGATGTATTAGAAGCAAGAAAAATGGGCAAGCGTAAGGATTTGAGAGAGTTTGACAAGGGCCAAATTGTGATGGCTAGACGACTGGGTCAGAGAATCTCCAAAGCTGCAGCTCTCGTGGGGCGTTCCCAGTCTGCAGTGGTCAGGATCTATCAAAAGTGCTTCAAGAAAGGAACAGTGGTGAACCGACGACAGGGTCATTGGCGGCCAAGGCTCATTGATGCACGTGGGGAGTGAAGACTGGCCCGTGTGGTCCGATCAAACAGACGAGACGAGCTGTAGCTCAAATTGCTTAAGAAGTTAATGCTGGTTCTGATAGAAAGGTGTCAGAATACACAGTGCATCACAGTTTGTTGCGTATGGGGCTGCAAGCCAGCGGAGGCAGTGTGATGCTTTGGGCAATGTTCTGCTGGGAAACCTTGGGTCCTGCCATCCATGTGGATGTTAGTTTGACACGTACCACCTACCTAAACATTGTTGCAGACCACGTACACACTTTCATGGAAACGGTATTCCCTGGTGGCTGTGGCCTCTTTCAGCAGGAAATTGCGCCCTGCCACAAAAAATGGTTTAGGAATGGTTTGAGCAGCACAGCAACGAGTTTGAGATGTTGACTTGGCCTCCAGATTCCCCAGATCTCAATCCAATCGAGCATCTGTGGGATGTGCTGAACAAACAAGTCAGATCCATGGAAGACCCACCTCGCAACTTACAGGACTTAAAGGATCTGCTGCTAACATCTTGGTGCCAGATACCACAACACACCTTCAGGGGTCTATTGGAGTCCATGCCTCGACGGGTCAGGGCTGTTTTGGCAGCAAAAGGGGGACCAACACAATATTAGTCATAATGTTATGCCTGATTGGTGTATATATATATACTGTATAACCTGCTCATTTGCATGATACATTTTTTGTTTTGTTTTATTTATTTTGCTGTAATAAACCATGTGTTATTCACACAAGCAGCAGATTTCTGTGTTCTATACAATCCACCACTTGCATCAACAAAATGCCAATGAGGCTGTTTTCACACAGCTCAGTTCCCTCCGCAGGTCTCATTTCGCATTGTGTTAGTTGACTCTGAAGCGCGGTATATTTGTGTCATCAATATAAGTATCACCATGAGTACTAACAGCAGCTGGTTATCACTGTAACTAGATAACCACTCAAGAGGAGAGGCCACCAAAAGTATTTTTCACTTCAGTGTTGCTATCAGAACTTTGACATTTCCAAAAGTTCTAGCTTGAAAGCACCCAAAAACTTTCTGAGGTCTTTTCCAGTATCCAGCTACACTAAAAATATACAGCATGCAGAAAGTGATGTCATTTTGGAGGGAAAACAGCAACATAAACATCAATGGATTTGGTGAATTCCTGAGATGTTCTGTGGTGTTTTTTAGTCTGATCAAATTACACAAAAATTTGGATAATTACAAATATCAAGTTGACATCTTCATGTAAGTGAACTGTCAATCCCTCACTGAGCAATAACTCACTTTATCTCTTTATTAACATCATTGCATTGTCATTTGAACTTGTCTGTGTAAATATCAAGTTATGATGAAAAAAGTTTGTCTTGAGTTTGACCAGAGACGATTTATGAAAGTCTGATGAACCCTTACTTGCTTAAAACACAACACAAGCATTCTCATTTAAAAAAAAAAAGTTTCACAGTTCAAAAGGTTCTGTAGAAGAGGAATGACCCAGAAACAGAAGACTTAAATTAGTCAGCCAGAGAGCAGAAAAAAGCTGCCTTGTTGGAACGAACAGAAGCAATTTAAAATGAATAAAATCCATTGCAGTCTGTTCACATGTATAATATCAGTGATTTTTTTAATATTTTTTTATTCAAGGTGAATAAGAAAAATAAAGCAGCTAAAGTAGTTATGCAAGACGTCAAAAATAGGAATGCCACAGATCGGACAGCTTCGTCTGTGCTAACTCTGCACTGCTACTCTTTAAACCAGCAAATTGCCAGAGCTGATTCGGCAGCATTTTAACCAAGTGTCCAATTCAAACATAATTTATGGACAAGCAAATGCTGTAAATGTGAAAGTGCTTAAAGTTCAGTGTCCTTCAGGGCTGGATTGGTAATCGGGCATACCGGGCATTTTCCCGGTGGACCGAAGCACTTTGGGGCAGATCGTTTTTTTAGGGTTTTTTTGACAAGCCAAAGCGAGAGAGACGTCCCCCTCCAGCCTGGTCTCATTGTTAATACGTAGGTATGAATACGTAACTTTCAAAGACACAAAACATACTACTTAAGATGAAGATCGCTGGATAAAGGGCTGAATTGGGATCCGTTCCTCGCAAATGTATGGATTCTAAAGATTTGGATTACAGCGAGCAAATACAATTGATGTCTTTTCTGTATTTATGTTGTGTTTTGGTTTATGGTTCTATTGGCAGTTGCTGTATAGGAGAAAACCAACGATATCTCACGACCAATTCGTACGTATTTTAAGAGGTGGCTAATCCGTACAAATTTGTACAACCTCACTCTGTCTAAACCCCAGTGATGGGTAGGTTTAGGAGTGGGGTTAGGGGTAGGTCATTTGTACGAATTCATAGCCACCTCGTAAAATACGTATAAATTGCCGTAAGATCGGGTAAAACGTATTTTGTGTCTCACGGCAAACAAACTAATTATTACAAAATAGTTAAACGATTAAAGAAATGTTATTCATTTTAAGGTTTTAAAGCGTAGTCTTGTTTAACATGTAATCCTCCGAAAGGAGTTCGCAGCAGAAGTCATGAACAGCGAAATGTTATTATTTCTTGAGTAGATCAGTAAACTGCAATTAATAAATGTGACTGAAAACATGTCATTGATATGACAATTTAATACAATAGAGTTAAAACATTAATGCCAGGATTTTAATACTCATAAATAGGATTACGCAAAAAAAATGTACATTGGTAAAGTTGTTCATACATAAATACTTTACGCTTTAGTAGTGTTAATACCTAAATATTTAAAGTTTTAGTGCTCTCAATACGTCTATATTATACGTTTCAGTGTGTATGAAAAACATAAATAAATTGGCATGTGGTAGAACTACACTTTACGTAAAAAAACACACATATTCTTATGAGGTCACGTTGCCCCCTCCCCATATAGGCGCTGTTTTTTGGTTTGTTTTTTAATTGAAGCACATGGGAAACTGCAAAATGCGAATACCCGCAATGCGCTGCCACCGACGAATGTGCGCTGCGTTTCTGCCGCTCTATACAGTGATAAACAGCACAAGTCGCTTGATCCATTCAGATTGAAATAGCCGTGATCATGTAAATACATGACGAGGTAAATTGGAAAACGCCAATACACCCAACTACAAACTTGTCAATCCAGCACCACCACCTTTATACTAATTTACCGTGCAGCTACTAACAGTGAAGAAATATAGTGTTTTGGCAGAAATGTATTTATTAAATATGTTGCTACTATTACTTACATTAAATATTGTGGAATATAATTCACTTTTACAGCGTCTGTTTTTTCTACATGTTTACCATATTTTTTTACTACAAATTCTATAGTTTATTATTATTTACACTACAGGGCTGTTAAATGCTTGAATCTGAATCTTGAATCTGTTTGGAGAATGTTCTAAGGTGTGCAATTATTTTCAGGGAAACGCACAGCTAAAGTAGTTCCAGGCAGGTCTTTACCGCATTACAGTAACTTCCATATCACTTCGCCAAAGGATTTCAGTTATTTCAAAGGTCCTTAGCGTACAACAGCAAAAGAACCAAAACCCAAAACGACACTAAACAAGCAAATAAATATAGTAAACAATATGATAAAAACTACAAATTATTTCCATGTTTATTGCCACAAAATTATGTTTTATTATGTACAGAAAGCACATACTCTCTTTCTCCTGTTCTCTCGGTTCTCCCACTCAAACGCACACACATAAATTGCAGACACACCTTTTTTTACAGTCTATGGGACACACTCGCGCAGAAACATGTTGTCAGTGCGGCTCTGACAATTTTATCAGTAAAATAGTTTAGCAACTTGCTACATGATATTTCTCACTAGCGAGGTAATAAAGGCGCAGTTCTTACAGTTTTGTATTAGTAGACGCTGCTGCCGAACACTGCTGAAAGAGACAAACTGAGGTATTTCACATATGCTTGCTCACTCTCTCTCTCTCTCTCTCTCTCTCTCTCTCTTTAGTAATTCACTGCTTTAATAACTGCATTAGTCGGCTATCAGTGGCTCATGCCTCCGTTACTAGCTCTAAAATGATGTTTTGGAATTAGCAACGGAGGCTTGGGTTTAGATGCGTAAGAAATTAGTCCTGCACTCAAGAGCGTTTTAAGGACAAAACCTGACAAATGTCTTGAAATAAATCATCTGAACAATGTTTTGAGGTGTGGTAACCGTAGCGGAATAATTGACTCCAGGCCGTTAAATTATTAGAAAAATAATGCACACCGCGCCGTGACCGCATCACCACCTCGGGTGTGCATTATTTTTCTAATAATTCAATGGCCCGTCCTCAATTAATCCTTACTTATTTGTTTTTAATAAGGAGCATGGTTTTACCTGTGTCTACCATGATCTTACAGTTAAATAAAACTACAGTTAAACAGTTGGATTCTATGCAAGCACTATGGTAAATTTCATTAGGGCAATTAAAGGATAATTTAACAAAACAGCTTTAAAGCCTGAATCCCATGAATTAAGGACAAATCTTGTTTCTCTTTAAATATGTTTTATGAACATTTTAATAGTTCTAATGAATTTTTATTGAAGTAAATTGTTAATTCAATGAGAGCCTCATGAAAGATAGATATCAGTGTCGTACATAAATTAGGTGTTGACTCTTTAAAATGTTTGTTCTTAAAGGGATAGTTCAACTCAAAATGTCATCATTTACTCACCCTAATGTCATTCCAAACCTGAATGACTTTCTTTCTGTGGAACATAAAAGAAAATCATTTGAGTCTGTTTTGTCCATTCAATAGAAGTCAAGGGTAATCTAATGGTTTGGTTGCCAACATTCTTCAAAATCTATTTTGTGTTTCACAGAAGAGAGAAAGTTATACAGATTTGGAACGACATGAGGATGAGTAAATGATGACAGCATTTAAAGGAACACGCCGACTTTTTGGGACTTTAGCTTATTCACTGTATCCCCCAGAGTTAGATAAGTTTATACATACCATTTTTATCTCCGTGCGTGCCGTAACTCTGTCTGATGCACCCACCGCTAGCCTAGCTTAGCACAAAGACCGGAGGTTAGCTCCAGCTAGCCTACTGCTCAATAAGTGACAAAATAATTACGCGCTGCGTAATATCATTGCGCCTGCTGCACCCATGGTACAGCAGCAAAGTTCCTGGATTATTACGCAGGAATGAGAGTATAGTCCCTAGCCATATCGGTCTAGAAAATTGCAACTTTTCATTTTCCGTCTGTCTTAGTACACGATGTAACTATACACATCACAACATGTAAATAGGAAAATGTTGGCGTTATTTTGTCACTTACTGAGCAGTAGGCTAGCTGGAGCTAACCTCCAGTCTTTGTGCTAAGCTAGGCTAGTGGTGGGTGCGTCAGACAGATTTATGGCACGCACGGAGATAAAAATGGTATGTATGGACTTATCTAACTCTGGGGGATACAGTGAATAAGCTAAAGTCCAAAAAAGTCTGCGTGTTCCTTTAATAGCGGTAAATTTACCTACCTAATTTATTTTTAATTTACTCGTGTGGACCTTTGGTAAAACAGATATTTTACACTGTGTTTACCAGCAGGTGCAGAAATCTCCTGATTTGAAAGTTTGAGACAACAGCATTAAAGAGAAAATCGTATCAATGACCTCATAAAAAAAAAAACTAAAAACACAAGCGATCAGGGCAGTGGATGTGTCTCAAGGATTCACTGTTCTTTAAAGATAATCTGAATAAACACACTTCATAAACATTCACCTTCATTTGTCCCCCCCACACACACACACACTCTCTCTCTCTCAGTTTTATTTCCTGCTCTGCTGCGTGTTCTCTTTTCTTTTCATGTCCTCCTCGTCTCCGTCTGTTTATCCGTCAGATCGTCTCGAAAGCACCCCCAATTAGTTAACAGGGAAAATCTGACTAGTTTGAGACTTTCAAACTGAATTACCAATACAGTATTTGCAATTCAAATGTGAGGAGGCTCAACAAGAGTATTAGATAGATAGATAGATAGATAGATAGATAGACAGTTACATATTGATGTAGACAGACGGACAGTAATTCTGGATAAATGTGCTGTCAGAATGACAGCTGAAAATCAACATTTAATGCATTCAGAGTATCAGCGTCTCTGGGTTCAGATCCTCAGGAGTGAATCTTTATTGATTCTGAACTAAGTGAAGCTTCCCGTGTTTATTAGCGGCCGGTCTGCCTGATCTCTGCCTCGTATCCCTTTGTTCTTCAGACACGCCCAACTTCCTTTGTTGTTTCGGGCAAATTTGTCTCAATAGGTTGTAGTTTTGCTCTGAGTTTGTTCTGTATGCCTGTTCTTCATCTCTGACTAGTGCAGAGAAACCACGTTAGAATATCAGTGAATGCATGTACATCTATTATTTAATGAAACAAAATAAGTATTTGACTAATAAATTCCTATATTTAACATTTTTGTTACATTTTAATCACATATCTGAGAATGGAAAAATTACATTGATCTGTTTCAGGAACTACATTTATTACTCATTCCATATCATTATTTTTCATCTTTAAGAACAACTTAATAACTTATCCCAGCATGCTTTGCTACAAATTAGGAGAGTAAATGTAGAAATTATGTCGTTTTTTTTTTTAACTATATAAATATAGGACATGTGACATTCATTGACCACGTTTAAATGCACATACATAATCCTGTTATTTATTCCCAGTTTGTAAGCCTGTATATTTCTGCATATTTTGTAATCATATTCTATATAAAGACGTCCAGTCTTTTCACTGTTCTGTTCTTCTTGCCATTTAGTAGCTGCATTTTAGCAGGCTAATTTGATCAGATCATTCATTTCATTATTGTGCTCAATGATAGCAGAGGAAAGGCTGAAGGATAAATTGGAAAATGTCAGTAAACCTTTTAAATAAAATATCAGACTGTTGCGGTGCTTTCAAACATCTGAATATTGATTTATGTTCATTTATTTTAATAACTGTAAGTTTCTCTCTCACTCCAACATGTGCATTCTTATGGACACATCCCAATATAAATGCATTTTAGGTAACAGGGATCTACAAATATAAGGTTTTTACATCTTGAATACATAATTTTAAAAAGAAAAAGTACAAATGGTTACTATCCATTCAATCACTAGAAGTCATCAGAAACTCAAGTCACTTTCTAGTAATAGTACTAGTACTAGTGCACAGGGCCGTCGCTAGAAGGGAAGAAAGGTGGTGACAATTCCACCCGAGCAGGACAAGCATGAACTAATGAAGCCACTGATATTTCTCCATTTCTTCAGAAAGGTGCAATGTTTTTCTCATTCAGAAATTCATTTGTGTCTATCACTGATGAAAATCCTCCTTCGGTCATGCCGTGATCTCACGTTTGTTAGGTGAGTTTTCAGGAGTTTGTTAGTAAATGGTTCAGCTGTAAGAGTTTTGTGAGAATCAATATTTTTCATTAAAAGGGTTAGTGAGTTACTTTATTTTCACTGTAGCATGCCCACACATATGTCCAAATGCTGAGCATCACAGAATGAAACACTTTAATATCTCGTCCATTTAGAGTTTTAGTTAGTTAGTGCTGGTCTAGCTGGCAGACCAGCATACATTGTAAAATACTTTTTCAGAGTTGTGAATAAAACAAAGATTATTGGAGTGTATTTTACTATTTATAGAAAATGCTATTAAAGTCTTTCTGCTTGAAAATGTCATGTTCAATGTAGCAATTTCTAAGTGAAGATTGTTTCAAAACAAAGGATGAAGCCACACCCAATTTATTTTCAAGATAGTTTATGGAGTGATTAGTATGGAAGCTTGTTTCCACAGAATAAAAAAAGGAAAATGTAAATATTTATTTCACAATTCTGACCTTTTTTTCTCAGAACTGCAAGTTTCCATCCGAATCTTGCAATTTGGACTTTAATAATAATAATATAAACTCACAATTCTCACTTTATTACAATTCTGAGCTTATTTCTGACAATTCTAAATTTATTTCTCGCAATTCCAAGTTTATATCTCACAATTCTGCCTTTTTCTCTTGCAAATGTATGTTTATATCTTGCAATTCTGACTTTTTTTCCAATCACGAATTTATATCTCACAATTCTGACATTTTCTCACACAAAAGTGAGATTATATCTTGCGATTCTGACTTTATTTCTCGCAATTGTTGAGTTTATATCTCATAATTCTGAGTTTATATCTTGCAATTTTATATCTAAACTCGGAAATGCAAGAAAAAAAAGTCAGAATTGTGAGATAAAAAGTTGCAACTACCTTTTTTTTTTTTTTTTTAAATCCATAGCGGAAACAAGCTTCCATAGATTAGTCACATGTCACTGACTGTTCAGGTGATTGGTTCAAAAACCTGGCAGCAGAACTGGGTGAGCACGAGCAAAGATGATGGATTTCTAATTATATACTTGTGAGGAACCGAGACCAGCTGCTATTGAGATGAATGGGAATGCTAAAGACGACTCTCTGCGGATGTTATAGACCTCTTCGGGGTCCAGCAGTAAAGCAGATTCCCATGATGGGGACCAATGGAAAACACAGCATATGCTGAGGACCATCAATGCTGAGAGATCTGCAATTGGTCAGCAATGGAATCAAACGTGTCCGTTTTCTCCTATGGGATTTTTGGATAAACATCTGGGACTATAGGCTGATGCTTAAATGAAACAGACAGCCTCCATTATGTCTCCTGAGCTCTGAAAGAGCAATAAATGTTCCTCTGGGTCTCTCTCTCTCCCCGGCGTCTGGGTCTCAGTTACCTGTCCTGCTAATTGGCCGCTTATGTGTTTTGTGTGCGTTATTTTAAGTCGTTTAGGTAAGAACACGTCTGTTAAGATCATAATTAGTTTCTACTCAAGGGAGATCTTCACTTCAGACTTCTCTTTATTCTAACTTTGCGAGCTGGAAAGGCAGCAGATGGCATCTGATCCGGATACGGCTGCTTTGTTCTGACAGTCCTTTCAGCGTCTCGGTCCTGTGCAGAGAGTGTCTCTGAATCTGAGTCCGAACCGTGGTTATTATCGTTAGGTAAAACTATTAAAAACATTTTCATTAGTGGTTATGAAATGGAAGTTTTGAAATGGAAGCACTAGTGTTTTCCTCCCTACACACACACACAAAAAAATTGGTTCTATGGGGTGGTTGAGGTGCTATATAGCCCCACTACCATATAAAGAACCTGTTAAGCCCAGTGTGGTTCTCAACCTTTTTACCCCCAAGGCCCCCTATAAGGAAATATTCCAGGGCCCCCACACAAGACCTTTTGATCTCAGAAAAGCATAAAAATGATTCAAAACAGCTTTTGCCATTGTTGTAAATTCCCATTAATAGCAAACATATGTGAGTGGAATAACATATCTAAAATCTAAGGAGGAGAATGGGCTGGTGGTGGGATGCAACAAGACAGTTTGGATACTGAGAGCTGTCAGTTGCAGTTTAAATTATGCGGAAGGAGGTATACAATTGGAGGATGAGAGTGCTATTTAGCACAATTTTTATTGTGATGTACATCCAAGTGAAACGCTTCTGGAACAAGAACAAATGTAGGGTGGGAATTGATTAGATGTTTGGATGGTTGTGGTTTGCTATTTTTGGATCTCATGTGAGTGATAGGTTGTCCCACACTCACGCCAGAAAACATGTCATCAGAGAAGAGGGATGTCAGTTTATGTGTCGGTTGTTGAATCATGTATCAATGTTCATACAAATATTTACAAATGTTAAGAAACTTGAAAAAGAGAGGATTTTTTTTTTGTTTTTGCTGAGTTTATAATTCAGATTTCTCAATCGCTTTGGCACATTTTTCTATACAGTCTTAACATTATCTGAACTGTAAGTGCGATTATCACAACTGTTTGGAACATCAGAACTGTATTGTATGTCTGCAAAATGTAGTAACTCACCCAAAACATTTAATTCATGCTTCAAAACCTAGTAAATTGTCCAATGCCACCAAAATAAAGTGTTTTTTGTCACTGTGTGAGCCACACTGGTCAAAATGTTTATGTTTTTTCTCTTTTTTTTTTAACCATGGAAATATATATATATATATATATTTTTTATATACTTTTTTTGTTGACTGACTGCTTTCTACACTATACAAGACTGTAAGTTTTGTCTAGCTGAATGCTCTTATGTATCACACTGAGCTTTTTAGATACAGTATTGTTAAAATTTACTGGGAAGTCAAAACTGTAGTACACAAATTGAAAATGAACATTTGTATTTATACACAGCATTTATTTTTGTAGAAATGTGTTACATGCAAACAAAAAAACATGATAGAGTGTATTTTTACACACTCTATCATGTCTTCCCCTAACACCACCACCACATATTCTTACATATCTTCCTATTGCTCTTCTATAACAAGCAACTGTGAATTTTTAGTTTACACGTAACACATTTCTTAAAATATAAATGCACTGTATAAATACAAATGTATACAGTACTGCTGTAGCTGCTGCTGTTTAGGGTTATAATGTCCCTCCATGTTCAAAAATGGTAGTGATGGGCAAACTCCATATATATGCTTTCAAACTCAATTTGTAAGATTGTGATTCCATTACAATGGCCGGCCCTTTAGCAAAAATTACAAACATCCCATGTCAGATATTTATCAAATATACATGCATGTCTGACAGATTTTGATAACTGAATGGATCATTTTGCATTGATGGCTCACACAATGAAAGAATGTTTTGTTGTGAAGAGTTTGAACATTTCACTGAGAATCATCTCATCTCATCAACAAGCCATTTGCATTTAGTTATTGTGCAAACTATTGACGATTGTACTTACTCTTTTGCACACATGTGCCAAAACGCATGCAATTTGCTTAAAGGGGACCTATTATGCAAAATGTACTTTTATATGGTGTTTGAAAACCGATGTGTGTCCGCAATGTGTGAGAACTACCAGCCTATAATGTTAAAAATCCATAAATCATAAGCAGTCTCTTCAAACGAGCTGGTTCAGATTCCCCCCTACAATAACGTCATTGTAGGTAGAAGCCCCGCCCACAGCCGGTGACGATCTGCCTTATTAGCATAGACGCAGCCCTGAGTGAGAAGCCACCATAGCCACCAGAGTCCACCATTTCTGTATACTCGCTAGCAGCTGGGGTTGTACAATGTCTGCGACAAAGAGGCATTACAAGTGTTGTGTTTTAGGATGCACCAATGCACATAAGAGTCTCCATAGACTCCTGCCCCATCTGAGTCACTGAGGACATCGTGGTTAAATTTCATTTTCGAAGGAAATGCCACAATCCTGCAGACTTTTGCTCCAACTCTAATCAAACTAACCTAACCTAAAGATAATCAAGGTGTTAAGGGTTACTAGAAAGCTACAGTCAGGTGAGTTTTTATCAGGGTTGGAGCAAAACTCTCTGTGGCTCTCCAGGACCGACGTTGGCCACCCCTGATATAAACCATAGTCGGCTCGATAAATGTTACATACATTCTGAAGAGAATACATGTTTAAACAAACAGGCTCTAGTCCAGGATAGTCATTCATACATTTAGGAGTCTACTCAAGCTGTCACATACATCTTTTCACCTTTATTGCAATACAGTATGTAACACAAATGCAATAGTCATAAAAGCAAGATGACAACATAAGTTATAACTGTGATTAAACAGAACTATACAGAACTGCTCTGAAGGCATCTTACAACAGTTTCCACACGCGTACCTGTACAGCGATTTATAGATTATCATGACGGAACATGCTAATCGATAACTTGAAAATAGTTAACTTCACATCAGCAACATAAATTCATCAATTAACCATTCAGAAACTTCACTTCTCTCCAACATTGTCCGACTCCAGTTCGATATAAGGCTGAACACTGCTACTGACAGTTTCTGACATTTTCAATGCGTGAGAGAAAACTGGAGCATGAGCTTTTGAAGCTCCACCTTCTTCTGGAAAGGGGGCTGGGAGCACCAGCTCATTTGCATTTAAAGGGACACACAGAAAAAAAACTTTTTGGCTCACCCCCAAAGAGTGGCCATTTTAACATGCTATAAAAATGATCTGTGGGGTACATCAGAGACTCTGGTTTGATCATCAGCCTTTCTGTTGTGTTTGTGTAGGTTGTCAGTTCCACTCACTCTGCCATCACAGCTGCACCTCATTCTAATTAGTGCTCCAGCTCTCCTCACACACACACCTGTCTCTCATTTTGCATACATTTTCTCCACTACTTATGCTTCTCTCTTTCTTTGCTTCTCTGTCAGTGTGTCTTGGTTACCGTCCGTTTCACTACTGCCCAAAAGACTTTCTTGTTCTAATTGTGCCTAGTTTACATGCCCTGTTTATTTATTTAATCTTGTTTATTCTTCTTTGATTTGCCCAGTTCCTGTACGTAGTCCTGTTTTGGATCACTTACCTGGTTACTGATCTTCTGCTTTTGTTTTTGGACTGTTGCCTTTCCTCTGCCCCTGGGACTGTGATCTCCCTCCGGTTTTGACTCCTTCCTGGCCCGTCTTCCTTATCAACTTTCCTTACGGATTGTTGCATCACTGGACTGAATTCTGGCTTTTCTCCTGACTGCCCGCTTGGATTTCGCCTCTGCTCCGCCCTTTGCTCGGCGGCTCGGCTGCCTGTTATTTTTGTTTTGTTTTCCCTTTGCACTTTGGTCAATAAATTTAGCAAATTGCAAATCTGCTCTTGGGTCCCTTTTTCATCCCTAACACTTACATCTTATAAAAAGGGGGAAAATAGGTCCCCTTTAAATCAATAAGAAGTTCAAATATTATATGAGCAAGAAACTAATTGTTCAGAGATCTGTTTTTTTTTTTTTTTTTTTTTTTTAGAATAAAACTTATTTGAGAATTGAGCCAATGCGATTAAGAAAAACTGTAATAAATCAACCTATTTGGGATGTTAAACTTATTCACAGTAAAATGTGCTGATAACACATATAACAGAAAGCCACATGATGACTGAAATATACACTCACCTAAAGGATTATTAGGAACACCATACTAATACTGTGTTTGACCCCCTTTCACCTTCAGAACTGCCTTAATTGTACGTGGCATTGAAAAGCATTCTTTAGAAATGTTGGCCCATATTGATAGGATAGCATCTTGCAGTTGATGGAGATTTGTGGGATGCACATCCAGGGCACGAAGCTCCCGTTCCACCACATCCCAAAGATGCTCTATTGGGTTGAGATCTGGTGACTGTGGGGGCCATTTTAGTACAGTGAACTCATTGTCATGTTCAAGAAACCAATTTGAAATGATTTGAGCTTTGTGACATGGTGCATTATCCTGCTGGAAGTAGCCATCAGAGGATGGGTACATGGTGGTCATAAAGGGATGGACATGGTCAGAAACAATGCTCAGGTAGGCCGTGGCATTTAAACAATGCCCAATTGGCACTAAGGGGCCTAAAGTGTGACAAGAAAACATCCCCCACACCATTACACCACCACCACCAGCCTGCACAGTGGTAACAAGGCATGATGGATCCATGTTGTCATTCTGTTTACGCCAAATTCTGACTCTACCATCTGAATGTCTCAACAGAAATCGAGACTCATCAGACCAGGCAACATTTTTCCAGTCTTCAAATGTCCAATTTTGGTGAGCTCGTGCAAATTGTAGCCTCTTTTTCCTATTTGTAGTGGAGATGAGTGGTACCCAGTGGGGTCTTCTGCTGTTGTAGCCCATCTGCCTCAAGGTTGTGCGTGTTGTGGCTTCACAAATGCTTTGCTGCATACCTCGGTTGTAACGAGTGGTTATTTCAGTCAAAGTTGCTCTTCTATCAGCTTGAATCAGTCAGCCCATTCTCCTCTGACCTCTAGCATCAACAAGGCATTTTCGCCCACAGGCCTGCCGCATACTGGATGTTTTTCCCTTTTCACACCATTCTTTGTAAACTCTAGAAATGGTTGTGTGTGAAAATCCCAGTAACTGAGCAGATTGTGAAATACTCAGACCGGCCCGTCTGGCACCAACAACCATGACACGCTCAAAATTGCTTAAATCACCTTTCTTTCCCATTCTGACATTCAGTTTGGAGTTCAGGAGATTGTCTTGACCAGGACCACACCCCTAAATGCATTGAAGTAACTGCCATGTGATTGGTTGATTAGATAATTGCATTAATGAGAAATTGAACAGGTGTTCCTAATAATCCTTTAGGTGAGTGTACATTTCAGTCATCATGTGGCTTTGTTATAATGTGGCTGTTATCATGTGGCTTTCTGTTATAATTTCTAACATCAAAAGACGGAGCTCAAAGTTACTGATGCAATCACAAAAAACCATCACGTGACATTAAATAATGCAGGGAATTCTAGACAATTATAGGGCGATTCATACATTTTACTTTAAAATATTAAGTATATTCATTGTCTAATTTACAGTGAAATGAGATCTATTGTTTTTCATTTGTAATATCCATATTAAATATTTTGCTGTGTATGATTAACCAGTTCATTTTTTTGTTTTTTTTACAGTGTTTTTCAAGACTGGTCAGATATCTGAGGGACTGAGACTTAGCAAAATGATCCTCTCTTTTTTTCGCAACTGCAGCAAAAATCCTCCATTGTAGCCCTTTGAAAGTCCCGGAAAGTTCCTGCATTATCAAATAAATCCATGGAGAAACATGCAGTTCCAGGAAAGAACACGAAGCCGCCCACCTGACACAGCAGTTCACCCACTGGAGTATTGGAGGGACACCAGCAGATTCCAGACCATAAATCAAGAGCTCAACCATCCTGACATATCTGAGCCCAACCTGATCAAAACGTTTCATGGATTGACTTCTTTTTCACTCAGCTTCTGACAAATGATTTCATACATTTTTCAACTAATGTGCTAGAGACTTGGACATTTGTTGTATAAAATAGAAAATAAGGATGTAACTTTGCAGAAATTTGTGTGTGTGTGTAGTCTAATACAAATCATAAGGTTTATCTGATGCATAAAACAGCAAACTTTATATGGTTCTTTATAAGGGCAAAACCACAGAAGGTGAGAATGAGACACACTTTAAGAGATTTCTTCTTTTCTGTGGTTTTATTTTGCTGAACAGATAGATAGATCTGAGATCCTCACAGATGTCTAATTGGTTCAGTTGAACAAGAATACTGACAACAAACAGTAATTTCCTGGCAGATGTTAGCTAAAAGAGAGAGACTGACAGAGAGTTAAAAACTAAATAAAAAAGGTCAAAACAACACTGTGTGCGTCTAAACTAAAAATGTGTGATTTATTTGACAGGATTTACTTCTCAGGGTTCCTCAAAAAGTCCTGTGACCCATAGCGAAATAATTGCATTCCAAGTAGGCCTACATGAGCCACACAAATGTTTTCAGACTTACACACACAGACTTTATAATGTTAATAAAACACACTAATGATCTCATTGGTTCAACAGAAGTTCTCATTGTCGGAATAAAACTTTTCCTTAATGGGGAAAATCAACACCTTTACACTTATACATCATTTCCCTCTATCTCTCTCTCTCAAACTTACAGGTTTTATAAACTCTTCTCGGCTTAACTTTCTTTTCATCGTCTTTTTGCCGTGGCATCAGGGGAGTAAGACGTGAGAAACACACACACACGCATGCACACATACACAGACGTGAGAAGATGCAGGATCTTGGCGAATAAAAACAGTGAAAGGCTGTAAATGAATGTTCATCACACTTTTGGAGCGAGATCGTGAGAGAATATTCTAATTTTATACCCTTTGCATTCTCGCCAGGGTCCGACGTGTTTGCTTGCCAAAACTTCATCAGAACTTAACTCAACTCCAGAAGATCGGCTTGCTCTCAAAGGAAGGTGTACGACACGATTCTCATGTCCGTGCACCATTTAATGAGCTTGCACACACATGAACGCGTGCAACGATGCCCTGAACCAGCTGCTGCCAAAATGCTTAAAGCCAATGTGACTTAAGAAGTTCAGCTGGTAAAAAAATCATTAACGGGGCCTAATGAACTTGTCTGAGGACTGATGTATCTAAACTGACCAGATTTCTGAAATCAAATTCTGAAATTGTGATAATTCCCAGTTTCACTTACCATTATCTATATTGAAATAAATTGGTGTAGAAAAGAATTTCAAAGAAAAGAAATGGCAAGCAACACAATGAATGTGAAATTTTGAAGTAGAAACATTTTCTTTTGTACTAATAAAATGTACTATAATAATATTTTGCTTTATTTACAACTTTTAAAAAATTATGTTTTACAGAATTAAAAAAAAAAACAGGAACTGTATGTTTTTTTTTTTTTAATTGTTGTGGGTTGCATAAACTATTATTATAATTAATAATTATGATAACTGGTTTACAATTCACCAAAAAAAAAAATCACATAATATAACCATTGCAAATAGCAAACTGTACTATATTATAACACAATTATGACTTACAAAAATAAAAGAAATGAGAAGATATGTGCTTTTGAAAATAAATCTTTAGACACCTAATTAGGCTGATTATTAATTAGGCCTAATTTTGAGCACAAAATATGTGCTTTAGGCATACGCAATTAATGTAATGTTTCATGATGTAATAGTTTAGTTGAGTTTATTATTATCATTAGTGTTACAAGCATGTAGCGCTGAAACCCGATTGTAATTGTTAGAATTACAATAAAAGTGATCGGGCAGACCAAACCGTAAGTCATAGAAACTTGAAACTTTGAGGGATGGCTGTACCGACCCCGTCTACAATGTCACCAAGGCTCGAAATGTCGGCCTGATGGTGATTCTACAGCGATCAAAAGTTCGTAACTCCTAGGACATTCGTCGCACAACTGTAAAAAGCTTTAAAACAGTAAATTGCCTGTTTTGGCTGTAAATGGTCTTTACCATCTATGATATAGGTAGATGCAGGCTAGCTAAATAAAACATAATACCCTTTTACACATATGCTTAAAAGCCTTAAAGTCCTCATGAAATCAAAATCGACCTTATTTACTTTGTTAGCACACATTACTGGTCTTAGGGTGAACAATTATTCCGTGCAAGTTACTACACGGAAAACAATTGTTTGCCGTCGTAATCTTCCATCAAAATCTGAAAAGTAATTTCCGGTCTGGAAAGGCGTTCCTTCTCAGATGATGTCAGTTTGACGGCTTGTGTTTGAATATTCTTAACCACTCCCCTCCAAACGTTAGTCTGCTATGAGCGAGAGATGGAGAGGAGAAGCACTAAAGTAAAACCATGCCCTCTATTCAATATTCCGGTTCACTTGGAAATACGTCACAGCACTGAAATAAAATCAGTTGCAACTTCCGGTTCACTGGGACTTTGAAGCTCATGAACCCCTTTAATGGCTGCTTGCAGCTATATTTTTTTATTTTTTTATTTTTTCATATCTGGATGCACATTTTGATCAATGAAATATAGTTAAGATGTGCGTGAAAAAAAAAAAAAAAAAACTTTAGCTGAGTAAACCCACATTTAAGTCCAGCAGGGTCTCCTTATTTAATTATTGCATTCAATCACCTGTAAAAACAAATCGATGTTCTGTTAGTGCTAAATGAATCATTCAGTCTTATATATATTCAGTCTGATATATAGTCTCATATTGCAGTGTCTTTTCCTGCATTGAGTTGATCTGCTTCTGACCGAAGTAATCTGACAGATGATGTGTCAATCTGTCGTCTTTCGTTGTTACCATGACGACAGCCGCAATCTTTGTGGCGTCATTATTTATTAACTTTCCTGTGGTAAAACATATTTTATAAATGCCAGAAAAGCAGGCAGGGATCATTAGCAAAAGCACCTCATAAAACGACACAGAACAATTCTAGACACCTCTTGGGAAAGCTGCCGGTGAAACACGACTAATGAGTCAGAGAGAGAATGATTTTTTTTAAAAAATTTTATGACGTTATTTACGCAGTAAGCACTTTTAAATAAACACAATCAAATGGAGGATAATTAATGCACATATGCTCTCGTGAGATGCCTATGTAGGCAACATCGTAAGTCTTCCAATGCAAAGTCTGTTTCAAATCATTGGCAACATTCGGCATACAATGAGAAATCTCAATTTCCCTTAACCATTCCTGGTTCATTCGTTGTTTTTTAATTTTTTATACTTTCTTGTTGATTTTGTAGTTGTTTTTCTCTCCCTGACCAGGGCCTGAGATTAACACCCACCAACCCTTAAATGCAGCTGGATTTTAGAAGTGGCGTGTAACACAGTCACTCCTACTAGCCACTTTGGTTTTTATATATATTTTTATCAGTATTGATACATATCGATACTGAAATATCTGAAACTTTTTGTTTTTAATAGATACACGATACCAACTGCGCTTTCTCGCTCTCTCGTCTCTCTGACAGCAAGTTGACACAAAAACCCGCCTCCCCTCACTCACTCATTTGCTCCAGATGAATGTTGTTGGATCTACAGGGCTTGAATTTCTGAATTACAAATTCCACCAGATTACTGATACTGCTACTACTAGTACTAGGGGTGTCGTACTACCAGTACTAGTAGAAGTAGTAGTAGTGTAAAGGTGTAAAAGTTATTTATCTTTCTTTTTTTCTTTTTTATATCACAAAACCCAATAGTTTTAGCAGGGGTGTGTTGTACTGTACTTTTCAACTCACACACACACACACACACACACACATTCACAATGTCTCCATAGGTGTAATAATTTTTATACTGTACAAATCGTATCTTCTATCCCCCTACCCGACCTCTAAACCTACCCATCACACATTTTGTGTAGTTTTTACATTATGTGCAGTTATTACATTATGAGTTGCTACAGGGTTCATGAATTGAGAAATCACCTTTTCCTTGAGCTTTTGATATATGTGACCCTGGACCACAAAACCAGTCATAAGTCTCACGGGTATATTTATGGCAATAGCCATACAATTATTGATATTTCTTTTATGCCAAAAATCATTAGGATATTACGTAAAGATCATGTCACACGAAGATATTTTGTAAATATATCAAAAATGTATTATTATTAGTAAGTTGCGTTGCTAAGGACTTCATTTGGACAACTTTAAAAGGCGATTTTCTCAATATTTAGATTTTTTTTTTCTTAAAAAAATTTACCCTTATGACTGGTTTTGTGGTCCAGAGTCACATATAAAAAGTTATATAAAAATATCCTGTAAGTCCTGCGATTTGGGATCAGACTCATGTAAGGGAGCATGTAAGGGTGAATCATTCCGGTTTCCATTTTTCCACATTCCACATTTTTCCGAAGTTTTCAAAACAATTTCCCATGCACGTGTACTGACGGAGGAGTCGAAACTCATTATAATATGCAAAACTGTTATCCAATCATAGCAGTGGGCATTTACTTCCTAGTCTTCAATGCGGCAAATGCTGAGTGGCTAGTAACTAGTGGAAAACCACTAGCCACAGTGGCTGGTGAGCAGAAAAATTAATGTCAAGCTCTGTCATCACTAACTGACAATGAACGATTTGAAGTTTACAGTAAATGGAATATGCTAATTCCTCTATTTCTCATAACTCTCTTTCTCATAAGTTCTGTGCTAGTGTTACTCAATTTCACTAATGAACTAGCTGTACTCAGTTGCTGTCTCTTCACCAGGTGCATGCCTCCACTGAGCTCATGCAGTACTGTCACAAATGTTGCACAAACGCAGACATGACTCCTTTCAGAAACCTACTATATGTGGTAAATAAAATCGCACCAGTTTCATGTGATTTTCACATTCGCTCACTTCCAAATATATCTGGATGTAGCAGGTTCGGTCTATCTGGGTTAACGAAACCTTTCAGGCTTGGAGTCATCACCACGAGTACCCCCATATGTACCAGAGACATATTATAAATTATAGGAAAGTTGCTGACCGATAAAATTAACATCTCCTCCATCCTGCCTCGACACCCCACTATAGGATGTAGTGACGGATCACGTGCATGCGTTCCACTGACTTCACTCCTATTGGTTGTCATTCCCGAAAGTCGTTCTCCGAAAGTCGCTCTCCATTTGCATAAAGTTAAACATCTCAACTTTGTTGCGTTGCTGGACACGATTACACCCTGTCACGAATGGTCACTGATGCTTATGTCGCCGGAAATCTCCAGCTCTCTATTGAAATGAATGGGATTTTGTCGCTTTGATGCTGGTAGTGTGAACACAGCTTTAGCAAGTCCCGTTGCACCGTTTTAGGATCCACATCTAACCTTCTATAATATGTGACTATCAAAATTATTACTCATATTTCTTCATAGTTCACTGTTCTGAAATCAAATATAGGCTATATTCTTGTAAATCTGAATAACTACCATAATAACAAAAGCTCTATAATATTTACTTATTATATTTATATTTTTGTCAGGTAAAAATGTCAGGAAATCTGTTTTAGAAACATTTACTGTGGCTTAACCTAATAGAAAGCAAAATGCCATGCTGTGAAATGTACAAACACAGCTCGTTGTGCTTGTTTGTAGTGTGCGGACAGAGGAACGTTCCTCCTGCTGTGCAACCGAAATCACGTAATTCACAACTTATCTGTGCAAAATCTGTCAGTAAGAATGTACACGGGTGACATACATCACGTCTGCACTACATGATCATTACAGTGTAGCCACAGTCATGTGATTTTCTCTAGCGTGTGCATCTTTGACACTTAAGTGTATCACATCCAGACCCTGATCTAAGTAACTGCTCACTGTGATGCAGCATGAAGCTCTCTCTCTAATTTGCATCCATTCATCATTCTCTGTGCAATTAAAATTTCCCCCAACAGACTGCCGTCTTGTTTAGAAAGACAATGTATTACCTGCTATAGCACAGACAGCAGCAGCGCACGCATTTATAAATATCAAATTAAAGCAATCAAGCCTTCCTCCCACTTCTGTAAAGCACGCTGTACGTCACAGGACTCAAAACATCCATCATCAAATCATTCTTATTGTTATCATCACTGCGAATTTCCTAGCAGCACAGCAATACGGTTTCTTTTACTACCTTAAAAAGCATTGTTCTTGTTTCTCTTCCATCATTTATGTGCCATGTCATGTTACTCATACGATCAAGGGCAGAAAGTGAATCATGAATGAGTAGTGCACTCATCCCTGTAGATCAGGGCTTTTCAATCTTTTAGATGCCATGGACCCTCAAATAAGAGGATCCTAATATTTAAAAGGCACCTAGTTTATACACTGAAAAATGTAAGTTTATATTATATTATTATTTTTATTTTTTTTACATTTTACAAGTGTATTATTTATTAGATTTTTTTATTTAATTGACATTTGTATATATATTCATATATTTTTTTTTAATTTAAACTAATAGATTAAAAAATTTTTTTTATTAATTTATTTATTTTAATCTATATATTTCTTTACTTATTTTATTTGTATTTTAATATTATATATTTATATTATATATTTATTATAATTATAATTATTATTATTATTTATTTCTTTTTTACAGTTTTTCTCTAGAATTTTTCACTGACCCCTTGTCATTCCCTTGTAAACCACGGCTGTAGGATCATGGGTTCAATGGAAGGATAAACCATCTGCCAAATGCATAAATGTAAATGTAGTTCAATGATCTCCTTTTGATCTGTATATTTTTGGCTCTGTAAATTATGTTCTTCCATGTCATGGGCTGGACAGAAATCTTCCACTTTAAAGGGCACCTATTATGCAAAATTCACTTTTACATGGTGTTTGAACATAAATGTGTGTCGGCAGTGTGTGTACACAACCACCCTATAATGGTAAAAATCCTCGTATACATCAGTGTCGTTCGCATTTGCGTCGTTAGTGTTTTCTATACATTGTGAAATCACAATTTAACAGGCCCCGCCCATGACTGGTGATGGAATCTACCCTATAAGTTAGATCCTTCCTTGGGTGAGCTGTACAGTCCACCATGTTTATATCCTCGCTAGAGCAGCTAGTGGAAACACAAGAATGTCTCAGCTACGTGATAAATCTAAATCTTCTATTGTTTTCTGATACCAGTGGAAAGAATTTAAAATACTCCATTATTTCTGGTCATACAGATAAGTTTTTACTTTTATTTGTGTGAACTCCTAATAACAAAAAAAGAAACTTTGTGCTTTTTGTAAAATAAAGAAAACAAACAGGGTGCTGTCTTAGTCTCCGTGAACTACTTTTTGAAACGCATCACAACAACCGAAACTAAACACTTGCCACACAGACATTAGAAACACCTTGAATTTTCTCACGTTTCTCAGAGTCTCTCTGTGTGTGAATGGACCTGAAAGGGAGAAAAAAAAAAAAACTCAAGGCCGTCTAGCACGTTTACATAAAAAAAATTATAGAAAAGCAGTTGCATTGCAGTTGCAGTCTCACATTCTAGCAGTGCATTGTATAATAAATGATCTGTGGGGTACTTCACAGACACCTTTACAGACACATTCTGGGAACACCAAAGACTTGCATTACATCTTGTAAAAAGGGGCATAATAGGTCCCTTTAAGCACTTATTCATCTTTTGCGGTCTGTAAGAACTTCCTCTAAATATTATATTCAAATCCCATATGTGCTACAGCGTAATCTGTCATTTCTCTTCAACAGTGTGTTGTGGGAATGATCTTTGCAGGAGTCTCGGCATGTCAATCACACTCGTCTCGAGTAGCCAGACCTTCAGACTGACGGCAGAAGGTCTGGACTCTATCGTAGCTTTCATTGGTCAAGGACCGCCCAAGACCGTTTGACTGACATGTAACGCAACCAATCACAGTTAGTTTTGTTCTGTGTCATGTTTAGGAGTGTGAAAATCGATGTCCCTGCAATAACAGACTGCAGTGAACTTCACATACTTTTGAAAATTCAGCTTTTAGTTGATCCTGGTAAGCGCTCATTGTCACAGTTGTAAACACGAAGGCTTTCTTCTTCCATGAGGGAGTTTGGTGTCATGGCATTTGTTTCCAGGCAGACCATTAAAGAACTCAACACGCAAGGGTGTTTTAGATTTATCCACTCTGGGAACCGGTTTAAAAAAATACCAGTTTCAGGCTCCCAAAACGCCAGATCCGTCTGGACAAAACGCTGATATGATACAACATTTTTACGTATACAGCTAAACGCGTCTCCGTGTGGACAGGGCCTAAGATTAATCACACTCTGATTTACAGCACTCTCTCATATGTCATACTCCAAACTGACAGCGGCTCATTCACGAAACAGCTGACTGAATTACTATGTTAATTATTCAGAAATGATCAAACCTCAAACATTCACTCAACTTCACTCACTCATTAATTTACTCATTCACACAGCTCTGCCCACTCATTAAACCACACAACTCCATCTACTTTCCCCTCATCTCCACCTATTCAGTCATCGACGGTCATTTCCACAGATTTTCTTCAACTACCTGCTCAATCATACAGATCCACCTACTTACTCAATTACACAGCTCCACCCACTTTTCCATTGACCCCACCCACTCACTTTTTCCACTCATTTACACTAATACTCAATCACAGCTCCGTCCACAATTAAAACAAACTGCTCCGCCCACTCTTCCCCTCAACTCCACCCATTTATCAACTCAGTTCTGCCATCTCATACACTTACTTTATTAATATTGTTTTGTCTATTTAATCTTCACTGTGTCCCACTTCTATGTGTTGTAATAATGTCGCTGTTAAAGTGTGTGCATTCAGAGTGACAGAACCTTAATTTCATTATATCGAGCAGCACAATGTTTGTTTGTGTTTTTTTTAATTCATTACAGGGTAATCACTTTCTGTAATCTGTGAAGCGAGTGTCTTTGTGCACCTGTCTGCGTGTGTGAGCGCGTCCTCATTTCTCATTAAGATCGAAGCATCCTCACTGCACGAAGAATTAGCATCTGATCAGTAAGAAACAAACTCTAAATGACTGACTCGTTCTCATTTACACAGCAGATTATGCTAATACAATCATAATTCATGCTCTCAGGAGTGACTAAATAACCTGTTCTCAACACGCTGATTAAATCACTGCAGACGCTCACGATTCCTTCCTGTTATCTTGGGTATCTGTGACGATGAGTTCTTGCCTTAAAAGCTCTTTCAATTACAACCTGTCTTCTGATGCCGTCAGGACACTTTGGTTGCAGCCATTTGTATTATTTACCATGGTAAATGACCGTCATTAGCATTTAAATTGCTGAGAATTTCAAGCTTTTGTTTTTGTACACATTTATATGAATTTCTGACAGAAATATTTTCTAATTAGCACTTCTTGCTGATGTGAGAGGAGCTGAACCAGGGTGCAAATTACTGACCCCCCTAATTAAAGCTTGAATCCCCCCTAAGGATATCAAAACAACAGTAAACACCTTACACCTTAATGCATTTCCATCGGCTTCTAAAAATAAGTCACGTCTGTGAATGTGATTATTGAGTGCTTTTTTATGAGGATGAAGGTCTGATGGGACATCATCACAAAATATACACTACAATTCAAGAGTTTGGAGTAGGTAAGATTTGTGCGAGTGTGTGACAAAAATGTTTCTTTTTATTCAGCAAGGATGCATTGAATTGATAAAAAAAGTGACAGTAAAGACATTTGAAATGTCTATTTGAAAAAACAAACCACAAAACCAGTCATAAGTGTCAATTTTTTGAAAATGGAGATGTATGCACCATCTGAAGCTGAGCTGAATAAATTAGTTTTCCATTGATGTATGGTTTGTTAGGATAGGATATTTGGCCGAGATACAACTATTTGAAAATCTGGAATCTGAGGGTGCAAAAAAATCTAAATATTGAGAAAATCGCCTTCAAAGTTGTCCAAATGAAGTCCTTAGCAACGCATATTACTAATTATAAAATACCTTTTTGATATACAGCTCTGGAAAAAATTAAGAGACCACTTAACATTGAGAAATCAATGTTAAGTGGTCTCTTAATTTTTTCCAGAGCTGTATTTACGGTAGAAAATTTACTAAATATCTTCATGGAACATGATCTTTACTGAATATCCTAATGATTTTTGGCATAAAAGAAAAATCGATAATTTTGACCCATACAATGTATTGTTGGCTATTGCCACAAATATACCCGTCTGACTTATGACTGGTTTTGTGGTCCAGGGTCACATATAATTTCACAATATTACTGTTTTAACTGTATTTTTGATCAAATAAATGCAGCCTTGGTGAGCAGAAGAGACTTCTTTCAAAAAGATTAAAAATCCTTACCAAACGTTTGAACGGTAGTGTATATGTTATAAAAATCAATGTTTTGCTAAATTCATATCTTTATTGTAAATCCTATTTTACACAGTTCACTACTACAGAAGAACTTGTGTTCCCTTTCAGTCGGTGACGTCCGATGTACGTCTCCGTTCCCTCCTTCAGGAAACGAGGGTTACCATACGTAACCAAGACGGTTTCTGCTGTGACAATAACTGCTCAATTTGCTGAGTTGTTTTCAGCACACAGACCTGGTTACTGTTAGTCTCCTTTCTGTCATGCTCTTGATCTCTTTTTGTATTGTTTTCTCTTTCGTCTAAAATCTTATAAGGTGCTGATATTAGCAGGTCTGTGCATTTTTTTGCGAGGAAAGGTGTGTGTGTGCGTGTTCCTGCTCAGCAGATTTACAGCAGTGTTATCATGGTTCATACCTCCTGCACTTTAAACAGCAACATGAATAATGACCAAAACGCTTCAGGACTTCATTTAAATGTCTCCTTAGGAGGCTGGAAATTAGAACACTTGCATTTCAAGCACAAAACACACTACATGTGAACGGAAACCTTTCATGAAGCTTACGGAACTCAACACATCTGCCTGAAGCACAGCAGCTTCTTTCTGCATCTCATATGATCGACACACACTTACTCTCGGATTTTAAGGTTAATGTTGGTTTATAATGTCAAAAAAAGAAAAAAGTAATCTCTGCATTCTTGCTTGACACTGATTCTGTCAAGACTTCAATGGATCAAAACATGAAACTTTTCCTTTTATTACATCAAAACAAAATGAAGCAAAAACATCTAAAGTCTTCGTACTGGTTATCTGTTTTAAAACCATTATAAAACATTATTAGAAAGAATCACATATAATAATAAATTAATCATATTAATAAAAAAGTGTGTGTTAAATATTCTGTAAAATAAGTGTTCTGTTTAAAATCAAGATTTTCTTTGTTGCTTCTGTTTTACAATTACAGCATTTTAGCACTTGCCAAAATTGCACAATATAACTTTAGATATGAATTAATACATTTGCAAAATATTTTGCAACACTGATGTTCACTCATGTGTTCTGTCTTATTCAATAGTTAGAATTTGAGATTCTGTAAGCGTCATTGCAAACTAATGACCTTCCCCAGTTCACTGAATGAATCTTGAAACGGCTCTTTAAATAAAGCGTTAGTCCACCCAAAAATTAACACTTCGTCATCATTTATGTCGCTTCAAACCTGTATGACTTTCTTTCTTCTGCTGAAGTTTTCAAACTTTAAAGGGGCTCAAAATCTAAATAAAAGTATAATGAAAGAGTGTAATATATTCCATGTCATACAGTCGTTTTGTGTGAGAAACTCAAGAAGAATTGAGTCATATGGACCACTTTTATTGTACTAAGGTGCTTTTGCTTCAGTCCCCAAACAGTGACAGCTATATTTTTCTTAATTCCTCCTTTTGTGTTTAATTGAAAGTCATATATGTGTTTATAACAGGATGAGGTTGAGTAAATGATTTTGATTTGATTTTTAGGTGAACTAATCCTTCAAGAAATTAAAATCCAGTTTCTGCGAAGAGCATTGTTTTTTTCCCATGCAGAGTCATTCAAACAAATGACTAAATGTGTAAATTAGCACAGGTAAACAAAGGGACATCCAGAAATAATGGACTAGCCTCCAGAAGAAAAGAAAAGACAAATTTATATGTGTGTGAACACAGAATAATAATTTGATCTTGAGCCCACATTAGTCATATGAATCTAAATAACAGTCCAACACATAGAACACATAACATATACAGTAAGACATTCTCAGCAGATCTCTCTGACTTTCTCTTACAAACTTCAGTGCAGAGTTTCCAATTACCAGCAGCAAACAGGCAGAGTTTCTCTTCAGATCTTTTAAAAGCTGCCCAGAGCTTTGGATCATTAAAGCCACACTCAATAAATGACATTCAAGACAAAATCAGAAGAAGAAAAAAAGAAAAAGAAAAAATCAGCAGTCTCACATTCAGAAAGAAATAGGATTATATCACTGAAGGCTTTTTGAAAGGATGGCAATTAGAGGAAGATTTTACACATTAATTTAGGATTTAATATCCAATACCCTCCATCTGTCTCTCTCTCTCTCTCTCTCTCTCTCTCTCTCTCTTTCTCTCTCTCTCTATCTATCTACAGTACTGAACATTTGCACTGAATTATCTTCAGCATCCACAGATGGCGCTCTTAACCTCTTTCCCTAGTGTACACGTCTATAAACCATCATAAAATGAGTATGTGAAATGTAATTAAACTGTTACAGCACAGACCTCTATAGCAGCTTAACACACATTAGCACAGCGTATCAACACAGAACTCTTAAAGAACATCATCATGCATGTCTAATAATGTACCAGTATAATACGTTCTCATATCTCAGCATTGGTAATGTATTCTATTTTTTGTTCAAGGCATGTTAGTAGAGCTAAAATTGGAGCAGTAATGCAATCTAGAGCACATTAGCTCTCTGATGTAAAATCTCACTTGCACCAGGGTATGTGTAACACACTAAAGCATGTCTGAATAGCCTGCTGTGGATCAGCACAGACTTCTAGTGAGGCAGATTTCCACTGGGGTTATAATACAGTGACCAGATGTCCACACACACACTGAGGCTTTTCTCAGATCCAGTTGTGTGACTTAAGGTTAATTTTTGGCTCATTATTGGATGATGTAACAGGGGGAAAAAGGGATAATCTGAGCGTGTGTCCTCTTAATTGACTCATTGATTCTATCAAATCTTTAATGGATTAAAAAAAACTTTCCTTTATTATCTCAAAGCAAAATAGAGCATTCCTACTGTGTTATCTTTGTTAAAACCATTATAAAACACGATTAGAATTAATTATATTCATCAGTCACACTTTACACACAACTTTTGCCTCAATAAACTCCTAATTACTGCTTATTAAGGTAGTTGTTAAGTTTAGGAAATGGGTATAGGAATTGGGATGGATTAAAGGGTTAGTTCACCCAAAATAAAAATTACTTACAGAAAAAAGTTAAAAATTATCTTACAAAAATTAAATTATTTACTCACCCTTATATTGTTCCAAACCTTTACGAGTTTCTTTCTTCTGTTGAACACGAAATATATTTTGAAGAATGTTGGTAACCAGACAGTTGACGGTAGCCATTGACTTACATAGTATTTTTTTTTCCTTCTACGGTAGTCAATGGCTATCGTCAACTGTCTGGTTACCAACATTCTTCAACATACACTGATCAGGCATTACATTATGAGTGAATAACACTGATTATCTCTTCATCACGGCATCTGTTAGTGGGTGGGATATATTAGGCAGCAAGTGAACAAACACTGGGCACGTGAGCATTAGAACTGGACCACAGAGCAATGGAAGAAGGTGGCCTGGTCTGATGAATCACATTTTCTTTTACATGACGGATCTTTTTTTATGGATGGCCGGGTGCGTCGCTTAGCTGGGGAACACATGGCACCAGGATGCACTATGGGAAGAAGGCAAGCCGGCAGAGGCAGTATGATGCTGTGGGCAATGTTCTGCTGGGAAACCTTGGCTCTTGCCATCCATGTGGATGTTACTTTGACACGTTCCACCTACGTAAGCATCGTTGCAGACCATGTACACCCTTTCGTGCAAACGGTATTCCCTGTTGGCTGTAGGATAATGCGCCCTGCCACAAAGCAAAAATGGTTCAGGAATGGTTTGAGGAGCACAACAATGAGTTTGTGGTGTTGACTCCAAATTCCCCAGATTTCAATCCAATCGATCATCTATGGGATGTGCTGAACAAACAAGTCCGATCCATGGAGGCCCCACCTCGCAACTTACAGGACTTAAAGGATCTGCTGCTAACATCTTGGTGCCAGATACCACAGCACACCTTCAGGGGTCTAGTGGAGTCCATACATCGATGGCTCAAAAAAAAATTCCTCAGTATTTTTGTCATGTTTCCCAGGAAAAATAGCTTGAGAAGCAAAATGACTTAAGTCTTGTTTTCTAAAAAAAATTCAAAATTCAATTTAAGAAATAAGCAAAATTATTATACAAGACAATGAGTGACCTCATCGATACGTTTGATGATACTGTCAACTTTCACATCCAGCCTGGACTCCAATTCAGCGTAAGAGTCATTCACCACCTTTTGCATGCGCCGACCTTCTTCTGCAACAACTTCGGCAATGTCTTTAAGCAGAGCCTCCCGTGAAACATTCAGGTAACAAACTCTTACAGCTAACCGCATGGTCGATGCTAGCATTAGCCTCAGTAGAATCTTCCGTAAAACCTTGTGAATGGTCTAGCTTGTTCTGCTTTGACGGCTTGTGCATGATAATCTTACAGTACAGCAACTAAACTATCCTAATAACTTTGAGAAAGATGGGGAAAGGTAGATAATACACAACAGAAACGTAAACTGGGAGAGATTAAAAAAAAGCAAATTTTCACCCCACCTCCATTACCGGAAGCCATGCTTAATTTAATTTAAAGGATTAGTTCAAAAGTGAAGGAAACGTGCAGGTGTCAAAATGCTTGTGTGGAAAGTATTAAAATAAAGAGTACTGATCGATGAACCATGTATTTTTACTTAGCCAGCACTAGTCACACCATATAATATGTATTGATCTGCAAATAAGCTAACTTTTAATTTTATTACCAAAATGTATGCACTAACTTCATGCACAAAACATTAAACTTCAATACTAAAAATGAAGTAATTATCTTAATGATAATTAAAGTGTGCAAATAAGTGAAATAATACACCATATAATTCTAACAATGAGTAAAAAACTAAGGCCCTGTACACACGGAGAAGCGTTTACCTGTATACGTAAAAATTTTGTATTGTATCGGCATTTCGTAAAGACGGATCTGGTGTTTTGGGAGCCTGAAACCGCTATTTTGTTGAAACCGGGTCCCAGAGTGGATAAATCTGAAAATGACACCCTTGCGTCTTCGTGTGTACAGCCAATCCGTATCATTTTGTGAAATGATGATGTCATCACCCCACGTCTTGCGCATGCTCTAAGTGTTCTTCTCTGTTTTTAGTGCATCTCTGTGGCAGAATTAAAGCGCCACATACTGGTCTGGCATGTATGCTACGTCGCTTTGAGTCGGTTTCAGAGGTTTCATGTGTACGCAGATATTTCTTGAGACGAGGGGGAAAAAAGACTGGATAGGGAAAGCTCTGGCTTCTTGTGGATGTGGCCAAAATCTGTGTATGTGACTACAATTAGCCTAGTATCAAAATAAAATGTAAAGACGTCACATGGGGCAAAATGCGTTAATAAGAGGAACGCTGTGCAAACATATTCGTTTTATTACTAGTTTTATATCATTGTTTACTGCTACAACAGCGAGAGAGATGCATGCATTAATTGGCGATTTTTTTGGTAAAATCACGTCTACCCCATACAGACATGTCCACATTCAAGCATTTCAATGAACTTAGCTCTCCCTTTTACAGCAGATTTACTTCACAAATAACAGACAGTCATAACCTAGATATGATTTTCATTTTCAATAATCAGTACTAAAATTCAGCAAGCTCCGCTGATATCCTGGTTATTGGCTCTTCTTGGCAATTTTTTTTTCATTGAATAAGTGAGTTGTTGATTCAATAACAGCTGCAACTGGATTAAACCGATTCGCATATTTGTGAACCAATTCAACAGGTTAATTGAGAAGAATCATCTCCGTCACAAATCGGACATCACTCTTGTGTCTCAGAGTGGGTGATTTCTTCAGCTCGAAATAACAAGGAATGATATGTTTTTAAGAAATGTATTGGAGTAGAAAGTATGATATTATGCTTTAGATTGTAGTGAAGTAAAAGTCCCCCCCCCCAAAAAAATAAATAAAACTTGAAATAAAAATACTTTGTTACTGTCCACCACAGAATTTCAGATGATATACAGATGAATTTTCAAATTATATACATTTTTAACAGCTGACCTAGAAATATCCCTGGTGTTAATTTCAGAAATGGTGGCTTTGGTATTGCTGATATATTTTAGCTTAACATGCTGATCAGCTTGTGCAATCTTACTTGGCCTATACTCCATTATTAGCTTTTTTGATTATGTAATTAAATGTTTAAATCCTTGTGAGGCCAGTGTTTCCTCTAATCACTCTGACCGGTCTTTATTAATTACAAGAGAAATGAGGAGAAATGCATTAGTTCCCTTAAAACAGCTGATTATATGAGCTGCGCAGAGAGCAGGTTACAGAAAACAGCATCAGTTCACATTTCCACAAGTTTCTACAGCTTCTAAAAATAGAGACAAAAGGAAGAGGCCTGGACCCTGGAGACCAGACCCTCCCTCTTTCCCTCTCTCTCTCTCTCTCTCTCTCTCTCTCTCTCTTTGTAGTGAAACTGAACTGCAGGATATTTCTTCACAATATTAAGAACAAATATACACATTCTGTTCTCTTTCGAGTGTCTAATCAAATCCTATACGGTCCCTCATAAGGTCCGATTAATGTAGTAATTTACCATCATCGACTCCCTCAATGTGGCCAAACAGATGTTTCTGTGATTATAGGTTGGAAATAGGGCTGCTCGATTATGGCAAAAAACATAATCACGATTATTTTAGTCAGTATTGAAATCACGATTATTTAACATGATTATTGGTGGGTGACATGATCAAAGTCTTAAAGGTGCACTGTGTAAATTTTAGCGGTGAGGTTGCAAATTGCAACCGCCCACCGCTCACCCCTCCCTTTCGAGGCACATAGAGAAGCTACAGTGGCCGACACAGGACAAAGATGTCTTCGTCTGAGACATCAGAGAGTAGCTAGTGTTCTGTAGAGCAGTTTGTCCATTTAGGGCTACTGTAGAAACATGGCGGCGCAAAATGGTGACTTCACTGTAAGGGGACCCGCGGTGTATGTAGATAGAAATGGCTCATTCTAAGGTAATAAAACATAATGGTTCATTATGTAAGGTCTTTATACACCACTGAAAACATAGTTATGTATATTATATTGCATTTCTGTCAATAGATCCTCATAAACACTACACACTGCACCTTTAATTTAAATATCAGTGAAATTTCACAATTATCGATGCTTCAGCAAAAACGAATTCTAGGCTAACTAATCTAAGAAAAAGGTTCTCAAAATAATTACATAAGACAAGTAAACAGTCAGCAATACAATAAGAACAAGGAAACTAATTACAAAAAATGGACAAATAAAGACAACAGAATGAAAATACAAATCAAACTGTGTACGTTTACTTAAGACATAACCCACTGTGTTTATGTGAATAATCTCCAAAAAGGTATTTTGATATTTTTTTGTGTGTACGCATATCCGAAGCCGATTTGCTTATCCGCGCTCAGCTCCGTCTCGGAAGCGCGCACACAGAAAGCCTCCCGGGAACAGTCTCTTTTGCAGCTTAACCCCTTTCCCCACACCCCCATTTTGGCAAGTGGGGCATAAATGACATACCCAAAATAAAAAGCTGCTCATAAGTCATTCTGAATAGACACATAACCAACATACACCGATCAGGCATAACATTATGACCACCTTCCTAATATTGTGTTGGTCCCAGTTTTGCTGCCAAAACAGCCCTGACCCATCGAGGCATGGTCTCCAATAGACCCCTGAAGGTGTGCTGTGATATCTGGCACCAAGATGTTAGCAGCAGATCCTTTAAGTCCTGTAAGTTGCGAGGTGGGGCCTCCATGGATCTGACTTGTTTGTTCAGCACATCCCACAGATGCTCGACTGGATTGAGATCTGGGGAATTTGGAGGCCATGTCAACACCTCAAACTCGTTGTTGTGCTCCTCAAACCATTCCTGAACCATTTGTGCTTTATGGCAGGGCGCATTATCCTGCTGAAAGAGGGCACAGCCTCCAGGGAATACCATTTCAATGAAAGGGTGTACATGGTCTGCAACAATGCTTAGGTAGGTGGTACGTGTCAAAGTAACATCCACATGAATGGCGGGACCCAAGGTTTCCAAGCAGAACATTGCCCACAGCATCACACTGCCTCCGCCGGCTTGCCTTCCCATAGTGCATCCTGGTGCCATGTGTTCCCCAGGTAAGCAACGCTTACAGAATCACTTTGGGTCCGATCTCATAACAGAATCACTTTGGGTCTGATCTCATAACAGAATCACTTTGGGTCTGATCTCATAACAGAATCACTTTGGGTCTGATTATAGAAAATAATCAGTTCAGGTCTGATCTCAGAACAGAATCACCTCAGGTCTGATCTCATATCACCTCAGATCTGATCTAATAACAGAATCACTTTGGGTCTGATCTCATAACAGAATCACCTTAGGTCTGATTACAGAAAATAATCAGTTCAGGTCTGATCTCAGAACGGAATCAGCTCTGATCTTATCTCAGAACAGAATCTCAAACAGACAAATGCCAAATACAGTAATTTCTCAATTGTTTTGCCTTTGCGGGTTCAGAGTGCTGTCACTAATCTACCCTTATCTAGTCTAGTACATTAAAAATTTGATGGAAACAGTAAACAGTATGATGTCATCTTTAACCTTCTGAAATTCCCACCAAACTTCAGAATCATGCCACTCTAATGAGCATTGAGTATGTGTGTCCCCCCCACAGAGTCTTGGCATCGTGTCTGAAAATCTTCCCTCTCGTTCTTTCTCTTCTCTTTCCCTTTCTCTAAACGTCCATCTGTTCTTCTCCCCTGGGCCCTTATTATTCACTCCATCCAGGGGTTTCACTGCCCTCTCCTCTCCTCTCCGCTCCTCTCCTCTCCTCTCCTCTCCTCTCCTCTCCTCTCCTCTCCTCTCCTCTCCTCTCCTCTCCTCTCCTCTGTTACCCTAGTGTGTTTCTGGGCTCTGTTTCCAAAACACACACACACACACACACAGAAAGAGATTCCCCTCCACGCTCTCTGGAAACTTCGGCACCATTTTGTTTCCAGCAGGTGTTGAGCTGTAAATAGGTCACTGATCCGGATCTGTAATGGTGGTTGGAGAAAGTTTGCAGATTGATTTTTTTTGTTGGTTTTTTTTGTGGAGAGTCGAGGAACTGGAACACAAAAGGGCTCTAGAGGCTGGGAGCATCTCCAGCCTGATTCGTCCCGTGACCCCAGAGTCACTCCAGACTTCCTGTTCAACCAGGCATGATGGTCGCACGCAGAGCGTGCGTTCACACATACAGGTGAAAAAAGCTCCTACTGCAGGCACATGTAAATATTGCACAGAGCAAAAGTGCTTTTGTTTGTAATGTGAGACACTGCATCCATCTCTGTCGCATCAAATATTATTTCACATTTAGGTGTGCCCAAATATCCATACACTCCACTGAGAAATCATTATTTTGATTAATAAACTATTTCCTGGACATATTTGACTGTGAAAATCAAGATTCATTTACAATTCATTAGTTTATAATAATTGTTTTGTACATATTTACATTTTAATAAAATTCACAGAGCTGCAAAACGCCAGCAGGGAAAGAAGAGTTTGTGTTTGTCCCACATGGGATGAACACACTCACACACTTTTTTTCGGGGGGCATTCCTTGGACATGATACTGTACAAACTCTATATTCTATCCTCTAACCCTAACCCAACCCTAAACCTACCCATCACAGAAAACTTTTTTTATAGTTAATAAAATAAAATAAAAATTATATATAAAAAAAAAAAAAAAACACTTAATATCATTTATAAATGATGTTTTCCTCATAGGGACCAAAAATGTCAAGGATTTCAGGATATTGCCATCTTTGTGGGGACATTTTGTCCCCATAACTGAACCACACATGCGCACACACACACATACAGGTTCCCATTATTTATTTTTTATTTATTTATTTTTCAATACTTCTGTGGGTGATAGGAAATAAAAAAGGGGGTTCCTTAACCACTACGTACTTACATAAAAAATATCTGGTTATACCAAAAAAAATACTTACATAAAAAAATAAGTACAATGTACTTATTGTGTTCATATTGTATTGCAAAATATGGGTAGGATACAGGTAAGGTGGTATTGGTATGTTTAAGGTTTGGGTTAAGGTGTAAGTGAAGGTTCAACAGTGTAATTACATATGTAATTACATAAATTAATTATAGCTGTTATAGCATAATATGAGTACAATGTAAAAACTTGCACAAGTGCATTGTATAAAATCATTAATTTAAACAGTAGTTAGACAAATAATATAAAGTGGGACTATTTTTTAATTAAAAAGTTGAATTAAATGATTATTATTATTATTATTATTTTGTTGTTATTCCACTGTTCAGTAGCAGCTTTGAGGAGCAACATTTGAAAGAAAACGATCACATTTGCAGATGATAAATGTCATCCCTGTGTAGCACTCAACTGCATTTAGTGTTTAATGTTTATGTAATTCATATTCATCAGAATAAATGTAACAAAAAGCATGTCTTACCTTTTTGAAAACTCTTGGTCACATCTGCAAGCAAATAAAGAGAGAAATGTCAGCAAATGAGCAAGTAAACAAGGGAATATTGTGAATAATGACCACAGCCTGTAAGAACGCAAACACTCCTAAACCTACAAAACCTCATTTATCTTTCTCTCTGTTTCGGCATTTGCTCAAGTTACATTAATATTTGTCAGAGTCTCTGGGAGACTTTCATTGCTCTAACTATTCATTTTGAGCTCAATTTATGTCTCATTTTGGAATGCCACTGTTCAATTCTTAAGAACGACAGCAAGAGGAAACTAGACTCAAACACAATGAGAGCGAGTGAATGTGTTTGTGTGTGTCTGACCAGATATTTAATAGGTCACTCTAGACTCATTATGTAAGGAGGCCAGAGAGCAGCTTCACCGTAATGACATCCTGAGAGAAAATCCTTCACATACGCATTCGTTCAGGTGTCTTTTAAGGGTTATTATTGTGAACTAAAACAAAGGCAAAAATTACCAGTAAAGAATACCCAGTCAAATCCAAGTCTATGCTGTTAAATCTATATGTGTGTGTGAGAAAGAAAGTAATATGTATTCATTCAGGTGCTTGCGAAAAATAAATGTGAGTTTTCCCTTCATGTCACTCATGTTTGAAGGTTCCGCAGAGACACCGGAGCTCAAGAACAAAGATTCCATAATCAGATTATCCCTTAAAAACACACTCAAAAGAAAAAGAAAATCCTTGTTTCTCATTCTCACCTTCATGCCAAGCTCCTTTCTGAATTATTTTACCTGTGACCTCTAAACAAAGACGTGCAGTGAACGGCAGTGCACTGATTCACACCAACACATGAAACAAACATATGATCCGTCTAACACAAACACACACATGTGCACATCTGAATGAGCATCCATTAAAGACAATTCAAGGAAACAACCAAAATGTAAGAAAAGAAAAAAATCTGACTTACTTTTAATTTACTTTACAATTGTTGATTGTCAGATTGTATGGAACAATTGCATTTTACATATTTGTAGGGGAAAATTACATTTTGCTATAAAACTATCAAACAAAATCAATTTCTTATTTTATAATATTGTATGAATAAATCACCCATACAAGCAGAAAAATCTAGAACGAATGACCATGAAGAAACCCCGAAAACTTTGTTACTGATTACCAATAAACTTTTCTAAAAGCGCTTTCATTTAATAACACTTTAATTTAATTCATCTATTAGTCTCTCTAATCCCATTAGTCTTTATATTTCCTATGAATTCATTTTTTAAATAGGAATGTTAATTTTGGGGCTGACATTAAATTAATTTGATTTGCAGTTTAATGGATTTTGTGAAGTTTTGCAAATTCAGAACAATTTTATTTGATATGCAATTTTAATGAAATTCAAATACTAATGATCTGATTCAGTATGTTTTAAAATGCATTTACTCATGGTCCAGTGTTTTCAATATCTCAGAGCGACATGAACATTAGTACACATGGGCACAAGAACTATCTTCCAAAATTTGTAATGAAAATATATAAATCTGTTTATAAACCTGTCATCAACAAAATAGAGACTTTTCCACCAACGTAAAAGTTTGATGATTTAACATTTGAAAATTAAGAAATGAAGGCATACATATTAGTATAGTAAGTTTACTATTATAAAATAATATAAATATATAAAATAATAATAATAATGATAATAATATGATTATTTACTCAGTTTTTTATTTTATTTTACAGTACAATAGTAATATATTTCTTTATTATACAAATTTAATGATAATAAAATAAAATAAATTGAATGTGAAAAAAAATATTTTCCTTCTTTAGCTGATAGTTTACAAGTTTACAAAGTAATGCTAATGTATTATTATATATTTTTTTCTTTCTTTTTTTTCTTTTTCTTTTTTTTTTTTTTACAAAACAGCCACTTGATTCTTCCATCCTTACTCTTAGTTAGCAGCACATTTAGCACAATCAATTTTGGATGTTTTTCAATGAATCATTCTTCTAGAATTGCACATTCAATTGAACTGTGAAGAGATTATTGAACATGCATCACATGAGAACAATAATCTGAGTGCAGTCACGTTACGCTCAGTGCTGTTTGGATGTGAGTCTCATCTAGCGCCGATTAAGTACACGTCTGCTGTGATTGTGTTTCAATTAGCATGTGACAGCCAGCATTCCCTCAGCGCATGTTTCACTTTAACCTGACCAGCAGACCGTTAACTAAACCAGCTGCCTTTAACTGTATATGAGCCAAGATGGCTGTTGGACCAACTCCAAACCACAATAAAAATAAAGAGAGAGAGAGAGAGAGAGAGAGAATAATAAAAAGAGAATTTCAGAACTAATATTCTGCTGCTGTTCATTTGCATCATGTTTAAAATGGCGCAGAACTTCATAACACAGTAGGAAACGGATCAAACATTAATACAGCAGAGAAGCCGAAATCCCTGAGCTTAGCATTTATATGACACATTATCCAAATGAGACGAGGTAAACATAAAGCTTATATTTCCCCTCACTCAGAACTGCTGGAAAATACATATAAGCAAAAAGAGTCAAGTCAAACTATCAGCGTTAATAAATGAATGTGGAGGGAAAGCCTGCGACTCACTGACTCACTTCTGCTGCCCGTTTCACCTGCTTATGGATCAGTGTGTGTGTGTGTTTATGACCCAGCTATACTTGTGGGGATGAAATTGCAAAAAGTTGCCTCATTAAAAACAACTCAAAGAACAACTTGTCCTCAAAAGCAAAAAATGACCCAAAGAGACTCAATAATGTCTTTATTCACTTGTGAAGAACCATAGGCTGTTAGTCTGAGTTGGAGTCAGTAGTCGGGCCAGTCATCTTATTTATTACTCATTAACAGGACACCACAAGGGACCATTCTTATTTTTTATGGAATATTGCAGTGTATGATTCATCTGTGAACATCATTATGTTTTTTTTTTTATTTATGTTCCTTGTAATCTTTAATCAAAATAACTCAAAATCTCTTCTCTTCTCTGATGGCATGAGGGCAGGACACCTTGTCACTCACATGAGATTCACCAATAGCAAACCACAACCATCCAAACAAACCCCATGGACGAAATCAAGTCCTGCCGTCTTTGTTCTTGTTCCAGAATGTGTCTTTGTCCCTCTGTTTCTGTTCAAACCTGCTATCTTAGAAAAGTCTAAGTATATTTGGCCTATACTTAAAAGTTTAATTAAGTATTCAAAGTATACTTGGCTTGTAATTGTGTTTAATCTTTTGATTGAGTAGCCTATTTTTTACATAGTTTTACATAGTCTTATTAAACTTAGGCTACATTGTTTGACAATATTGATTAGAATATTGATATAAAACAGATATGTTCCTAATTCTGTGTATCTGAATTTTTGTGTAGGCTAGTCCACTGGTAGTGTTCATAGGAATTTACTTCAAATCTACTTTAATCTTTCCCCACCATTGACTGAATTTTCCAGCTATCCATGTTTTCACTGTTATACGGTAGGGGGCGCTGTGACACATCTTCTAGTTCAGAATCTCCGGATCAAAACACAGGTGAAGAAGAATCCGAAACAAGTGATAGAAGATTGCTGATGCAAATGTAAAATAATGCGATCATCAAACATTAAACAGCATGTAAATCAAAACTGCCAAATGTTACTGAATAAAATGTTGAACCTGTGAAGAGGAAACTACTGTGAAGCTTTGGGGGTGTTGATGGACTGAATCTACTCCATCTGTGTTTTGATCATCGTTCTGAATCTGATCAAGGCGTAGTCTTTGACAAAAATGCGATTTTCTCAACGTTTGGTTAAAATGTTGCCTTTCTTTATGAAACTTTACCACATTCAAGTGTTGATAAAAAAGGATGCATGAAGCTAAAATAAAATGTTTTTAAAATTAGTTTTTAAAATAAGTAAAGTTAAAGGTATATTCAAGTATAAAAAAAAATATATACATTTGAACATATACTGAAAGTGCAAAAATTATATATAAATGGTAAACTATAAGTATAATGTTATGTTCAGTTTGTACTTGCAGTATAAACTACTAAACTAGTACTTCAAAGTGTACTTTTATAAACTAAAAAATGTACTACTTGTATTAAAATAGTAAACTACTAGTATACTTATAAGTTCACTTGTAGTACAAATGAGAAGTGAAATAACTTACAGTTAAATAACTTTTACACTTTTATTATCTATACTTTTATATACTAAAAGTGGGCAAATTTAGTACCAAGCAGTATTGAAATAGTACAGTTACAAGTTGACTACTAGTACACATTGCTATAGTATACTTAATACATAAAGTATACTTAAAAATATACTTGAACATTACTTAAGTATACTTCATAAAATTAACTTTAAGTATACTTATTTTTCGTAAGGGTGACCATTGAAACCTTCATATTTATTGATCACCTTATACTTGTGGGTTTCACTTATGGTGCTTCGCCAATGTCTATGGTAGTTATGGTCTGATACTTTGGGCCTGAAGTAAATAAATAAATAAACAAGGATGTATATGTATGTAACTAAACATTTAATATTGTCTTCATTCAAACAGCTAGATAAACATATGTGTGTGTGTGTGTGTGTGTTTATGAAACCGCTTAACTTCACACTACACTGAAATGTAGCACAATACTGTACCTCCATCTCCATTTTATGGAAGACTAAGTATTTATTTATCATCATGATAATATATTACTTGTGCTAATGTGACACAATATGGAGACACTGATTTCTGTCTGGAAGTGTGAAACTAAGCAGCTCCTTTAAACAGCTTGATTAATAATTGATCACGTCTAATAAATGACTGGACAGTCTGGAGCCGCTGGAGAAATTCACTGACTTCAGTGTGTGTGTGTGTATGTGTGTGTACATGTTTGGCTATACTTGTGAGGGCCAAATGTCCTCACTTATATAATGAAATGTCATGACAACCGACTAGTGAGGACATTTTTTTTTAGTCCTCGCTATTTAAAAAAGGCTTATAAATCGGAAAAATATGTTTGTTTTTTTTGTTGTTGTTTAAATCTAGTGTTTTGCACATGTTTCTATGATGGGTAGTTATAGGAGTGAGGGTTGGGTTAGGTCATAGAAAAATATCATTAACCTGATATAAAATCAATGGAAGGTCAATGCAATGTCCTTACTAATATAGTGAAACAATTAACAAGGTAAAAAATGTCTGTTGCTACCATGTCCCCACAATGCAGGGTTTACCAGAACCACACACACAGACACATATATACACTTTGCTGCAGATGTAATGAGTTATTTGGCTGGAAACATCTAACAGGAGTGAGAGCTTAATATGGCAAGCAAATAAAGATGAGAAATAAAATATAAATGGCAAAGCAGAAATCTGCACAGACAGTGAGAATCTTTGAATGAAGCTGCATGAATGTGTTTTAAATGACACAGGAGTGTGTGTGCGCGAGTGTGTGCGAGTGTGTGTGTGTGTGTGTGTGTGTGTGTGTTTGTTTGTTTGGTTTGATGGATGTCAGCTGTTTGAGACCAGTAACTGAAAATTTTGTTGGCCAAAAAAAAAGTGACTGTGATGGTAATTAAACAGAAAAAATGACAGACATGATTAATATTCTGCTGTAGCATACAACGCTAAAAGAGAATTTTGATGTATTAGTACACACTTATAACACTTATAGCGCACACACACACACAGGTTCTCTATCTTTGTGGGGACTTTTTTTATACTGTACAAACTGTATATTTTATCCTCTTACACTAACCCTACCCCTAAACCTACCCATCACACAAAACTTTCTGCATTTTTACATTTTCAAAAAAACTCATTTTGTTTGATTTATAAGCTTGTTTCCTCATAGAAACTTCAATTTAGGTCCCCACGGTGACACGAGTCTCCACGAGTCTGTGTGCATTAAGGTTGAAGTCCCCACTGGGATAGAAAACCTACACACACACACACACATGCACACACACACATACACAGTAAAGAACATTTTTTTTATATGAAAACTATTTAGGAGTTTTGCACTCCATATCATCGGTTACACTGAAACATGCAGAATATCACTGCACTGCAGGTCAGAGCACTTATTTTCTTTTCTTGGAAACACTTTACAATAAGGTTTAATTTTTAACAACAATTAACTGCATTATTTAACATGAATTACTTATGAGCAATATATTCTTACATCATGTTAATGCCATCTTACAGCATTATTCTTACCTTTGTCAATGTTAGTTAATGTTCATGTTAGTTCACAGTGCATCAACTAATGTTAACAAATACAACTTTTGATCTTATGTATTAGTAAATATTGAGATTAACATTAACTAAGATTAATAAACGCTGTAAAAGTATTTTTAAGTTAACTAATGTTAACAAATGAAACCTTAAGTGAAAGGAATTACTTAAGACAATATTGATTCTTAACCTCAGAAGCCCAAACTAAATATATGAGCTGTTTTATTTTACATCCATTATCTATTAGGTGGTTACAAGAATTTGGAAAGCCTTAATATAGTTTACATTCCTGATTTGTGTTATTTTCTACTGGTAACAAATAAAGAGCCAAAACACGTCTAATATATCTCAGTACAAACAAATAAATAAATGACAACAAATATTTCTTCCTTTTTCACTTTGACAACAGGAGAAACTTCTATGATAAAGTTTGCCAGTTTCATCTGTCACCTGTTCATCTGAAATCTGTTAGCATGTCTGTTGTAAATCAGTATGCACACTACAACAGTGTCTACGAGTGTTGTATTGTACGCCTTAAAAAGTGGACCCTTATGATGATAGTCAAACGTGAGACCAGATTTGGGCCAACATACTTTTTCTCTGACAGTCAAACACCAATCAGCAGATGAACTCTACAAAACAACTCAAAACAGCCAGTGGAAAGTTTTCAAGTTGCAAACTGATGTGGGAAAGTGGCTAACAAGGGCCTGAAGGATGTACATACACACATACACATATCTCTGTGCTGGAGAACTTGACGTTGTGCGAGCAGGAAGAAGCCGTCAGAATCTCTGAAACAGACTCAAATGAAATACAGCGATGCACACCTGACAGGTAAAAATAAACTTCTGAAAGACTCGTCGCATTCATCAGCGCTGGCTTTCGTCTGAGCGGCGGATCTGATCTTCTCTGCTGTCAGAATGAAGATCCGCCTGTGATCCTGCACTGACTCACAATCCGGCCTGTTTCCACACAACACTCGTTTGACATCACCACACATAGTTTAACAACCAAAATGGCTTAATTACACAAGACGAGAAAAAGGTTGAGATATCTGCTTAAGAAACATGAAATGTTGAGATTATGTCATGACAAAGCTAGTATCTAGTATCTAGTAGTCATTTCTTTGACTTACATAACCTAAAGTAGATGTTTCTCTAGTTTAATTTGACTTCAAACCCACATGCTAAAACAGTTATGCTATGCTATGGCAGCTTGGAGTGGGAACGTAGCATTTTTCCTAAATATTTGCAAACATAGTATGGTATTGTTATGCTTTAGTACAGTCAAAAAACACATTCAGCAACTTTAACTCACATAATCTGTGATTGTATAAGACAAATACGGCTACCGTGTAACAAAGTTTAAGAGATCTAGCACAAACAACCACTGAGTTACTAATGCTAAAACAAACAATGCTACTTCCATTTCTGGTCTCCCCCAATGATAAGTAGTGTTTTGAGTGTTTTTTTTACTATGCTATGCACTTTCTATGGTGCTTGGAGTGGTCGCCAGGGCATTGCTATAAAGATGTTTATGTGTTTTGAGTGTAGCTGTGTGGTTGCTAGGGTGTTTCTGCGCAAGATTTTCTATTCTACAAAGGGTCCGGGTTATATTAATGATATGTTGCTTTTAAAGAGAGTTTCTTAAGACACTTAAATACACTTTGTAAAGTCCACTTGTAAATCATTGTTTTCATAATATTTTGTTGTGCTTTAAAGTACACTTATTTTGATGTGTTGATTAACATACTAAAGCACATGTAAAGTACTTGATTATATTTGAACTGTAGTGTGTTATTAAACATTACTTTTAAAGTTAATATATTTGGAGCACTCTCCATCTCTCCACTCTCCAGCTGAATAAGTACCAATGAGATTTAGGAGAGCAGATAACTGCAAATACAGACTGCAGCATCTCTGAAGATGTTCACATTGAGACGGGCAGGCTGTCTGCCTCTCTGCCAACACTAGTTTGTCTCTTTTCAGAGGTGTTCTCTCTCTGCCGATCTGTGTCATTCTTGTCTCACTGCAAGTAACACAAGGAACACAGGACACCAGGAATGATTTCCCACCCCACTCCCCCAGCTTATGTGCTTGTGGTCTGTGCTCTCCCCAGCAGTGACCGCTTTAGGAGCTCATTAGTGAGCGATGAGAGGAGGAATGCTTGACTGTAAGAGGCTTACTAGACATTGAGGTGCAGAACAGGAGACACATTCCACTGCAGATAGAGCTGATTTGATTATCCTTCATTATCTGACAAACTATCAGGAAAGAGGACAACCTGATACACTCAAATCTATACTGGACAACAACTCAATCTGCTCTACATTAGTGATGGTTGGAAGACTCTCTTCAACTGTATCCTCTATCACAGTCATGCAAGTTACCTCACTGCAACAGTGCTCACTGCAGTCCTCTCCCCGCCATGACAACCTCACTGCAACTGTCCTCCCCCATTTATTATGGTCGCCATGACAACCTCGCTACAACTCTACATGCTTGTAGTGCATGTAAACCACTGCAACTCTATTTATCAGTCACCATGACAGCCTCACTGCAACTCTCCCCCCTCGTTCACAGTCACATGACAACCTCACTGCAACTCTACACAATCATCTATGACAGCACTGTAGCAACCTCACTGCACCTCTAGTCCCCCCTTTTTCTCAGTCACCTTAACAACCTCACTGCAACTGTCATCCCCCATTTATTATGGTCACCATGGCAACCTCACTACGACTTTACCCAACCATTTATTAGTGGCCATGACAACCTCACTGCAACTCTCCCCCTCGATCACAGTCACATAATAACCTCACTGCAACTCTCCTCCCCCATTTATTATGGTCGCCATGACAACCTCGCTACAACTCTACACAAACGTTTATCAGTCGCCATGACAACCTTACTTCAACTCTCCCCCCTCGATCACAGACACGACAACCTCATTGCAACTCTACACAATCTATGACAACACTGTAACAACCTCACTGCACCTCTAGTCCCCCCTTTTTCTCAGTCACCATAACAACCTCACTGCAACTGCCATCCCCCATTTATTATGGTCACCATGGCAACCTCACTACAACTCTACACAACCATTTATCAGTTGCCATGACAACCTCACAGCAACTCTAGCTTTCTATCACAGCACTGTAACAACCTCACTGCAACTCAACCTCTTTTTTAGTCACCATGACAACCTCAATGTAACTGCACTCTCTCCTCTACCAGTCACCACTACAACCTTATTGCAACTCTTCTCTCACTATTTCAGTTACCATGTCAACCTCACTGCAACTCTTCTGTCTATCACAGAACTGTAACAACCTCACCGCAACTCAACCTTTTTCAGTCACCATGACAACCTCACTGTAACTGTACTCTCTCCTCTACCAGTCACCATAACTTCACTGCAACTCTACACACCCATCAATAACAGCACTGTGACAGCCTCACTGCAACTCTACCATGACAACCTTACTGTAATTGTACTCTCTCCTCTACCACTCACCATGACAACCTCATTGCAACTTCTCTCTATGACAGCACCGTAACAACCTCACTGCAACTCAACCTCTTTTTTAGTCACCATGAAAACCTCACTGTAACTGTACTCTCTCCTCTACCAGTCACCATGACAACCTCACTACAACTCTACTCTCACTATTTCAGTTACCATGTCAACCTCACTGCAGCTCTCCTCTCTATCACAGTACTGTAACAACCTCACTGCAACTACACACAACCACCTATCAACTGTAGCAGTAGCACTTCTAGTCTCCCCTTTCTCTCTAACTGTACTCTCTTCTCTATCAGTCACCATGACAACCTCACTGCAACTTTACACAACCATTACAACCTCATTGCAACTCTACTCTCAGTTACCATGATAATTACCACTGAAATTATTCTATAGTTCACCATGACAACCTCACTACAACTCTACACAACCATCTATAACAACACTGTAACAACCTCACTGCAACTCAACCTTTTTTAGTCACCATGAAAACCTCACTGTAACTTTACTCTCTCCTCTACCAGTCATCATGAAAACCTCACTGCAACTGTATACAACCATCTATGACATTCATCATGACAACCTCATTTCAACTCTTCTCTCCGCTATTAAAGTTAACATGACAAATGTTACTGAAACTGTTCTATAGGTCACCATGACAACCTCACTACAGCTCTACACAACCATCTACAACAGCACTGTAACAACCTCACTGCAACTCAACCTTTTTTCAGTCACCATGACAACCTTACTGTAACTGTACTCTCCTCTCTACCAGTCACCATGACAACCTCATAGCAACTCTACTTTCGCCTTCTATTAAAGTCTCTATGACAACCTCATGCTCTCCTCCAACCTAGAAACCATGAGGACACTGTCACCAACAAAACCTGTAACTATAACTGTACTGCCCCCTAACCCAGTAACCATGACAACCCTGTCACTGTAGCATTAGAGTCCCTTTGACTTAGTGGACAAACACTGTGTAACATTTTCACAATATTAAATGATGTCTACTCACTTCATTTGAACTTTAATTGGAATATGCAAGTATTTGTCTTTTCTCTCTCTTGTTAGAAACACATCTCTAAAAGGAAAATTAAAAACTTTCACATGTGATTGACAGTAGTGGACCCGACAGCAGTAGTGCATGTATGTGTGCGTGAGCGAGAGAGCGAGAGATAGCGTAGTGTAATGCATAGGCGTCTGTCTTTGTTTACAAGCAGAATTTGTGAGCAATCTCCGGCTTCACAGTATGATCCATGCTTACACACACACAAAGACAGAGAGAACAGATGGCCCAGGTTGTTATGTAGGCATAGAAAGTGTCCTGCATTCTGTGTATGTTTAGCATGTAAAAATGACTTTTTCCAACATAGAAATAAATAAATAACCATTTGCCCTGATTAGACATGAATGTGAGTCTTTACCGAAAAGCATGTTTGATGTTGATATAGCTGGTTCAGGATTGAATGTTAGATCAATGATTCCCTAATGATTGACAGATTTTTGGTGATGAAAAAAAAAAAAAAAAAAACACACATCACTTATTTTTTAGGAGAACAATTTGTATTTGACCGATTTGAGTGATGACTGATTTTTCTCTTTTACATTACACAAGAAAACTCTTTAAACAAACTTTGTTTATTGTTTTGCACTAAGATTATCATTTACATCTTGCTGTACCTATACATATCCAAATCCGCCTATAAATGCTGAAAAAAATCTCCCACATGCCTCCCTGCCAGTTGTTGCCATGGAAACGGCCCTATTGGTTGGCACTGTGAGCTCATGGGAGTGCCAAGTAGCAAACATCCCATAGTTAACACAGAAGACTGTCAGACCACATGGTACAGTACGTCTAAATTATATTATTATTAGTGTGAAGAAGTAAGCGAATAAAATAATCAATGTTTACATTTCCTTGCAGGTATATAATACACCTCTAAAAGAGTCACCTTGATTAGAATAAATAAATATTTAAATAAACAGCTCTCATCCATGGATACAAGAGTGATATCCTCTAAATCCACACAATACTTTCACAGCTGTGTTTAGACTGTCACTGATGTGTTCATATTCATACTCAGCTATATAAGTTCTCAGCAATATATTAACATTGTATTAGTGCTGCGTACAGCATGTTGAGTTTTATCCTTTTGACCCCCTTTTTTTAGCCAAAAATTAATAAATTAATAAATAAGTCTTACTAATATTTCAAATAAATAATTTAAATGAGGGCCATTGACTCGTTGCACTCTTTGTAACTGCCATTAACGATTAAGATCAAGGTCAAATCATGTTCTCTTGCAAACATACCTGCCAACATTTAGGTATAGATACATACAGGCTAAATACGCAGATATCAATTTAAAAAAAATTCTGTAATTAATCCTGATTAATCACCATTAAAAACACTTAATTTTTAAATATATTTTATAATGTAATAATTTCACAGTTAATGTAGAAACAACATAAAGAGAGTATATTTTAAATACTTGTTTAATGGCATCTTTTTATGAATGAAGGCCAGTATCACTGATACTAATACTGCTACTGATGTCTCAATGAAATAATAATATAAATAATAATATAAATTTCATATTTACCTGTGCCTTTCCTACCTGTATAACAAGTAGGTTAACAACAGTTTGCGCTGCATAAATTATACATAGATTAATCCTTATTAAAGCTACAAAAGTTTTTTTGTTTTTTTTAATCAAGAGCAGTGAGTAATTTAGTAAGTAATTACTTTTGTTCTTTACATTAATAACATCATAAGTGGTTACTGTCACTTTAAGATCTGCCGCTGCTGCGCATGATGCAGATCTCACACTTGTCTCATTTCCTCCCAATTCTTTATGATCATTTAAAGGTGAGATATGTAGGATTGACAGCTAGTGGTCAGCTCTGTTTATTAACCGCTAGAGCGCAAAAAGTTACAGACTGCAGCTTTAAGACTGCTCTTAGGAGGATACTTGACAAAACTGACATTTTGGCATAATAACGTGTTATTGTTCGTTCAAGCGCGGAAGAGAACTCGATTATGCCTGCGCTGTCTGTGCACGCGATACTGAAGCGCATCTTTATGTGCGTTGTGTGTGTGTCACAGGCAGCGCGTTCTCTTTGTCTTGTCGCTCCTAAATGGTTTAAAAGCATTTGTATGAATAAAAGCGTACGAAGATGTCTTTTTTTAATCTCATCACATTCATTTCAGACTGCAAGCAGCTCACAACTCTTGGTTGAAATCTAATATCCTTTGCCATGCTGCAACAGATTTTTGCTTCCCCACTGAAAAGCTTTTGAAGAAACACTAAAATAACACAATACTGTCTTATGAAAACGTAGAAATGCAGAAAGATTTTCGTGAGGGATAGAAAAAAATAATTTGATCGATATAAAAACAGAATAAAAGTGAGTGGAAAGTTCCAGCATTACAGAACAACAGAGTTTGCGCTTGTGTTAAGAACAGAAAAGACCAGAGTGAAGCAGAAGAAATCTCAGTGGCTCAGAGTGAATCTCACACTAATGCCATTTATTATAACAGAATTATACGTCTGTAAGTGTCTGTGTGTGTTATAAATCAGTGGGATGTGATGAATGTTCCTGTCATCTGTGTGTGAGCTTCAGCTGTTCTAGTCGCTGACTTTCATAAATGCGTCTGCTCCTTCAGAACGCAGCGCTGCAGCTTAATTAGTGCATCTCTGCCTTGACCTTTGACCCCATCTCTCATGGATCTGACGGGTTCTTTCAAAGTTATGTGACCTACAAAATATTGCACGTAAATGTCATTTACAGTTGCAGCAATCAACAGCGATGTTTCTATTTTGTTAGTGTGTGTTATAATGACTGGCCAGCAGAAAAGGCTCAGAAAGCGACAATGATCTTGTCTACACACGCTCATATTTATTGCTATCCATTCTATTGAAATCACAAAATAAATTAATGAATGTGTTCCCACTATTATCATTTAGCATGGGTTTGATTCCTAGGCAAAGCATTATCTAATAAAATGTACTGTGCACCTGAATGCAATGTAAGTTGCTTTGGGTAAAAGCATCTTCCTCATGGTTTGAGCTTGGAAACCAGGGCGAAAACACATTACAACAAGACCAACTAGGGCTGGGTATCGAGTTCGATACTTTTTAGGTACCAACTGAATTGCCTCTTTACTATCGAGTACTGATGCTTGTTGTTCGGTACCAAATTTCGATACCTAAGGGGTTAATCTTGTCAATGTCAGTAAGCAAATAAGCATGCAGCATGATTAGCTGTGAAGGAAGCATGAAGGAAAAACCCTAGTACATGCGGTTGCCCACAGAGACGTGGCTCATACGTGAGGCTGTAATGTGTAAGCGTCCCAACCCCCATAGATGTAAAAGATGTGGAGAAGATCAAAAGTGTGGCTACATTTTACCAGGCTCGATGCCAACAGCCCACGATGCAATACTTGCGGCAAGACGATTGCTGACAACAAAACGAATCTGACCAAGCACTTGAAAATACACGGAATAAACTTGAGAGCATAAAGTTGATCCGTCTTCGACAGCAAGAAGAACTGTAGCGCGTCATAAATAAATCGAAACTCAACGTATAGGATACTTGCCTCACAGACATGAGAAATATGCCTATAGAAGCTTAAAATATCTAACAGAACCAAACAGAACAAAAAACAAATACTCTCTGATCATGTAATCCAAATGAAAGGTGCATTTCTCTCTATAGGCACGTTCACAATACTGCAGCGATGACGAATCAGTGTCGTCAACTTCATCTTTTCAGCCAACACAGACTCAGAAAACACTAGTTTTTTTTAATAAACAATTAAAATGTCTCCTTGCTATTTTTCCCGACACATTCATAATCATTAGGCTACTTGTGCCAGTGCTTTAAGGCAAGCTCTATGCGTGCTGAGCGCAAGGCATATATCCCACCCCCCATTAGCCTATATTCAATTCAATTGACATTTATTTGTACAGCGCTTTTCGCAATACATATCATTTCAGAACAGCTTTACAGAAAATGCATGTTTATTGCAATTTACAGTGATCTGTTATCAGAGGTGACTAAGTAATGCATTTAAGAAATGTACATATACAAATCATGCAGTTAGCCAACAATATATTCAGTTAAACAATGTATTAATTTAAGGCAGAAACAGAAATGAGCTCATTGAAGTAGAGAATACATGTTAAATGATTAGGATATACAGGTGCTGGTCATATAATTAGAATATCATCAAAAAGTTGATTTATTTCACTAGTTCCATTCAAAAAGTGAAACTTGTATATTATATTCATTCATTACACACAGACTGATATATTTCAAATGTTTATTTCTTTTAATTTTGATGATTATAACTGACAACTAAGGAAATTCAGTTTCTCAGACAGTTAGAATATTGTGAAAAGGTTCAATATTGAAGACACCTGGTGCCACACTCTAATCAGCTAATTAACTCAAAACACCTGCAAAGGCCTTTAAATGGTCTCTCAGTCTAGTTCTGTAGGCTACACAATCATGGGGAGACTGCTGACTTGACAGTTGTCCAAAAGACGACCATTGACACCTTGCACAAGGAGGGCAAGACACAAAAGGTAATTGCAAAAGAGGCTGGCTGTTCACAGAGCTCTGTGTCCAAGCACATTAATAGAGAGGCGAAGGGAAGGAAAAGATGTGGGTTTTTTTACAAGCAATAGGGATAACCGCACCCTGGAGAGGATTGTGAAACAAATCCCATTCAAAAATGTGGGGGAGATTCACAAAGAGTGGACTGCAGCTGGAGTCAGTGCTTCAAGAACCACTACGCACAGACGTATGCAAGACATGGGTTTCAGCTGTCGCATTCCTTGTGTCAAGCCACTCTTGAACAACAGACAGCGTCAGAAGCGTCTCACCTGGGCTAAAGACAAAAAGGACTGGACTGCTGCTGAGTGGTCCAAAGTCATGTTCTCTGATGAAAGTAAATTTTGCATTTCCTTTGGAAATCAGGGTCCCAGAGTCTGGAAGAAGAGAGGAGAGGCACACAATCCACCTTGCTTAAGATCCAGTGTAAAGTTTCCACAGTCAGTGATGGTTTGGGGTGCTATGTCATCTGCTGGTATTGGTCCACTGTGTTTTCTGAGGTCCAAGGTCAACGCAGCCGTATACCAGGAAGCTTTAGAGCACTTCATGCTTCCTGCTGCTGACCAACTTTATGGAGATGCAGATTTCATTTTCCAACAGGACTTGGCACCTGCACACAGTGCCAAAGCAACCAGTACCTGGTTTAAGGACCATGGCATCCCTGTTCTTAATTGGCCAGCAAACTCGCCTGACCTTAACCCCATAGAAAAGCTATGGGGTATTGTGAAGAGGAACACCTGAGCAGTGCCACAGACTGATCGACTCCATGCCACGCCGCATTGCTGCAGTAATTCAGGAAAAAGGAGCCCCAACTAAGTATTGAGTGCTGTACATGCTCATACTTTTCATGTTCATACTTTTCAGTTGGCCTTTCTTTGTATTGGTCTTAAGTAGTATTCTAATTTTCTGAGATACTGAATTTGCGATTTTCCTTTGTTGTCAGTTATAATCATCAAAATTAAAACATTTGAAATATATCAGTCTGTGTGTAATGAATGAATATAATATACGTGTTTCACTTTTTGAATGGAATTAGTGAAATAAATCAACTTTTTGATGATATTCTAATTATATGACCAGCACCTGTATAGAAACATTTAGCATTGGGTGTCTTACTCAAAGACTATCAGCCTCTGAGTCTGCAAAAAAAAAGTCAACAAACTGAAAAAAGAAAAAGAAAGTTTTTTGAGGTAATATAATCTTGTTAAAATGGATTCCATAAAATTGGTATCGAAAAAAGTATCGGTGAGGAACGGGTATTGAAGTCAAGGTTCTCATCTGTCTGTTCTGTCTGTCTTTTCTTGGTTTAATGTTTCCTTGTTTGTTTTGTGCTTGAGCACATGACTCTGTCTCTGTTTATGTTGGCCATGTGCTCCTCTCTTCCAGCCTCCTTGTTTCCTGTTACCACGCCCCCTTGTTTAAGCCCTCATTAAGTCTTCATTGTTCTAAATGTGTGCTCACCTGTTCCTCATGTTTTCTGCTCCCTATTTATTGTGTTCTCCTACCCTCATGTTTTTCCAGTTTGTTGTATTAATTTAGTGTTTGTGCTGGCTTGTTTCTAATTCTAATCCGTATGAAAACAGCGAGAGGTACAGTTCCTTAAGCGGAGCCTCATTATCTTTAATGTGACCACACCCACGCGCGCAAAGAGATCCACATGCAAATCGTCCACATGGAAGGAACGCGAACCCCCATAAACGCCCCCCATCACCTCAAAACAAAGCATCATCTTCCTCATTCTTCTGATTTTCATTGAGTTCGGAAGACACGCTGTGAGTTTACCTTGGAAGAAACAGAACGTGATTTTAACATAAGAATTTTTTAAGGTAAAACATTTCTTCTCACTTACATTAGTGTTGTTGATGCATATACTTCACATTGTAGGCTACTAGTTGAACTATTGCCAGACTAAAATATGTGAAATCAACGGAAACATGTTGAAATATGAAATTGGTAGGCAACCTTTCAATGCTAAATAAAGATACACGTACGACAGGAGGATACTTATATGCTCTATAATATTAAACACAACATGATATAAAATTAGGGTTGCCAATTGTCCCGTATTAGCTGGAACGTCCCGTTTATTGGGCCTAAATGTCCCGTACGTGACCTCCCTTGTCTCGTTTATTGACTGCTACGCTGATCTAACCACCGTCTAAGGGGCTGTACACATATGTTGCGTCTTTTGCGCGCTCAGGTTTATTGTGATGCTCAGTGCGGTGTGGCTCACTCATTTTTCCCAGGCACGTCTATGCGCAACGAGATGAAAAAGCAACGGCGGACATGGCAGGTAGATCTGTTTGTGTATGCATTTGGAAGATTATATTGCAAAAAAATCATTATGACATTCACTGTGAATTCTTACTGACCCCAAACTTTTGAACGGTGGTGTATAATGCTACAAAAGCTTTAGATCAGGGGTGTCCAATCCTGATACTGGAGGGCCACTCTCCTGCAAAGTTTAGCTCCAACCCCAATTAAACACACCTGATCCAGCTAATCAAAGTCTTACTAAGGATACTAGAAACTTCCAGGCAGGTGTGTTGAGGCAAGTTGGAGCAAGTTGGAGCAAAACTCTGCAGGACAGTGGCCCTCCAGGACCGAGTTTGGACACCCCTGCTTTAGATGGTTTGTGTGTAACAATTGACATTCATTTCTATGATGTTAAAATTATTTTTAGGATTAAACTGTGCATTAATAGGTTAAGCAAAACAAATGTGTTTATATTTGAGAGCCTTTTATACACACACTTAACTGCAGACACTGAAATGACATTGTGTGGTACAGTACAAATATTTTGAGTGTCCCTTATAAAGAACCAAAGTTGTCCCTTATTTGTGTTTTTTTTTTTTTGTCCTTTGTTGTGTATATTTGGATTATGTTGTGTTGTAAATAAATGCAAACAATTCAGAAAGCCATTCTTTTAATCTCTTCACATTCTTTGTTCTAGTTCCCTCATAGTCCCATTCAGCTGATATAGGGCCATTAGAGGGAGTGTCTTTGTCTTTCTCAGGTGTGAAAAACATCAATATTCATAATGATTCACGTCCTCCCCGCATAAGCCTTCCTGACACAAAACATGTCTTACAAATTTTAAATCAGTATATTTTTTTATGTGAATGAGTGGCCAGAGTGATTTTTACATTGTCTTGAAGCAAAAATTTTAGCCTACGTGATCCAGTTGTCAAAAGTCTTGTGAACAAATATAGCCTTATTTATAGCCTTATAACAGTGACTGAGAAAACAAAGACCCCTCCCCTAATCCTCATATATAAGTAGACATTCCAGGCTTTATAAAGAGATATCTGTCGTGTCTGTGTGGCAAATTCGCTAAGTTAGCATTTCAGGGTGGACTTCACGGAGAGACAGACGGGAGAACGTGCATCCTGTTTGTTTTCTTTATTTAGCGAAAAGCACAACATTTAGTTTTTATTTTTGAGTGTACACAAATAAAAGAAGACACTTTAAGCTTTGTAAAGACATATCTTTAATGTCTGTGAGGCCAAAAACAATGGAGTATTTTAGGTTGGTTTACACTGTCATGAGGAAAAATCAAGCAAAACGCGCCCTGCGCATTCTTCGGGTTCAGAGGGTTAATATAACTCTGATTGTATTCGTCTGAAATAAAAATGTCATATACACCTAGGATGGCTTGAGGGTGAGTAAATCATGGGATAATTTTCATTTTTGTGTGAACTATCCCTTTAATAGCACCAAATTATGCACCGTGCATGTTTGTGATGACGTAATATGAACGTATATGCACCAGGGTTCGATAGAATCAAGTTGAGTGTGAAACCAGACCAACACAGCGGAGGGCACCAGGAACAATCGTGCTCGGACTCGGATCACAGCAAACGTGCTCATTGTGAAAGCCCCCTAAAATAACTCTGGCAAATGCTCAAGATTCTGTGTGTTTTCAATTCAATCTTCAGGCCAGCGTTTAAAAGAAACTTGACATTTGAGGAAAACAGCCTCTTTCCCTTAGAGTGGCCAAGCGTTTGAGGATGCTGCTGACATTTACAGGATGATGAACTACAGATAAGACCACTGACAAGCATCAACATCCACCATGAAGATATCTGCTGCTTTTACTGTCCGTTCTTGATGTGACGATTGCAGTGTTCACACAGCAGCAGCAGAATATGGGTGTCAGTCCGGTTTAGGACGCTAAATACAGTTGCGTTCATATCCAGGGCTATAGCCAATCGGCACTGCACACAGTTGACTGATGTGATCTAATAGATCAACTTAAATTAGACGTTTTTCAATAACAAACACTTTCAGGTGTATAGGGCCCTATGATTTCCGCGATGCAGAAAGCACGAAAATCCAGTCATAAAAACGGACTACTGTATAACGTGGAATTTCACGGAATTTGTAAAATTGTTGATGAATAAATAAAAGCAGGTCAGTACACTTAAATAAATTGCGATGTAGACTAGTGTCTGTGGATATTAAACCACTGTCATCATTACGACAGCAAACACGTTCCATTACTACTTGGATCTATACTTTTCAATGACGAACAGGGATTATAGTTTGCAAGTAAAGCGGCAAATTCCTCCATTAATGCCAGCTGCCACCATAATAATCTATACGTGCAGCACAATCAAAGGAAAATCCCTGTGCGGCATAAATGATAAATCTATTACCCTTTCATTTGAAAAAAACTATTGTCATAACATAAACGCACAGTAACTCTTCACGGCAACCCGTCTAAATTAATGCTCCGTTTAACCCTCTGAACCCGAACAACGCGCTTATGCGTTTTGCTGGATTTTTCCTCATGACAGTGTAAAACAACTTAAAATACTTTTAGATTTTTGGCCTCACAGACATGAACGATATGTCTTTACAAAGCTTAAGTGTCCACTTTTATTTATGTACACAAAAATAAATGTTGTGCTTTTCGCTAAATAAAGCAAACAAACAGAATGCGCGTTCTCCCGTCTGTCTCCCTGTGAAGTCCACTCTGAAATGCGTCTGAAAATGAACTCAGAGAATACTTGCCACACAGACACAACAGATATCTCTTTATAAAGCTTGGAATGTCTACTTTTAAATGAAGTCATTTATATAAAAAACTAATATTCTCTGTTTATATAATCCGTATGAAAACAGCGAGAGGTACAGTTCCTCAAGCGAGCCTCCTTATCTTTAATGTGACCATACCCACGCGCGCAAAGCGATTCACATGGAAATCGTCCACGTGAAGGAACGCGAATCTGTAAATGCCCCCATCACCTCAAAACAAAGAATCAGCTTCATCATTCTTCTGATTTTCATCGAGTTTGGAAGACACACTGTGAGTTTACCTTGGATTTACCTTGGAAGAAACAGAACGTGATTTTAATATGAGAATTTTTAAGGTAAAACATTTCTTCTCGCTTACATTAGCGTTATTGATGCATAAACTACACATTGTAGGCTACTAGTTGAACTATTGCCAGACTAAAATGTGTGAAATCAACGGAAACATGTTGAAATATGAAATTGGTAGGCAACCTTTCAATGCTAAATAAAGATACACGTATGACAGGAGGATATTTTTATGCTCTATAATATTAAACACAGCATGATATAAAAGTAGGACTGCTAAAAAAAAAAACTCCCGTTTATTGAGCCTAAATGTCCCGTACATGACTGTCCCGTTTATTGACTGCTACGCTGATGTAACCACTGACTAAGGGGCCGTTCACATGTTGCGTCTTTAAAATAATTGTTTTCTATTTGGATATATTTTTAAAATGCAATTTATTCCGGTCTTCAGTTTCACATGATCCTTCAGAAATCATTGTAATATGCTGATTTGCTGCTCAAGAAACATTTCTCATTATTATGAATGTTGAAAACAGTTGTGTACAATTTATTTCAGGATTATTTGATAAATAGAAAGTTTAAAACAACAGCATTTATTTGAAATAGAAATCTATTGTAACATTATACACTACCATTCAAAAGTTTGGGCAGAGTAAGAGTTTAGTTTTTTTGTTGCTGTTTTGTTTTTAGTTTTCTGAAAGAAATTAATACTTTTATTCACAAAGATGCCTTATCAAAAAACACAGTAAAGACATTTATAATGTTACAAAATCTTTTTTATTTCAGATAAATGTTATTCTTTTGAACTTTCCGTTAATCAAAGAATCCTGAAAAATAACACAACTGTTTTCAACATTCATAATAATAAGAAATGTTTGTTGATATATCAAATCATCATATTAGAATGATTTCTGAAGGATCATGTGACCCTGAAGACTGGAGTAATGATGCTGAAAATTCAGCTTTGACATAACAGGAATAAATTACACTTTACCATGTATTCACATAGAAAACGTTTATTTTAAATTGTAAAAATATTTCACAATATTACTGTTTTTACAATTTTGGAGCCTTGGATCACACCGAAGATACAGATACCGATCTAAAACTTTTGAACAGTACTGTAGGTCTAAAGTCTTTATGCAAAGAAAATGTATAGTCAGATGACTTATTTTAAATTAAACATGATTTTGTGAATAAGCTATAAACAATACATTCAATCATTAAGTCTCCTCACATTCATTCTCTATAGTTCCCTCTGTCACATTCCTCATTGATAATCAGTCGTTGACGCCAAACAAATTAAAGTTTGTTTAATTTCATAGATTAAAAGATAAATTAATGTTTTGTGCCATCATTTGATTGCCAGAAAAAAATACACAACACAGAATTTCTTAAATATATGATGGCTACTTATATGACGTTTACATGACAACAATGTACTAAAAACGTAAAGCTTTTTTCTTTGCATTTCTGCGTACAGATGATACACAAATCCTTGAAAATGAATAAAAATGCTGTATTATGCATCCCAGGCCATATTTGGTGATGTAACTTTGTAAAGAAACACTACGTGCCTATAGACTGCACACGTAATACTCACAAACGTGCACTTTTGTAGTTTACATGGAGTAGAGCTGCACGATTAATCATAAAAGATCGCAATCTCAATTCAAACACCCATGCAATCTCATTTCTAAATTACAATGATTCGCCTGTGTCTATTAAACCTTTGACAAAAAAACACTGGAACATTCAAATCTGTGTTTGCGCTGCCACTGACACAGAGAAAGCAGTTACCTTGTACAGGTCTTTATTTACTTCATTCTTCATTAAATGGTAATCACTGCCACTCTGAACTGCAATCAAGCAAATTTATTGCAACTTGCTTGACTGAGCTTCTTTTAAATGCTTTTAAATGCTGTTATCTAATGCAATGACATCACATGACATCCTTTGAGGCCACTGGATGTGTACGCATGACTGTGCGGATATCTGCCTCTGTTTAACTGGCACTTCAAGCCCGGATTCATTTCTGTTTTTAAGAGCAGAAAGCTTTACAGCCATGGGCAACTCAGAATGAGTAAACATTTCATCTCTCATTGAGAAAGTCAGAATTATTATCTTCTACCGGCAAACTGCAGCACTCATTCTAATGCAAACGCTCCAAGAGCCGCCGCATCCTGAAGGCCTTCTGACCAGGCCATGGAAAATCATGCAAAATAACCCCTGAACGCTTTTATGCATGAACGCCTCATCTTATGAGAATGCAATGCCTCATAAATGAAACATATGCTTTTGGTTTACAGATGAGCTATAAGTTTCATTAAGTACATATGAAAATCTGCCGGACGATATCCATCCTAACATATTGGGTTTATCGATATTCATCCTGACATATGAATATGGACTTCAGAAACCATAATCTCGCCATAACCAGAAAACATGTTTCATTAAATAGACTTTCCATGAACAGGTATGAAATAGGACCTGAAACTTAGAACTTTAAAAGCAGAAACATTCTCAAACTGAATATATGAGCCAAACAGCTTATTTTTAAGCTCTTTGTATCAGTATTATTATTATTATTTGTATTATTAGTTTGGTTCATTTTTACTGTTTTATTTATTAATAATAATAATAATAATAATAATAATAATAACAACAACAACAACATATAACTAAATGTATGGAATATATGAGCAATATCACATGTAGTCATGAGATATGGCTCTATATTCAGCCATATCGCATGACTATGAGTGTAATATTGCGTTCATAAAACAAGTTCAAAGGCACAAGAGTGTAAATAAATCTTAAAAACCCTCTTGTGGTTGGAGCTACTTCCTTCCACCATTGATGAATTTGATTGATTCATTCATTGATTCAAATTTCAAGTTGACAGTTTAACAAGCCTTTTTTACTAATTCGAAAACATCACTTTTTAAGATAGTAAACAAAGGACCGCTGAGTTGCTTCACTGAAGTTAAAAGCTATAGAGTGCAACAGTTGGGTTCCGGAAGTAAAAAATCTATTTATTTTAACTCCATAAGGAAATAGATTTTGAATGATAACTTGTAAACCTTTAAAGACAGACCTACTGTGAGCTACGAGGTTGTTAATCCATTTATTTGCTTCTGCTAAAGCCGTCAACCCAAATTATTTTAGCTTATTTTTAAAATAATTGTGTTTAACAGTGAAATTCCTGGTGAAAAACTACATTACCCATGATGCAGTACAGAAAAAAGCATTCATTCTTCAGGTCAAACAGCTTGGTTACGTATGTAACCCTCGTTCCCTGAAAGAGGGAACGGAGACGTCCATCGGACCCTGTTTGTTGATGTATGCAACGGTCGCTGTGCTGTCCGTATGGACCAGGGCTTGCGCTGGGCAACCTAAAAGGTAGACGTACTGCTAACATCTCGACGCAGTTGATGTGCCAATGCAGTTGAGGTCCCATCCAAAGACCCGACACTGCATGCTCCCAGCCGGTGGTAGAGGCATCCGTGGAGACTACAGCATGCCTGGACACTTGTTCTAAGGGAACATCCACCCGTAGAAACGAAGGGTCCGACGGTAGGCTGAAAGTTTAGCGGCAATTCGGTGTGATTGTCAAACAGAATGAAGCGCTCTTCCATGCCCATCTCGGGACCCAGTCATGAAGCCTGTGTTGAAGCGGCCTCATATGAAGCAATCTGAGCAGCGTTACTGCGGATGCCATATGCCCCAGGACCTCTGAAAATGTTTCAGTGGGACCGCTGCTCTGCGTCTGAACGAATTCAAGCAATTCAACACTGACTGCACGTGCTCCTCTGTGAGGCACGCTGTCCATACCAAGAAAAGAGATCTTTTGCACGGGGGAGAGTTTACTCTTTTCCCAGTTGACCTGAAGTCCTAACTGTCTGAGGTGACTGAGCACCATGTCCCTGTGTTCGCACAACTGCTCTCTCAAGTGAGCGCAGACGCCGGACACAGTTGCATCACAACGGCACGCTCCACTGGTGGGATCTCCACGTACCCCTTGGCTGGCCCGCCATCGAGGGTAGTGAGGAGGGAAGAGCCACTGGGCCGGTTTCTGACAGAAAAAGGTGCCATCCACGACCTAGTGAGATCCTCATGTACTTCCGGGAAGAAGGGCACTGGGGCGGAACGCTGAGAACCAGCGCGATCTGCCCGGAGATACCAATCATCCAACCTAGAAGGTTTGAGACACGGTGGAGGGTTCCACACAAGCCCGACCTTTTCTGCGCCCCGGGAAAGCATAGCCGTCAATTATGGGTCCATTTCGGGCAATGCTACTCTTCCAGAGGGAGGCAACGCAGCCGAGTCTTCATCCCCAGATGACTGCAGCTCCCCCTCCGATGCAGCAATCCACATCCTGTCATCGGTTGGAGGGGCCAGCGTGCTCTCTCGGTAACTCTACCGGCTGTGGTGCTACAGAGGGATTAGGGACCCACGGAGATTGCCTCGGTGGGGTAGCCCTAACCGTAATCCTCAGGTCACCCTGGCTATTCACCGAAGTAGCCCTATTCTGCTGGCCAGCAGAAAAAACACTAGATTGGGGTATAGGTAAGGGGACTCCGCCTTCCAGAAGGTAGGTGAGTCTCGACCTCAATGCCGAGTGGGTAAATGAACTATCCACAAACGCTGCCTCAGCATGCTGAATGCCCAGACACGTAAGACAGCAATTGTGATCTTCAGCTGGTGACAGGGAACGACCGCATCCAGAAACGCACGGGTGGAATGACATCTTGACATCTTGTCGCAGTGTCACACCTTGTGTACTCTTTTAGGGGGAAAAGCTCTAAGTGTGCTGAAGCACCCAGGGAGATGACCGCGGCAAAACACAGGGAGATAGTGCAGCCCTGTGTATGTACTCACTGTACAGGAACGCCCTCACCAAAGCAACAGAGAATGCTGTGAAAACAGCAGTTTGTATCTCTCAGTGAGATCGCGGTCCTCGCTGATTGTGCCTGCCCTCACAGCACTCAAACTCTTCTCCTCTCTCTCGTTCTCACTGAATTAACAGGGACACTCTTCAGCAGCGCGAACATTCGGCTCCGAAGTGAATGACAAATGTGCGCTGCATCCGCTTCCGTATTTATACGCACGCTGCGGGGCGGAGCGGGAGTTGCAAATCTTACAGGCCAATGTGCATTGGCTCGTTCTGTATACACTCGAAGCTGATAGGGCTCCCAGAAGTGATCCCAATTCCAAAAAGTGGTCCAAAGTAGGAACAGTGGTGAACCCGGCGACAGGGTCATGCTGACAGTGGGCACGTGAGCATCAGAAGTGGACCACAGAGCAATGGAAGAAGGTGGCCTGGTCTGATGAATCATGTTTTCTTTTATATCAAGTGGATGGTCGGGTGCCTGTGCGTTGCTTACCTGGGGAACACATGGTACCAGGATGCACTATGGGAAGAAGGCAAGCCGCCAGAGGAAGTGTGATGCTTTGGGCAATGTTCTGCTGGTAAACCTTGGGTCTTGCCATCCATGTGGATGTTACTTCGACATGTACCACCAATCTAAGCATTGTTGCAAACCATGTACACCCTTTCATTGAAACGGTATTCCCTGGTGGCTGTGGCCACTTTCAGCAAGATAATGTGCCCTGCCACAAAGCAAAAATAGTTCAGGAATGGTTTGAGGAGCACAGCAATGTGTTGACTTGGCCTCCAAATTCCCCAGATCTCAATCCAATCGAGCATTTGTGGGATGTGCTGAACAAACAAGTCCTTCCATGGAGGCCCCACCTCGCAACTTACAAGACTTAAATGATCTGCTGCTAACATCTTGGTGCCAGATACCACAGCACACCTTCAGGGGTCTAGTGGAGTCCATGCCTCGACGGATCAGGACTGTTTTGGCAGCAAAAGGGGGACCAACACAATATTAGAACATAATGTTATGCCTAATCAGTGTATATAATACGTTGAGGAAAACAATATCTTTGTCATAGTATCCTTTCAACTGTTATGTGGATTTTCCATGACAATGCTTGTTAATTTGGTTTGGTCTTACAAGGTGTCGAAAGTAATAATAATGTACTGACATGTACTGACATCCTTGATTCAGTCCCTTTCAATATAAAAGTCTTTGCTGGCCCTTTGCTCATAAAGACAGTCTCTTGTCGCCATCTAAAGGTGTAACAACGTACCGCAACCTGCACTGAAGTCAAAATCACCATCACTAACACACAGACGTTTCTCAATACCAAATACTATTATTAAATACTACTATTATTTATTTAAAATTGTATTTTAATATACAATAGCCATTATAAAAGTTGCTAAGCAAATCAGTACAAAGGCAGCGCTCTGATACAGCATTAAATCTATATAAAAATATCAAGTTATAAAACTTTGCCCTCAGCCAAAACTATTTGGTCTGGAACAAATAATAGATGAATGAGATCAAAGATTAGCACATTATATATACCCAAAATGAATTATATCTCATGTTTACCACTATAGAGGCATCAGAGCCAGTGGCAAATTCCAGAAGATATGGCAGAGGCAAGGCTGTTCTCAGCAGGGTAAATTATCAATTAAGTGCTATCTTTATAAATAAACCACATATTTGAAGTTTAACCAAATACATTCTTGCCTAAAAACTCTTAAAACTACATTCCCTGACACAACAACAGTATTCATAAAATTATAGAGTGTTTAGTCTTTCGCCATGATACTCGCTGTGAGAAATGCATCAAACAGTGAAACCATAGATATGTATACGGGTGAAATGGTTCCCGTGGTAATACTGGTAGAATATCACATGGCTGAAAAGACCTCTCAGCCAATCAGATTCGAGAGGTCCTCGAACAATAACTGTTGTATAATATATAATAATAAAATGAAATAGACGACATTAATAAAAACATATAAAACAGTTATGCCAGAATGAACTACAGGGCTACAGATTTAAATTGAGCAAATATGGGTCTTTGGGAAATTTGACAAAGTTGTTAAACTATAATAAAACTGACTTTGATATTAAATAATAGTTTATTCACAAAGTAGTTTCTATAAGAAAAAAATAAATAATAATTGTACTGTATTTAACAGACTACCATTCTGTGAGGTGTAAAGTTGTGGCCGAAATTTTCACTTTAGTGTTAGTTTTGTTCTTACATTTCATTCAGGAGTGGCTTTATCTGGTGCTAACAATTTTGACATCAAACTTCAGATCAAACCTACAAGCTCTTCGGCTGTCAAGACAACCTCATGATTCAACATTTAACAAGTGAAATATTGCAAAGTGTTCAAGCTGCAGAATATCTTAGATGAGATCACAGAACAACAGAGCCAGTTATTGTGTTCATTCTTTTCATTAACAACAGTAAACCAGGCTAATATCAGGAGAATTAGTCTGGCTCTGTTTGTGTGTGTGTGTGTTTGCCCTTGGTGAATGTTTATATTACTAGTTCTCATAAACTTCCTCAAATTGCCCTGATGAGGAAATATTCTTCCATATCCTCCCTTGTTAAATGGAGATTGGAGGAGATATTCAGCATCTTTCTAACCTATTTAGCAGCTCCGCTCTTTAGATGCCAGACACAAACTAGATCCTGAACAGCCATTTACACAAACTTCACTTTGTGAGACACTTTTTTGACACCAATTTTCTTCCAGACTGAAGCGCTGGTTTGTTTGGCTGATGTGAAAGTTATTTTCTGAAGTCTTCAGAAAATGCTTGGTTACACAATCATATAAATAAAAAATGTTGTGAGCAGTAGTATCAGTAACAGTCAAATTTACTTAATTAGGGCCCGAGCACCGTAGGTGAGAGGACCCTCTTGGACTTGCTCTGTCTATTCTTCTTCTTCCTAAACATGCTCGAAAACTCATGAAACTTAGCACACGCGTCAGAAGTGGTGAAAATGTACATCTGATAGGGGTTTCAGAATTAGGTGTGGCAAAATTGCAGATAGCGGCACCTACACAATTACAATTAAGTGCCGGTTGCGCCACGTTTCACATACAAGAATGAAATTTGGTAGACACATGTACAAGTCCAATGCCTACAAAAAAGTCACTAGGCGCAAAATCTGAAAACCCAACAGGAAGTGAGATATTTAGAATTTTCTCTGCAAAATGTTTGCAGTTTTTGCCATTTCCAGATGTTGTACTTTAACAGACTCCTCCTAGAGATTTTAGCAGTTAAACATCATATTTGGTCAGTCTAATCTAAAGACCTTTGCAACTTTGTTAAATTGCAAAGATCTTGAGTTTTCGCTGAAGGGTGTATCCGTGGCGGCCTGGCAAAATTTTTATGTTTCGCCATTAAACAGGAAGTTGTTGTAACTTGGGTACACAATGTCTGATCTGCCCCAAACTTCACATGTTTTATTAGAGTCCTGGCCTGAAGACATCTATATGCCAATATCCAGTTACAGTCATAGTGCCACCTGTGGGCAACAGGAAATGTCAAGTTTTACACTGTGATTACCTCCTCTATGAGATTTAACCAAAACATCTTAATACTTGGTCAGTCTAATCTTAAGTCCTTAAAGATGTTAAATTGCGAATATCTTGAGTTTTTGTTGAACGGCGTGTCCGTGGTGGCCTGACAGAAGCTGATGTTTCACCATGAAACAGGAAGTTGTTGTAACTCAAGCATACAATGTCCAATCTGCCTCAAACTTCACATGTTTGATAAGTGCCCTGGCCTGAAGACATATACATGCCAAAATAGTTATAGTCATAGCACCACTAGCTGGTAGCAGGAAGCGTGGCAAAAACAAATGTTTGGCGTAGTCCTCCTATTTTTATATAATTACATGCATATTGCCCACCGTTTCCTGAAGCCACCGGGTGGCAGTGGCACAAGTGCGAGGGCCCTTTCATCGCTGCTTGCAGCTTTAATTATTACTTAAAGTTCATTGTACTTAACAGAAAAAATTACTTTTTCTAGTTCTCATAATGCTTTCAACTGTTATAGGAGAGTAAGGGCCAGATTTACTAACAGCTTGCACCAACACAAACACTCTTTTGGCATAAAAAAAAAACTACTGTCAGGATTTACTAAAGACACGCAGTGAAAAATTAGCGCTATTTTGCGGCTGACCTTATTGCATATGCAGCTGTAGGAATTTCCCTTTCAGATGCAAAATTTATGGGTGGAGAGTATAAAATGAATCATGCAAGGTGATTTACTAAGGTTTGCGCTTGTCAATCATTTGCACCATTATTTACTGCCCAAAAAAAGTCTTAAACCGTCTTAAAACAAGCACTAACTGGTAGATTGTGTTAGTCATCCTTATGACAATGATCCAGCTGCGTCTGTGTTCTTTAATTTGTGCGCTGTCCGTAGATCACTTGCTGAACTTTCCACTTCCATCAATGCTTTTTTAGAATTGTTTAGTAAATCTGGCCCTATATGTTAAAATTGCGAGCTTGTCGCATTCAAGTGCTTTGTTGTTGGACACCAGGACACCATTAGGTTTACAATATTCTTGCCTATTTATTGGGAAAATCTCATTAAAGCCAAAATGATATTTAGCATTCCATTCATTGACAACCATATAAACATTCAACTTCATCTAGATAGTCAGCTTGCTTACAATTCTGGAATTTCTGTCAAATATAGGCTATTTTCACTGTGTATAGAACATAAAATACACTTAAATGATTATTCATATGTAAATGTTCACTACTTTAACAACAAGACAAGGCGATGTAGCTGTTAGACATGATGTGACGTATCAAATTGTCATATAACAATAATTGCTGAAGCTTTTATCACGGTATATTGTATTAACACTGTATTTAATAGGTCCATTAAATGTAACAGATACAACTTTTGATTTTAATAATGTATTAGTAAATGTTGAAATTGACATTAACTAAGATTTCATTGTTAGTTCATGTTAACTAATGCATGCACTAATGTTAACAAATGGAACCTTATCGTAAAGTGTTACTGAACCATAAAAAAGAATCAGAGCATTTTTCAATCAATATCTAGGACATGTTTTAGTCCAGATTAAAATGTAAAAATGTTTAAATTGGAAAATAAATAGCCTATTAAGTCTTTAAGTATTTGGTGCAGTCATAATCACCATAGCGAATACAAAAATCGGAATGTCTGTTTGGAAACAGAAAGTAGCGCAGCCTGGTAGCGGCGGCATTTCTGCTGTTCCATCAGCGCCATCTACTGTCAGAGTTAATGTGCATTGTCATTCAGCGCGTCAGAATGAGCCTTTTACATACATTATTTACTTTTGAGTTGAAAATGTAATTTATATGTAAAACTATATATTAGTATCTTTCAGTCTCTTGGGGGGGTGGCATTTTATTAAGAAATATTCTCTTTATGTGGGCTCAAATGGAATAAGTTCACAGTAGTCATAAATATTAGCTTTTAAGGCAATTGGTTTTCTCAAAGGGTTTGAGTAATTCTTTGGGCTTTACAGTGTAAATGTTATGTTGCCTTAACAAACATATTTAATTAAACTACAAAGCTTTTGTGCCCAAATTATTATTAGTAGTATTATTACTAATACAATAATAATAATATCATTATTTTTTTAGTATTGTTGTTGTTATTAATATTAATATGGATACTGGTGTAAATAATAAAACCTTAGCTGCTATTCTTCACTAATAACTGAAAAGCTTTTTTAAACGTGCAGTATTTTCATGAAAATCAAAAATGAGCCTTTTGACATTTCCTTCGCCTCTTTTTCTCAGGACAGAACCGGCTCATATCACCACAATAGATACTCTCACCTGTCTGCTGTGTCTCTCACACTCTTTCATTCAAGGGCATTTATAGGCCCTTCCTCTCGTCTGTTGACATGCTGTAAATTACGTCTGTCAGATGGCAGGAGTTTCTTCCCGTGCTTGTGTCGGCCTTTATGTTCTAATTCATCCAAAAAAGCACCAATCAGTGTGGATTGAGCTCTCGGAGCACTCGTGTCTCTGATAAGCATGTTAAGTACCTTTCCCTGCGTGTTTTCATGTTCAAATATTCCATCTCACATTCGGTCCGAACACGGCAGGTCCAGACCACCAGAACCAATAACAGAGCAGAAGCGTCAACACACATTTCGACAGAAAACAAATGAGTCTGGCCGCTCTTATCAGCCATGAGATGCATTCGCAGAAGAGACGGCCGGCGGTCTCTCAGGGAAAATGAGTGTGTCTGCTGAAATTGCCTGTGCAAATGTCTTCCACGGCGAGAACTAAACGTAAAAGGAGTTTAACGAGAACGTAAGGGAGAACAGCAGGGAGCCACATTTGTTTTAGATGCATGTGTTTGTTTGGTTGGGTTTATTTCCCTCCTGAAGTGAAGAACTAAAGGGTTCAAACTGCAGTGAAGTTCAGAAGCTCGAAAACCTAAAACAACAAATCTTTAACAAACGACTTTACTAACGTTATCGGATGTAATGGACAAGATTTTCAAGTAGGGGAGAAAGCTATAGCCAATCTCCTGGAGCCATATTATAGACACGTTCTATCTTAGGATATAAGATCATTTAGACATTCGTATTACAGAAGCAAATATTATCTTATCTTACAAAATCTTATCTTATATCTAGTTAGGAAATCTTAACTGCTCCATTGAGTTTGATAATCAACTGTCAACTGTTACCAAACAAAAATATGCTCCAATGCAAATATTTCAAATTGTGAAAAAACGTTATTTACATAATAAAAAAAAACATCAGGATTAGGCCTTAGTTCAATTAGGGCATTTAAGTAGCTTTTATAAGCATGCCTTAGAAAAAACATTACTTGAATCAAAACAATGGCATTGACATATTTTTGTAGATATACCAGTGCAAGTTGCTTTTAGTTTAAACAGCTCAATAATGCATTTAGTCTTGGACTAGGCTTAAGCCTTGTCTGTGAAACCAGGGGCATACGTAATTATGAATTATAAAAATGTACTTAAGTCCTTCTTAAGTGGGTCAAAAATAGATAAAGTTCAGCAAATTGCATTTAATATAAATTAACTATAATACATTTTCATTTAATTGTAATTTACATGCAATTAAGTGTCTGTAAACATTACATTCAGTTCACACTTAAGTATATTCTTTTAAAGTATATTATTTCCATAATAAGTACTCTTTTTTTTAAGTAAAAGTCACATTTACTAAACAATCAGTGTGGAAGTAGTGTGCAAAAAACACTACTTGCTAACTAGTTTAAAGTCTGTACAAATGAACTTTATTCACAAAAGATAAATGTTTTACATTGCGGTTTACCCTGATGTCCAATTAAAGCAGTTATAATAACTAGGCATTAATCCAGATGTGTCGTGTATTAAAAGCACACTTTCAGCATGTGTAAGAGACTATTGCGCTCCCAGTCGAGGTCAGATGTCAGATCATGATGAACCGGCTCACAAGAACTGAAGCTCGCAGATTACAGTACACGTTTGTGTCTTTGATTCATCTACATAATTAATTTTGTTAATCAGCACTAAACCAACACAGACAGCGCAAGCAAATAAATGCCACGTTTGGATGACTGTCAGTGAAAGGAAGATGCTTTTTGCCTGCATAATGACGTAATTACTGTTAAAATTGACCAACTAAAATCTGAACCTTTGCTCTATATGTGAAAGTGGCTTAAAAAATTAACACCAAGAAGTGGAACAAGTTTTACGTTTTGATAAAAGATTGCATTGACAAATCATTCACAATTAAACCAGGCTTAAATCCAGGACTAAAAAGCCACATGAACAACCACATGCGCATGAAAAAAATTGTTTTACGCATAAAATTGTATTGGCCGACATTCAGCAGTGGTGTGAACACAGCCATACACATACTATGATTACTGCCATGGTAAGTTATTAAATGACAGGAGAAACACAACAACAAGTTCCTTAATAATACCCTGGTTAATAAATGCTTATGATGTAAAGAAACAAGTCATCATCAGCATCAGAAAGAACCAGTGAAATGCAGTGATAGCACCGCTATGTCTGTCTGTCTGTCTGTCTTCCTGCTGGAGAATGAGATGTTCTTTCATGAACAGCTTGGGCTTTCAGATTTTATCCACGCCTTCTGGACACATACACATACACACACACACACACACACAGATTGGGTTTTCATGTTTTATGGGGACTTTCCGTAGACAAAAAAAGTCCCCTAAGGGTAAAACATTACTGGTATTACTATCTATTTGGGGACATTTGGTTGCCATAATGTAGGAAATACCAGGACCACACACACATACACACATTTCAATCATGATGGTGAGTTTTCTTTGACTATTGACTATTCATTAAGACATTATTTTGTACATTTATTGACTTCTATTGAGTGTTTTTTCTCATGAAGACCATCGGTAAAACACACACACAGATGCACAGGGACAGAGACATTCAGATGTGAATAAGGTCAGGCCGTCATTATGTGGCAAATGATAAACATGAATAATGAATTAAACACATAAATTATGCAGCAGGTGTTGGTGGATTATGGAATAACACACACTCCCACTAAACACGCTAAAGACTTCAATAGATAACATTGACCGACCTGACAAGACCGAGCAAAAGTTCTTGATCCATTTAGATGCTTCTATAGTTGTTATTCACCTGCACAACACAATTGATCAACACAACGCAATGCAGTTATTTCACCTACAGAAAAAAGAAAATGGTGGTTTTGGTCTCGCTTGTCTACCAGCCAGGCCAAGCTAGTCTTGGTTGTTTAAAGCCAGTAAAATAATCAAAGTAGAATACACTGGGGGAAAAAAAGTTGTAGGATTTACTTAAAAAAATGTTCACTCCAAGTCATTTTTTTTATGATTTTCTTTTATATTACATTTTTCAAAACACCAACACAAAAATAGACCACAACGACTCTGTTAGCACTGCTATAAATATTACAAGTATCCACACGACATAATAATACCATATAAAAGTACAAAGCTCTTCACAGTTTAATGAAAATATGCCTTATTACACCATGAACACATCACACATAGATTTTGCAACCCTCAACCAAGCATGTACTGTTCGTGGTTTAGCTTTATTAACACAGTTACAGTCTTGATATATCTGCATTTGCGTCCCAACAAAGTTCAAGTATTGTCTTCTTTGCTGTAGTAAAGCCGAAAAAGAATCCTTTTGTCCATTTCTCCAAGATTCAAAGAAGAGTCATCATTCAAAAGGCACAGGCAGGGGACCGGAGTAAAATTACACCGTCAATTTTTCTAAATCACAACAAACTTGAGTCTAGAAATGATTTATCACTGAACATTCCCAAAACATATATATTGTGCCAACTATAGCATTTTGACATATGGTGCAGTTAGGATCAGATGTTAAGCCCATTCTGCATCGTCTGTATGGTGTAGCACTGTGAATGGTTTTAAAATGGATAAACTTGTGACTGCAGTTTCAAGATGTTTAGCTTATATTTGACCATACCGTGATCTAATCAGGGCAAAGACCAGGCACTTCTAAATCTCAATAGGCAAACATTTATATTGTGTTTCTAAAAGGGAGGTAAAAAATTGTGAAACCATCCCATCTTTAGATGCAAAGGTGATGTGTTCCATGGAACTCCATATGCCTTCATGGCTGATCTCAATCTCAGATAAAGAGGAACCAGGTAGATCAAACAAAGTTTTTAAATTATGAAATGAGTTTAAACCATCTTCATTGTATACAGTGCCCTCCAATAATATTAGTAAATATGAGCAAAGAAGGCTGCGAAAATAAATCTGCATTGTTTATCCTTTTGATCTTTCATTAAACAAAACAAAAATCACATAATTGTAATCTTTCATTGAAGTAAAACAATTGAAAGTGGGGGTTAACTCACATTATGAAATAAATGTTTTTCTCCAATACATGTTGGCCACAATTATTGGCACCCATAGAAATTGTTATGAGTAAGATATCTCTGAAGTATATTCCCATTCATATTTAAATTTTTTAGAACACCTGGTTCTATGGTCAGATGAAACAAAACAAAAAAATTGCTTTTTGTCAGCAAACCCGCCAGATGTGTTTGGTGCAAACAGGGATAAAAAGTACCCCATGCTTACGGTTAAATATACTGCTGGATCTGTTATGTTTTTTTGTTTAGTTTTTTTGCTGGAGGTCCTGGACATCTTGCTCAGATACAAAAATACCAACAATACATATTTTGAATTTGATACAAAAAACAAACCTGACCGCTTCTGCTAGAATTCTTATAATGTGCCGATCAGGACAATGATCCAAAACAAACATCAAAATCAACACAAAAGATATGTCACTGAGCACAAAATGAAGCTTCTGCCATGACCATCCCAGTTCCCTGACCTGAACCCTATAGAAAATAGTGGGGTAAAGTGAAGACAAGATGCACCAACATTAAATTATGTTTTATTAACAAGGTTCGGGAGGAGCACGTTATTTACCAAGAGTGCCAATATAAGTGGGGGGCACTGTATCTTCTATTGTATGTATTCACTTAGAGGCCCAAGGTGATGATATAAAAGTTTTTTTTTTTTTTTTTTCCTGATTTCAAAAATGTTTCTGCCTTAGATAGTTAGCCATTCAAGTCCTGAATTTATATTTAGGCTTTTAACATCAAATTTAAATATGGAAGATCCTGAACTGAAGTCTATTAGGTTGGGCCATTGAGTTCCCTTTCGTTCAGTCACTCCGAGTAATGTCAGTACTGTACCCCAGACTGACGAATTGGGGTTTCGCCTAGAAGCCTATTATCTTCGAGATCTTAGAAAACGCCCAATGGTAGGCCAATGCCATGGGTATGCGGAATTTGCATAGCGAAGCTCCGCCCCACAGCGTGGGTATATAAGGAAGTACGCTAGCAACATCGCATTATGTTTCTGCTTGGGAGCCAAGAGTATCTCTCTCTTCACTCCTCAAGCCTTCTGAGTTATCGTCAGCTTCTTATAGATGAGCAGCTTTCCAGTCTGTGTTGGTGTTTTGGCGCATTCCAGCACGGGCTGAGGTGCCATGTGCAATGGACATGCTGCCGCGGGCTCCTGGACAGGACCCCAGCGCCTTCTGCATGTCAATTGCTTGAGTTGCTGGCAGTACAGTTCGCCCTGCACGGCTTCCGAGCGTTGCTCAAGGGTCAACATGTGCGGTCAGACAACACGGCCACAGTAGCGTACGTCAACCACTTCCACCTGGAATATGCAATATATGGAATATTACACCTTCCCAGTGTACTTTGGCATTCCTGTGTTAAGTTGGAGTCCTTCGTCCGTACTAGCTTACGACAGGGAGCTCACACTTACGCAGTGCACTGGACGACAGCCGAGTGGCGTGATTAGATTGGGACCCCCATTCGTCAGTCACTGACATTACTTGGAGTGACTGAACGAAAGGGAACGTCTCGGTTATGTATGTAACCCTCGTTCCCTGAGGAGGGAACGGAGATGTAACATCCCTCTGCCACTTCCGCTGTACCGCTGAAACGGCGGGGAGTTCAGTCTTGGCTCCTCAGCAGGTAAACATAATGTGATGTTGCCAGCGTACTTCCTTATATACCCACGCTGTGGGGCGGAGCTACGCTATGCAAATTCTGCATGCCAATGGCATTGGCCTGCCATTGGGCGTTTTCTAAGATCTCGAAGATGATAGGCTTCTAGGCGAAACCCCCATTCGTCAGTCACTGACGTTACGTCTCCGTTCCCTCCTCAGGGAACGAGGGTTACATACGTAACCGAGACGTTTCTCACACCAAGTTTCTCGGGGGAACGCACTACTTTTGTGAGAGAACACGGAAGCACTGAAATATAATTTGTCCTCCTATCCCATATTTTTTACCCATGTACCCTTAAACTGAAAAACTAAAAAATAGAATTAACATTTTTTTATTTAGAAATGACTAGTACATTTTTACAAATAATTCCAAAGAAACAGCAAGTAACACATTGATTTAAATATGAATTTTTTAGGTTGAAAGATGAATAGAATTTGCTTGTAAAACATACTCCAATAATCTTTATTTTATTAACAACGTCATATTTAACCACCTCGATGACAGTGATGACAGGTATTTGCTCTTCATGCTCTACAATCCTCCATGACAGATACATGCACTGCTGCTTTAGTATTTGGCTGTAACAAGGTATCTTGGATGGCGACGTAATTGTTCTGTACTGTTTGGAAGCGTGTTTGTGACCAGCTGGCGGTTTATTCCTCTGAGTCTCTGCTGGGATTTTCTAACGGAAGTTGGATGGAGGTCTCTGGATCTTAATCAAAGTTCTGTGTGGGTCTGAAGGGCTTCTGGATTGAGATCTGAGTGTGTTTGTCATTATCTGTGTGTGTTTAAGTTTGGCAGTGTTGGGAATACTAACTAAACTATCTTAACTGGATTCAAAATAGTCCAACTTTTCTAGTAGCCAACTATTTGTTTTTAATAAGAAGTGGAGCAATGTGACAAAATGTTACAAAATTATATATATATGCTCCTCAAACCATTCCTGAACCTTTTTTGCTTTGTGGCAGGGCGCATTATCCTGCTGAAAGAGGCCACAGCCACCAGGGAATACTGTTTCCATGAAAGGGTGTACATGGTCTGCAACAATGGTAGGTGGTACGTGTCAAAGTAACATCCACATGGATGCCATCCACGTGATGTAAAAGAAAACGTGATTCATCAGACCAGGCCACCTTCTTCCATTGCTCCGTGGTCCAGTTCTGATGCCAGTTCAGCATGGGCACCCTGACTGATCTGCAGCTATGCAGCCCTATACGCAACAAACTGCGATGCACTGTGTATTCTGACACCTTTCTATCAGAACCAGCATCTTGCGCAATTTGAGCTACAGCAGCTCATCTGTTTGATCGGACCACACAGGCTAGCCTTCGCTCCCCACGTGCATCACTGAGCCTTGGATCACTCACCACTGTTCCTTCCTTTGACCACTTTTGATAAATACTAAAGAAAACCCCACAAGAGCTGCAGTTTTAGAGATGCTCTAACCCAGTCGTCTAGCCATCACATTTTTCGTGCTTCTAACACATCAACTTTGAGGACAAAATGTTCACTTGCTGCCTAATATATCCCACACACTAACAGGTGCCGTGATGAAGAGATAATCAGTGTTATTCATTCCACCTATCGTCATAATGTTATGCCAGATCGGTGTGTATATATATAAATATATATACATACATACACACTAATGGAGTTCACTAGTGTCTAGTTTAGTTCATAATCATTCTCTGTTTAAATTGTTTAAGTTAACTTAAGTTAACTTAATTTATTAGAAATTTGTTTTGCTTTGATTCTAGCATGATTCCAATTTCAAATAAATAAAAAATTAGCCTGAAATTATTATCAATTTAGTTCTGTTTTAATTTAGATATTAGATTATTCTATTACTCTTCGATTAAATGTACATTAGAGACCCAATGTCACACAGAGTGTCTGGCCAGCTAGTGGTTTATCACACTCGCCAGTCTGATCTTAGTCAGAGGATGCAGGGTCAACTAAAACCTTTAAGTTTGACCTATCCTGAACACAGATTTGCGGTAACACCAGACTCTATTTAATCTACTAGTCATAATGATTTCAGAAGAATACAGAATCAATCAAATATAACATTTTATCTGTCAGGTAAAACTGTATCATGCCAATTACATAATTAAACAATAAGAAGCCAATTCAGAAATGATACTTAAGGGTGCGTTTACATGACAACAATGTTCAAAAATTTTTAAAACCTTTTATCTGCCCCCAAATCATGTCAGTATGCAGAGCTCTTAGCAGACAGAATTTTTACACTCTCATCTGTGATACAGTGATTAAAATATCTAAGACAACTTTAACCGCTGAAATAGAACGAGTGAATCTTTAATGAGAGCACATTCATAATGCATCAAAAGTTAAAAGAGCAGATATCACTTTTTTGCACATGCTTGTGAGATTTTAAAATGCATACAAAAAATTTTAGCATGTGATTTTCATTTCACACATGCAGAAATATTCATCTGAAGAGCGTGACACTCAGAGAGGTAGTTGGAGAGACATTGGAGCTGTCTGGTCGCAGACACACATTAGCAGGAGAACACGTTAAACCCGCCCTGCGATTCAGGAACACGGCTAATTAATTACAGTTCAGCGAGTGTTCATGACAGGGCAATTAGAGAGAATAAGACATCAAGCACCACAAAACTAATCGGGTTGTAACGGCAAATTACTAGTGCTGTGTCTGTAGAATCAGAGTGTTTCAGGAGGCAGCAGAAATGAGCGAAGCACAGACTATCAAAACGGGCAGCTTATAAAAGGTGATTTTAAACATGGTATCAGGTATATCGTGCTTAAGTGTTAATAAACTACACAGTGCCATTTAAATCCAAATTATATATATACACTCACCTAAAGGATTATTAGGAACACCTGTTCAATTTCTCATTAATGCAATTATCTAATCAACCAATCACATGGCAGTTGCTTCAATGTATTTAGGGGTGTGGTCCTGGTCAAGACAATCTCCTGAACTCCAAACTGAATGTCAGAATGGGAAAGAAAGGTGATTTAAGCAATTTTGAGCGTGGCATGGTTGTTGGTGCCAGACGGGCCGGTCTGACTATTTCACAATCTGCTCAGTTACTGGGATTTTCACGCACAACCATTTCTAGAGTTTACAAAGAATGGTGTGAAAAACATCCAGTATGCGGCAGTCCTGTGGGCGAAAATGCCTTGTTGATGCTAGAGGTCAGAGGAGAATGGGCCGACTGATTCAAGCTGATAGAAGAGCAACTTTGACTGAAATAACCACTCGTTACAACCGAGGTATGCAGCAAAGCATTTGTGAAGCCACAACACGCACAACCTTGAGGCGGATGGGCTACAACAGCAGAAGACCCCACCGGGTACCACTCATCTCCACTACAAATAGGAAAAAGAGGCTACAATTTGCACGAGCTCACCAAAATTGGACAGTTGAAGACTGGAAAAATGTTGCCTGGTCTGATGAGTCTCGATTTCTTTTGAGACATTCAGATGGTAGAGTCAGAATTTGGCGTAAACAGAATGAGAACATGGATCCATCATGCCTTGTTACCACTGTGCAGGCTAGTGGTGGTGGTGTAATGGTGTGGGCGATGTTTTCTTGGCACACTTTAGGCCCCTTAGTGCCAATTGGGCATCGTTTACATGCCACGGCCTACCTGAGCATTGTTTCTGACCATATCCATCCCTTTATGACCACCATGTACCCATCCTCTGATGGCTACTTCCAGCAGGATAATGCACCATGTCACAAAGCTCGAATCATTTCAAATTGGTTTCTTGAACATGACAATGAGTTCACTGTACTAAAATGGCCCCCACAGTCACCAGATCTCAACCCAATAGAGCATCTTTGGGATGTGGTGGAACGGGAGCTTCGTGCCCTGGATGTGCATCCCACAAATCTCCATCAACTGCAAGATGCTATCCTATCAATATGGGCCAACATTTCTAAAGAATGCTTTCAGCACCTTGTTGAATCAATGCCACGTAGAATTAAGGCAGTTCTGAAGGCGAAAGGGGGTCAAACACAGTATTAGTATGGTGTTCCTAATAATCCTTTAGGTGAGTGTATATATATATATATATATATATATATATAGAAAGAGAGAGAGAGAGAGAAAGAGAAGGGACTTTAACTTTTCCTTGAGAAGTTTATGAAATATATATTACTTAGGAAATATATCTGAAAATGCATGTCACATGAGTGTCATGCTCAGGGTTGGATGCAATGACAAGAACAATGACAAGAACAAGTAACAAGTAGCGTTTTTTTGCAAATACAGCTGGAACGCAATGTATTTAACAGGTAAATTATGATACTTCAGATTGTTAGCAGGTGTGATTTGAGACTTGTATTTTTAACTTTGAGTCTGGCAGAACCACTGGAGCATATACACACCAGGCAACAAAGCTGAGACCATATACTGTAAAAAAAAATATGGACGTAGTGTTCTTGACGTCACCCGTAGAGCATTTTTGAAGCGTAAATTCGGGTGTTGCCATCTTGGCCGCGCGTCACTCGCGGATAATAGAAAATGGACAAAGAGGCGGGACGTGGATGGAGCTTGATGGTGACGTGATGGCTAACAGACAGCAGACAAACGGCAATCCACCTGTCACTCAAGTGGCCTTGCCCTTAATTATGCAGAACTTTAAGGCTTAATATAATTTAAATAAATGAGTTATAAAAAATTCACCTCCTCACAGTTGTCATGAAGGGCAAAAATAGCTCTATAGACCAAAACCACAATTTGTACCAGGCTGTAAACATGTTCTCTTTCATCATCTCATGTTCGAGATCCACCTATGGGAAGGGCATCCATACCTGACCTCTATAGAAGCATCCAATTGCACCAAGTCTGGCAAGAGAGACAGAAGCACACAGCTAATGCCTGGTAAGGCCCCACCCATTACCAGCTACTGTTCATCAGTTGAGATTCACTTCTCGCGATCTCTGCACTGACACAGCTCGTTTGGAATTACGCTGCTTACCTTACTTGTCAGCAGGAGGACAAATCGCCAGATCAGCCTTCGCCAGGCATGGAAGGAGATCATCAAGGTTAATGATCACGTCCTCCGTAACACGTCAGGCGCTCCATGTCACTTTCTGTGGTAGGTGGTAGGTGGTAGTAGAGCGCACTCTGGCTTAACCTGTCGGGCCTCCCGGACAGTGAGAAGAGACGCATCGCGGGCACCCCGGTAGAGCCCAGCCGAGCTCTCTTTGGCCCCCTGCCGTTGCACAAGGCCTTCAAGTTGTGCCTTCCCAGGAAGGCAGCCCCACGCCAGGCGGCCCCACCAGGCCCCCGCCAGGTTACCTAACCCCCTTGCCTCGGGACGTAACTTCCATCAGGGCAAGGAAAGCCCCCGCAACAAACCCCCACCACGCCAGAGCAACCCACCCTCTGCGAAGCCCTGGGGAAAATCGAGCAGCAAGCTCTTTGGACTCTCTTCCTGCCCCGGAGCCCCTGTCCAAAAGACGGAGGGTCTCTTGTGTGTTCAGGGGGTCTGTTGTGAGGAAAAGTTCAAAAGCAGTGTCACCACACCGCACATACTGTGTTCCCCTCACCCAGTTAATAAAGGCTTTGCCCCCAGTGTTCCCCAACACAAAACATAAAAAACACATTAAATCAAACAATTCAAATTAATTTGTTACAGAGAGATATTCTCTCTCTGCAGGGAAAGCACTTTTCTTTGCGAAGGGTGGACATCTCTTTGAACCCCCACATGCCGTCCCTAGTTCCCCCACTAGAGGGTGTTATTGCATCACAAATAAGCCAGCTGGGCATACACGAAGCCGGCACGGCTCAAGTGGGTAAACTCGCAAGCTATGCGTCAGCGTGGCAAACTGCAGCAGCCCCCGAATGAGTGATGCTCACAATAATGCAGGGCTACCGACTGCAGTTCGTAATGAAACCACTACGTCTGTCGCAGTTTAGAGAGGGGGCGAAGGTGCAATATCGCACATGCCTCAGGCTACAGGGTCTTATGGCTTCATCTATCCAGGTTTTGCCCCTAGGACTCCTGAGGAAGAGGGCGTTCATGAAATGGGTTTTGTCACTACATTTCAGCCCGTTACGCAATCTTTGCCGCTCTGTAACAGTGACGAACACCTGTGCAGCAGCTCTACACCACTGGAAGAGCACGGACTTTTATGCAAAGGGTACCCCTCTGGGGACGGTTATGTTGCTGAAAGTTGTTACGACAGATGCGTCCTTAACAGGCTGGGGTGCCACTCAGGAGGGCAGAACGGTGAATGGTTTGTGTGGCTTATTTAGAGCTTCTGACCATTTGGAAAGCTCTGAATTATTTTCTGCCTCATCTGCAGGGACATCATGTGCTCGTACGCTGTGACAATACCACGGATGTGGCATATATTAACCGTCAAGGCGGCATGCACTCCTCGAAACTTCATGCTCTAGCTTACAAGCTTTTGGTATGGAGCAGGCGATTTTTCCTGTTGTTACGCACTCTACAAAGATTGGCGCCTCTACCCTCAGATAGTGGCCATGATATGGATGAGATTCGGACAGGCATCCGTAGATCTATTCGCTTTGCACGAAAACACCCATTGTCCTATGTTCTTCTCGCTAAAGGACGTGGACGTGCCCCTCGGGGTGGATGCACTGGCCCACCCATGGCCCAGAATGCTGCTGTATGCTTCTCCTCCCCTGTGCCTGATAATTTCCACACTGGCCAGGGTGAGAGAGAAGGGCCTGTCTCTCATCCTGATAGCACCCAGGTGGCCCAAAGCACCATGGCTGGCGGAGATAATCCCTTTGTTATATGCCCAGCCGTGGCGCCTCCTCCTCCACACAGACTTGTTATCTCAAGCAAACGGGGAGATTTATCACCCACACCCGTACAGGGTGGCTCTCTGGGCCTGGCCCTTGAGAGGACAAACCTAAGTGCACTAGGGCTTCCCCACCCCAGAAAATTTGCCCATTAATCCCCATATACAGATTGGCTTCATCACTCGGTCTCCTCTCCACCAATCAGCTGGTGTGTGGCGGGCATTCTGCCGCACTATTACTGGAAGACTTGGATGACGTGATGACTGGAAGATGACTTGGATGACTGCCGATCAACTTGGATGAGGTAGCAGTAGCTAGCAATGTAGTCAGGAACATAAAGTAGATTTTGCGATTTTGACTCGCTGACAGATTTTGTGAAATTGCCAACAAATGCCCGAAATCATAGGCAAATCGGTGCTCATTTACGCAAGTGACAATCAAGCAGTGTGAATTATCAAAGATGCGATGTGAGAGAATTGCAGATGAGTCGCAGACGCCCGTAAGATACTTGACTTGCTAAATATCTGGATCTGTCTGTGATTCAAAATCCTGTTGTGCGAATAGTGTTCTGACTGAAAATTACAAAAAACTACAGCCAATGAGAGAGAGCAAGATACAAGGCAGCGGGAAGTTTGGGGAGGAGTTATAGACCAGAATATCAGTATTTTAATAGATCTATTTACAATTATATCAAACAGAAACAAAGCACAAACATTTGCTTGACCAGTCGCAACAGCAGCATATTACAAAATTATTTATTACCTCCAACTCTCTTTGCAGAACACAATCCTTGCTGCCCGCACCTCCCCAACACTTTTCTCCTCCACAATCCATCATTTTTTAATAACAATTCCGGTCTCACGTACACGTGATCATGCGTTATTTCCTTGTTACTTCCTGTGTGTGTTTGGTTGTGAAACATAGTTTGTGCACCAGACAGAGTTGTCGGCGATTCTTCCTATTGTAAAGTCATGTAGTGTGAAACCCCCTGCCGCTGATCCATCGTGCAGTGTACACACAGCAGAGACTGCATGCTACCCCAGATAGTCAAGCAGTGTGAAAAGAACACTGATCTGACCACTTTGAAAAAAACGTGCAGTGTGAACTCGGCATAAGTAGCAAGGTAAATAGTCTGTAGCATCGGATGAGGTCAGACAATAGAGATGGCAATTTCAAAACACTGCTTCATGAAGCTTCGAAGCTTTGCAAATCTTTTGTTTCGAATCTATTGGTTCGGAGCTTGTATCAAACTGCCAAAGTCATGTGATTTCAGTAAACGAGGCTTTGTTACGTCATTTGTTACCCCCAGTAAAGAGAGCAGGGGTCGCCGTGGAGACGGGTGTCGAATTGGGTGTCAGTTTCAGTGTTTCACGAAGCCTCGGTCTGCCCATCACTATCAGAAAATGACTGAGGGAGTGTGTGTGCTCTATACACGTGCTGGTCATATAATTAGAATATCACACACAGACTGATATATTTCAAATGTTTATTTCTTTGAATTTTGATGATTATAACTGACAACTAAGGAAAATCCTAAATTCAGTAAACATTTGAAATATATCAGTCTGTGTGTAATGAATGAATATAATATACAAGTTTCCCTTTTTGAATGGAATTAGTGAAATAAATCATCTTTTTGATAATATTCTAATTATATGACCAGCACCTGTATAGTGCTGCTGATGAGGGCTAGATGAGTTCCAGGTGTGTGTGGTTAGGTGCCAGGGAGGATGATGGGAAATGCAGTCCATGACAACAAGGTTTCTGTTTTCTCTTTTTACTGAGGGTCCTTTTACATGAGACCGTTTTCAACTAAAAATGGAAAACTTTTTTATGCATTTTGGCCATTCATTTACACAACAACAGTGTTTAGGGGGCCTGAAAACTTTTGAAAATGGGATTCAAAGTGCAAGTTTTTTAAAGCGATACCGTTATCGTCTCTGTGTAAACTACAAAAATGCACATTTGTGAAAACGGTGAAGTCATGCGCATACGTATTAGGTGTTCAGTCTATAGGCTCGAAGAGTTTCTTTACAAAGTGACATGGCTAATTACTGGCCTGGCATGCATAATACAGCGTTTTTAGTCATTTTCTCGGATCCGTGTGAACGGGGATCGGTTTGACAAAGTTGTCTGTATGCGGAAAATGCAATGAAAAAACTTTTCTGTTTTTATTGCATTGTTGTTGTGTAAATGTACCCTGAATCTGTTTCTTTTTTGTTTCTTTGGTTTCTAGAATGTTCTCTTTTGTTGTCACGGCTACTTATTGATTGATTTGTTACACCTGCCCCTTTAGCTCTTTAGTTACTCTGTGTATTTATAGCCCTCAGTTTGAGTTACTCTTTGTCTGTTCTTATCAGTGTTATGTTGGATTGCTATTCTCCTGTGCTCCCACATTTTAGTTATTTTGGATTATATTGTTAATAAATGTCACTGCTGTGCTTATATCCAGACTCAACTCTCCTTTGCTGAAAGCCAACTCTGACAACATACAGAGGGCAATTACACATATCTAATGATGACGTTGCAATTTTTTATATATTTAAAATATGTTAACTTTAAATGTAGTATCAAATAAGACATTACAGTTAAAATTGTAATAAGGTAATATTCATGTGTTTAGTATATTTGTCAACACATCAGCATACTTCTCTTAAGCACAACAAAAGATTATTAAAATATGATTTTAAAAGCACTTAAGTATGTTAAGAAACAGTTTACTCTTGTTAAGTACAATTTAAGTGGACTAATTAATGTTAAGTTATCATCAAGTAGTTTAAAAAAAAAAAACATACTTTGAATATTTTATCACCCATTTTTGACTGAGAAACTGATGCTAGCGGTAAAAAGTGTTTTACAATCTGACACGTACAGACAGTAACAGTTGTTTCTGTTCAAATATTGATGACCTGAGGTATTATTTTCACAGGTTTACAGCAAACAGACTCACTCTCATCAAGATACATCCAGCTGCAGAACTGCAGTGCCAGCAGTTTCAGACCAACAGCCACAGAACAGAGGGGAGGGGAGGAGCTCATACAGTCTTAATAGATTTGTGCTACAGGATAAACATACATTTCTTTTATTAGATATGAGCTATTTTGTGATTTTGATTGGATCGATATCTACAATATTTAATGACAATACTTTTAAATAAGGTCACTTTTCAATTCGTACATGCACAAGATATCATGATGTACTATTAGCATTATTCTAGCCTATTAATCATGTTTAATGTTAATGGATATAATGATTAATTGTTAGTTCAATGACAACTTTTTAATTTTAAAAATATATTAATAAATGTGTAACCATGTTGTAGTGTTTCCCATTTGAATGTATTATGTGTTAATATTATTTCCATCGTGTTCATGTTGTTACAATTTTACTTAAAGACACAGAGTATGTATGGCATATTTAATGATCAATAACTTAATCATATGAAATTCTAAATAAACATTTAATACAAAGACTTGTACAAGTGAAACGTGCATTCTTCTTTATATGAAAACCAATAAGACATTAAATATATAAAATATAGCTAAAATAATGATTTAAATAAACATATAAACTGCTCAAAAAAACCTGCAAACTGTATGCAACAAATATGTATCATGGCATTTATGCAGAAAGATAATCCCTAAAAATAAAAATTTATATTATTAATATTAATCTTTATTTTGACAAATGCATCTAGGAGTCAGGGCCCACTCCACTGAGTGGTTCCCCGAAAACTAAAAGTTCCCCTAAGAACATTTTCCTGGTTGCATTTGCACAGACAAAGGGAACTCTGAAGTAATATAAGCTACGCTTGCTGTTGTGACTTTTATTTTGACAGCACGGCTTATCTTTATTTTGACGACGCTGAGAATGCCAGAGCCCAAGCACGCAGCTCTCACATTCTCTGTCTTCATTAGTTTACGATCTGTTTAACATGTTATTAGATAGAACTGCTATACAAAGAAAGTAGACAGTATATGAAAATGTATTAGAATTTGCCGTCTGGTTGATGTCCAATGTCGCTAACTGAGCAAAAATACATAATCATGTTTCGCTTGGTCCCCTTGAAGTTGCGTTGGATTTTCTCCTTAGTCTAAAGGTTGAGAGGTCCATCTATCACTGTTTTCCATGTTCGTAGAGTTAGTTTCTGGATTAGGTATATAGGCTATAATATAGGCTATAATGTGTGCAGTGAGCGTTTTTTTTTTTTTTTTTAATGGCAGGTGCTGTTGTTTTTTGCGTGCGTTCGGCCAATCGGCGCACACTTACGTCACTGGTAGTAGAAGCTAAATTAGTTCCCCCAAAAGGAGTTCCTAGAACTAAAATCGTTCCTAGTTTCTGTGGTGCGAATACGCCAAAATCTGGGTACTTTGGCCAATAGTTCTAGGAACTATGGAAAGGTTCCTCCGGTGCGAAAGCCCCTATTCATCAGGTTTTACATCATGTCTGGACCTGGATTTAACCCCAGGATCACTGGTCCTTCAGGGTTGACCGAGTCCTGCCTGCACTCAACAATTGTCTGTACCAGTATTACACAGCCTTGTTGGGCAGGCATTTTTACTGTTAGTGTTGACGTTCCCATAGCAGCAACGCTATGGCGCGAAATTGAGTTTCCCTCTAAAGGAAACGTCTCAGGTTATGTATGTAACCCGGAAAATGCTTTGTCTAGGATAGCATAGGATAGAAAAACGATCCTTGACAATTACAACGAATACTAGAAATTATGTTGTGTGTCAGTAGATCAATAAAAATATTTATACAAGTAGTCGTGACAATCCTTACTGCTAGTGTTGTCAAAAGTACTGACTTCGGTACCAAGTCAGTACTGAAAATTTTTCATTTAATTACCGACTTGGTACCGAAGTCGGTACTTTTGACAACACTACTTACTGCCATGCAACAGTTCGAAGCTGATAAATTTAAAGTTAGGTTAAACTGTCAACATGTTTGTATCTACCTGAATAATAAAACATTTGGTCTATTGACACGTATTTGTAGGAAAATAAGTCTCTTGAGTACTGAGGTTTATAATTCCAATATTTAGCCAACAGACTCTGCAAGTATGCATGTGTAAAATATTGCATTTAAAACTACAATCGCAGCAGTTTTAAACCACAAATACAGCAAGAGTTGAGTTGACATTCACGCTCAAAAACTCAAGCAAAACTCTTCCCGAAGGTCCTCGCAAGTGTAGAGAGTAAAATATCCAGCTGTTTATTCATGCAGTGTCTCTGCAGATATGTTATCTTTCTGAGGACTTTATTTTAGCGTGCAGATTCTTGGTGAATAAAATGTCCTGCAACAAAAGTCTTAAAATAAAGCTGCTGATAAAACAGTCTGGCATGTACGTTTGTTCTGTGTCTGACAGTGAGAATACGGTCATCGCACAAAACAGGAAATTACCTCACTTACACCTCGTTAACATGCCATAATGACAAATCATAATGGCACAACAGCATCAGACCCATCCAAACACTTCTCATAATCCACTAGTCTGAGTGTTGGTGGAAACTAACTAAAAATAACCACTCTAACTTGACTAAATTTCTCAACACACTTACCATAAGTATAAGAATGAAATACTTACAGCATCTGTTCAATTAACCCCCTGAACCAGAAGAACGCGCCAGCGCATTTGGTAAATTTTTCCTAATGACAGTGTAAACCAACCTAAAATACTCCGTAATTTTTGGCCTCACAGACATGAACGATATGTCTTTACAAAGCTTAAAGTGTCTACTTTTATTTATGTACACTCAAAATAAAAACTAAATGTTGTGCTTTTCGCTAAATAAAGAAAACAAACAGGATGTACGTTCTCCCGTCTGTCTCCCTGTGATGTCCATTCTGAAATGCGTGTGAAATGCGTGTGAAAAACTCAGAACTCAGAGAAAACTTGCCACACAGACACGACAGATATCTCTTTATAAAGCCTGGAATGTCTACTTTTAAATAAAGTCATTTATATAAAAAACAAATATTCTCTGTTTATGTAATCCGTATGAAAACAGCGAGAGGTCCAGTTCCCTTTCAGTCGGTCACGTTCGACGTACGTCGGAACTGACCGACGAATTGGGATCTATTTTCAGAGACCGATCTACTTCGAGTGTTCTAAACGAGCCAATGAAGATTGGCATGCGGTTGACGCATTCCACGATCCGCCCCGCATGGCGGGTATAAATACGGAAGTGGAAGTACCGCATATCGCTTTCAACTTCAGAGCCGCACATACCTTGTGTTCCTACGAAGAGTGTTTTGTTCGAGTCTCGTGAAGAGGTTTGCTCCTGTGGTATCCAGTGTTGGTGTGACGGTGCCTGCAGTGGTGGTCGCGAGGGCGATAAAAAGAGAAAACAAAGCTGGGCGTTGCCTTTGTTGAGTGCTCTCAGCGGGCTTGCACCCCTGAACCGCTACGAGCCGCGGCCATTTCCCCTGTGTGCCTCGGCACTGGTTGGAGCGTTTTTTTTTCCCTTCTAAAAGAGCAACACGGTTTGACCCTGCATCTTTTTCAAGATGTCATTCAAACTGTGTGTTTCTGAATGCCGTCGTTATCTATCCCCAGTTGACGGACACGATCGCTGTCTCACGTGTTTGGGCGTTCAGCACGCTGAGGTGGCTTTCGTGGATGACTCATGTTCTCACTGCGGGAACATGACCATCGCAGTTCTAAGGTCCAGGCTCAATTACCTCAAAAGGGGTGGAGTCCCATTGCGCATCCCCCGATCTAGTGGTCCTCCCGCTGCGAAGCAGAGGGCTGCTACTTTGGCTGATGCCTTTGGTGGGGACCTGAGGGTTACTGTGAGGGCACTCCTACCGGGCCAGCCGGTTGAGTTTCCAGAAGAGCATGCTGGTCCTTCCCGCGGGGGGCCAGCTGTTACTTTTGGGGCTCCTGCTGAGGACATGGTTTCCGATCGCTGCATCGGGGGACGAGCTAATAGACTCTGGAGATTAGAATTCGGCTGCGCTGCCCCCTTTGGGTGTGATAGCGTTGCCCGAGTCTGATCCAGAGCTCACGGCTATGCTTTCCCGGGCCGCCACGAGTGTCGGGCTCGAGTGGAACCCTCCACCGCATCCCGAACCCTCGCGGCTGGACAATTGGTATCTCGGGAAGGCCCCAGTGCCTTTCTTTCCGGAAGTGCATCAGGAGCTCACAAAGTCATGGACAGCACCCTATAGTGCTAGAAATCGATCGACTGACTCCTCCGTCCTCACTACCCTCAACGGTGGCACAGCGAAGGGTTACGTGGAGATCCCCCCATTAGAGCGGTCGGTTGCGATGCAACTGTGTCCGAAGACCGCTACTGACTGGCGGGGAAATCCACATCTCCCCTCCCGGGCGTGTAAGTTCTCCTTCAGGGAATGAGGGTTACATACGTAACCGAGACGTTTCTCAAGCCGCTGCTCATTATCGATAATGTGACCACACCCATGCACACAAAGCAATTCACATGCAAATCGTCTACGAGGAAGGAACGCGAACCTGTAAACGCCCCTCATCACCTCAAAACAAAAAAACAGCTTCATCATTCTTCTGATTTCCATCGAGTTCGGAAGACACGCTGCAAATTTACCTTGGATTTACCCCATAAGAAACATGAGCATGAGCAGAACATGAGAATTTTTAAGGTAAAACATTTCTTCTCACTTATATTAGCGGTATTGCTGCATAAACTTCACATTGTAGGCTACTAGTTGAACTATTGCCAGACTAAAATGTGTGAAATCAACGGAAACATGTTGAAATATGAAATAGGTAGGCAACCTTTCAATGCTAAATAAAGATACACATACGACATGGGGATATTTTTATGCTCTATAATATTAAACACAGCATGATATAAAAGTAGGGTTGCCAACTGTCCCGTATTAGCCAGGACATCCTGTTTATTGAGCCTAAATGTCCCGTACATGACTGTCCCGTTTATTGACTGCTACACTGATGTAACGACTGACGAATGGGCCGTTCACATATGTTGCGTCTTTTGCGCGCTCAAGTTCGTTATTTTAAAAGTAGAAGCACGAAAAGTGCGCTCAAATAGAGAGACTAATTAGTTTTCGTTCATCTTGCACTGTCCCTGTTTGCACTTTTGCCCTGAATGTCTCTTTTGCACTTTTTGTCTCTTTTAATTTAAATTGTAAAAATATTTTTACTATTTTGGATCAAATAAATCCAGCCTTGGTGTTTTAAAAAAACATACAGATCTAAAACTTTTGAAAGGTACTGTAGGTCTAAAGTCTTTATGTAAAGAAAATGTATAGTCAAATTACTTATTTTAAATTAAATGTGATTTTGTGCATAAGCTACAAACAATACATTCAATCATTAAGTCTCCTGTAGCGACTGAGGCAAATCAGACATATAATCGGCTGTTACATTTAACAAATATGTTTTATATGCTTTGTGCTTAGTAACAGACCTTTCCCCAACACAACAGAGAAAGGCCCTCAGTTACCCTGGATACCAACTGATAAGATGTTTTATGGCCCTAAAATATGTGCCACATGGAAAAGGCCATAGTTAAGACACAAAGCCTGTAAAACCCACGCTTTTGCCTCAAGTTATAGACAAACCGTCTATAAATGAATATGCACCCCAGGACTAGTTAATGTAAGTTCATATATGTCGCGTCTCCTATCAAATTAATGCTCTCTTCACGACTTACACTTTCATGTATGCCACTTCCTCGTAGGAAGTAATGTGTGTTTGTTGCATTAATTGAAGTATATATGGACACAGGCCCATTAAATCTTGCTCGAAGCAAAGAGCCATAAATCTCCCACAGAGGAATTTCCCGCTGGAAAAGCCCAACAATCCCATTGGTCAACCCGACTATCGAGGGTGGGATTTCTCTAAGACTTAAGAGAGACGCTGCCGACCCACACCCTCTCCTCTTCTCCCTCGAACCTACGAGACACACGCTGTGCCTATGGGCTTCCGCCTGGCAGGCCACCAAGCATGGTGGGCCTACACACACAGAACCTACGTGTGTGGGACATTAAACACAGCCATGGGCCAGCAGGCCCAAACTCCTCACGCTACGTGCAACTGCCTCAACCTCAACGGAGTCGAAACACCAATGCAAGCTCATCATTTCTTCTTCATTCAACGCAGAAGAAATCGATTTCAACACCTTCAACCCAAACTATCAAGACTTTCTCCTGCGATTTCACCTCGGACGCTCTTCTACAGCTCAGGCTAAATGCAAGTAACGTACGAATTTCAAATCGCTGTGTAGTTAGTAAAACTGTAGTGCAGTTATTGATGGTTCCTTCCAGGTTTTAGACTTTTTCCATAACTTCATCCATCTGTTCTGACCCGGTTCTTCCAACACATTGACTTTACCTCTTGCCATGTATGTTTTTTGTCTGTATGTTTTATGTCTGTTTAATCTTGTCCGCGATTTAGTTATTAAAGTTTGTGCACAATATGTGTTGGTTCTGAATCCCTGTCTGCAAACAAATTGTCACTTAAATGATCGATCTTGTTATGCGCTCTAAGCGCTTATGTAAATACAAAGGAAGAATGATTTTTCTTTGGCCATGAAAAAAATATTTTAATTAATTAATAATCAATGCTAAACGTTCATAGGATGAACTGATTGATTGATTGTAATGTTAATGTAGCTACATCAAGTTAATCAATTTACCTGATTCAAATATTCATAATTAATCATAATGAATAATCATAATGAGTTATGAATAATGATTACTATTTCCCCTCTGAGCTAATTCGCTACACTCCTCACATTCATTCTCTATAGTTCCCACTGTCACATTCCTCATTGATAATCAGGGGAGGAGTCGTTGACGCCTCAGGTGTGAATCACAGCATTATTCATGATGATCCACACCCTCCCCGCATACAGCCATTCTGACAATAAGTGTCTTACAAAAGTTAAATGACCATATTGTTTTGTCTGAATGAGTGATCAAAATGGTTTTCACATTGTTTTGAAAAAAAAAACTCTAGGCAACAACATCCAGTTCTGAGAAGCCTTGTGAACAAATGTTTAAAGTGTGTTAGATGGCCTTATTTCAGTGATTTAACATTTTAGTTTTTTCAAAAACTATGCATAAACATTATTTTCTCAAAACTACAAACTTTTATGTACATGTTGCTCACATATCACCGTAGCCCTGTTTGTGCTGAATACAGTGTAATCAGACTTTAGCCATTATTATGCTTTAAAGCAACTGAAAAAAAACAAATGTCAGAGCATATCAAACTTCTTCAGGGCCACAAAATAGCCCTAGGGCCCAGAGGGTTAACTTAATTAATTTTCCCAGGTAATACGTTTAGGTCTGTACAACAACACTAAAACAAGTTCAAATTTAAACAAACAATGTTTTGTTGAACCAACTTAATATATTTAAGTCCATTCGTTAGATATTAACTAGCAATGGAATGTTAAAGAATGCGTTTATTGTAATTATATGAGCAAAAATAAGTTATAAAAAGTATGATAAGTTCACTTTAAAAAAACGTACACGTATACTTGCAGTATTTAAAAAAATATATTAAAATTGTAGTTTACTGAAAACGTACTTAAATAGAAAATTATAGTGCATTGATATTAGTAATTTACTAATTTGTTTTTTTCCCCCATGTATACTTACTTCATTAACTATACTTGGAAAATATACTTGAATTTTACTTGCATTGACTTAATAAAATGAACTTGAAGTAAACTTCTTTTTATGTAAGAGACAGCTTCACTGTACTTTAACTACTTGGCATGCATCTTGTCTGTAGTTTAATTACTTTTAATATTGAGTAACTAGACTTTAGTTTACCTTATCTAAATTCATGAGTACCTTGGAAAGCAACTATTTCAAAACAGCTTCCCCAAAAACTGTTCAGCACAATCCTGAGGCCTGTGAGTGTGTCTGGAGTCATTCTTGGATTTGTTTGAGATTGTTTTAATGGGATCAGCACTTCATTTGCAGTGTGTGGTTTAATGGTGTGCAGCTGAAGTCAGGCCGTTGTTCTCCTGAGATCACGAGCCTGTTCTTTTGTTCTCTTGCGCAGGAGTGTGTGTGTGACGACTCAAAATAGCTGTGCTGCTCCTCCTGCAGCACTAATTGTGTGTCCACTGGACATATTGAATTCTGTTTAGCAGCCGTTGGTCATTTGATGTCTCTGATGTTTAGCAGAAGTGTAACGCTCAGCAGAAATGGCTCCAAGCGCCGAAAACAAGCAACTTATGAAGGTCAGCGCTGGAGAAGATTTGCCAGAAATAACATCCAAAAAAACAAACCACAGATTGAGAGACACATACACGGTGTTCCTTCCTTAAAGTAATCATGGTAAGAATGCTAATGCATTCCATGGCCTGTAATTACAGTGGTGGTGATAATGTCACTATATCGATAGACAGATTCAAATGTTGTGTCCAGAGCCCTCAACAGACTCAAAATGCTCGCTAATGACCAATTTTTTAAATCATCCCAAAATAATTACATAATGTTTTCACACTGTCTCTGTTTGTCAGATGAAAAATTCAGTTTGTGGTTTCCAGCACTATGAGGCTTCAGATATTCAAATAAAAGTGTCTCGGCCCAATACCATAAGAGCCCAGTCTGGCCAACCTTGCATAAAATTACCATGAATTATTTGACTATAGCCTGAATAAACCACAATTGGATGACTCTTCTCCTGTAAACTGGATTGCCAGATTGGCATTGAAGCCAATTAAAATCCCTCTAAGATCAATGCACGCCTTCACAGCTCAAAGCACCAAACAAAAATTGCTACTCGGGAAAATTAAATGTCAAAAATTATTATTAATATTAGTATTATTTTATAAATCCACATACTGTAGTGCTGTTGTGTTTCATAAAAGTGTCACTGGAACATATAATGCTCAACTCTCTTGGTTGAATGTATTTTGTTTTTATTCTACACACTAACAACGTTGTCTTCCGTATTTCATGAAAGTTGCTGTTGCTGTACACTTTAGGGCCTAGTTTCACAGACAGGGCTTAGATTAAGCCAGGATTCTTTTTTTTCCCTTTTTTTTGACCAACTTAAGTAGGACTTAAGTACACTTCACATGTAATTACTTGTCTTTGAAATACAGTTAAAGTGTCCTGCCGAATGTACTAAAGCATCTATGGTATGTTATGTATTTACATACATTTGTAAAGATAAAGTTGCAATTTAGTACATTTAACTGTAAACGTAATATCAAATCATACACTACAGTTAAAATGGTAACACTTTACAATAAGGTCTCATTTGTTAACAGTTAATGTATAAATTAACATGAACTAACAATGAGCAATACATTTGTTACATTATTTATTAATGTTTGTTAATGTTAGTTAATACAAATAAAATACAACTGGTCATTGTTTGTTCACATTAGTTCACAAAACATTAACTAATGTTGAAATTAACATGAACTAAGATTGTTGTAGAAGTATTGTTCATTCTTAGTTTATGTTAACTAAAGTAGTTTACTAATGTAACCTTATTATAAAGTGTTACCATTAAAATTACAAATTTTTGTATGCTAGTCAACACATCAAAATAAGTGTACTTCTTTAAAGCACGACAAAAGATTAAAATTTCAAACGTACTTTATGAAGCTTTTAATTTGACATTATTATAAAGTGCACTTTTTAAAAGTGTGTTAAGTGTACTTAAGTGTGTTAAGAAATACAGTCATGAAAGTGTATGAGTCACTTTATTTTAAGGTGTCTTCTTAGTGTAATTATATATTTAAATACTGAATAATATTAATTAACAACATGTACTTACTATAGAGTTAGGGTAGGATTAGGGTTTGGTTGAGGATTAGTTGCATGTAATTATGCATAATTTACTGTTATTACTATGTAAGTACATGTAACATATGTAACACTGTAAAATAAAGTGTTACCAAATGTTCTTAAGTGTCCTTTTATTCCATTAGTATTATATCAACAGCAAGTTCATTTATTTTAAAAGTATACTTTTAAGATTTGAATCACCTTTTTTCTTTCCACAAAATGTTTGTGCTCTCTTACCGCATGCTAAAAAGTGTGCACTTTCCCACAAAAAGCACAGCTGTAATGAATAGTATGTGAATCGGGACGTTCTTCTTTAGATCTGAGATCTTGGATTTAGCGTCAAATCCATTCAGCTCCCAATGGGTTTTAATGATCTTTGCTAGTGGATAGAGATGAAATCCACAGAGAAACACTCAGGTGTGAAAAACTGACGTTCATCTACCAATTAACATCAATCCAGAGAGACAAAAGAGCTTTGATGAGTGAGTGAGTGTGTGTGTGTGTGTGTGTGTGTGTGTGTGCCACATTAAAGCACTTTACTAACATAAAAAAAGGTTTTTAAATGCAGCACTAGCAGATGTGATTTGATGGATGATTGGATTAATGAGCTTAAAAGGCTTAAAATGTGTGCTAACAGTATTTACAAATGGTGTTTACACATGTTTCAATAACATTATGATTGAATGCCAAACTAAACCTTCATGTTCCCAGGTTTCACTTCATCTGCAGGATGGAAAAGTTTCAGTGTGTGTGTTTATGACATCACAAGGCAAGCACAGCTCCTGCTGTTCATCTGGCGACACGTTTGTGTTTGAAAACCTCTTGCTCATTTTGATGTTCATTAGGTGTGAGCATCCACAGATCCGCGCTCGTTTGATTTAATGTTCGAGGAAATAAGATACAAGGAAATGGTATTTGATGCAAAGGTTTTAAGATATGAAGTGTGCGCGTGTTATCTCCTCCTTTCCAAACATGAAATAAATAAATCGAAACCTGAAATAAATAAATTGATATAGCAAAAAGTGAGTGAAAGGTGAGTTGTTAATATTCCGTGCGTGGCCGTTGTCTGGAATCGAATCACTCATCCACATCCATTAGAATAGGTGTTTACACAGACATGCATCATGTCTTCATAGTGTTTTCTTTCTGTCAGTCCCTCACTTACTGCCAATGCGATTCCACCAAAGATTACAGAGCTTCTCAAACCATTTGACTCTGACCTTGTGCTGTGTTTGTTTGATCATGTTTGAGATGCCCTTTCACCATAAATGTGTTGTGTTTCTTTGTAACAGTAAAGTCAAGAGATAACTGATATCTCATCAATATCCCTACAGGCTCTCAACCATCAGAAACACAAATATAAAGCGCCATTCTCAAAGTCAAAAAACATTAAAACAGTCAGTTTGGCATCTCTGTTTGAAAACATCCGCTAAAAATCAGGTTTCCAGAGTCAGAACCACATGCAAGGTTTGTAAGCACAGGTTTAATGTCAACTTTACTCTGATAAAATTAAGAAAAACAAACTAATACCTGAGGTCTTGATTCAATAAAATGTTTACCTGTTTAAAAACACATGCAAACTTCATTTATTTTTGGTATATATGTATACCTTTGTGAAATAGAAGAGCATTTAACTGTATTGAATGTGCACTTGTAGTGTACTTCAAATCTTAAAAGAACATTTAAAAATATATATATATGTTTAACTGTAATTGCATGAATGTTTCTTAACACACTTAAGTGTATATTTAAAAAAAAAACTTAGTAATGGTAAATGAAAAGTTTTATTTTAAAGTACATTTAATTTCATTATTAAATCATTATTTTAATCATCTATATAAAAAGTTTGCACTTTAAAGTACACTTATTTTGGTGTGTTGACTAACATACTAAAGCACATGTAAAGGATTTGCTGATAATTTTGATTGTTATTTACATTTAATATACATTTATTGTAAATTACATTTAAAGTTGATATATTTAAATGCACTAATTGCAATTTATAGAAATGCATGAAAAACAAGTTTCAATAGAAATGACATTATATTTTAGTTTAACATAAATGCTTGTCAGTACATTAGGCACTTGGTGATATTTCAAACACAATAGAAGCAATTATGAAATTACATATAAATATATACTTAAGTTCTACTTAAGTAGGTCAAAAACACTGTTAGTAGATTAGGGTTAGTAGAATAAGTTGACACTTGCAAAGTTACTTAATAATTAGTAGAATGTCTGTTGGGGAAGCATCAAAATAAAGTAGTAGACGGTATACTAATACTATAATGACTACTAGTTGACATGTAGTTGAAAAGTTACTTATAATTAGTAAAATGTCTAAAATGGACAATCAAAATAAAAAGTTACCTAAAACTGTATTTTCTTAATTTTTGTTTTGAAATGATAAATCCAGACAGTATCATCCTCTGCTTCACAATCTCTGTGAACTCTCAGACAGTAATATATATATATATATATATATATATATATATATATCAGTGATATCAAATAAACTATGCTTGTATCAATTGAATCAAATAAATTAATGAACTAAAATATTATATAGTGAGATTTACATTTTAGGACTGCACGATATATTGTTTTAGAATCGATTTCGCAATATGCAAATCCGCAAGTCACATTGCAGGATATGCGATGTCAAGTATAGGAATCTTATGATCTGTACGGACCACGCACCACGGTTTGAAACGCACGTGATTATGGATTAACTGCGAAGTTTAACCATCATAGAGTGAAACTTTATCACTTCTACGTGTTTTAGGTCCTGTCAGTTTAAACATTCAAGCGATTTTGAACTATTCGAGAGCAAGAAGATTTGCACACACAGAGCAACAGAGACAGCATGCAAACACTAAATTCCGTTTTCTTCCGCATCTATTTGTGTATACACTGGGTACAATTACCACAAACCCCTGCCTTTAAAAAGCACCGCTTCTCACATTTCATCCATAGAGACAATCTCCTCTCCTCATGTTTGATTTCGAGCAACATTACACAGATACACACCAGATTCAGTAAATCACTGCAAATATCACAGTCGATGTAACAGATGAGGGATGATGGAAGATTGAGCTTTGTGTGTGATTTAATTAAGCGGATGAATTCCAATGCTTCATAGAAGGACACAAAGACACAACAAATAAGCACAAAGTGAGAAATACAGCAGACAGCAGTCACCATATAAAGAATGAAGAGGCATCTGAGCGTGAATCTGAAGAGCAAAAACATGCCAGCGCATCTTAAACACATCAGTGTCTGTCGGCTGGACTCCTCTGAGTCACAGATACAAACGGAGACAAACTGCTCATGACACAGAACACTAGTGAAAGTTGTGAACGGGCCAGTTTGACTGCCACAAGTCTGTTGCTTAAGCTTCATGAGGTCTTCACGGGTCCACTTGGATCCGAAAGCCCGAGGTCCGAACCGAGACTCTGGTCATTTAAAAAAAAAAAATGATTTTTCCCAAATGGACATGGTAAGACCCGAATTCTTTTAAACTATGTCAGGCATTTAAAAAAAATATATATTTAAAACAATTCTATGACATTATTATCTCACTTTTTCTAAGTTCTCTCTGAATCCGCGCTTCTATGTGCAATGGACTCTATGCTAGGTTGCTTCCACATTTAGACTCATCAGCACGGATTAAAATAAACTTTAATTATATTATGGTCAGGTAAATAACATTACACCAAAAGTTATAGGACATAATGAGGTTACAGTGATTGAGATTTCAGCACTTCAGTGCATACTTGCGCGTTGGTGTTGTGCATTTTTGAGAAACACACATAGAAAAGGAACAAACGTTTATAACCTCACACACAGAGATCCATCAAGAAAAGAGCCACTCACTTCATTACACTGTGTTCATGCAGGGGTTTTTTTTTTGTGTGTGTGCAGAAGCCCTTCGCCGTAAATAGCATTGCAGACAACACTAGCAAATCCATGATTTGTCATGATTTGATCGTTTTAATTTTTATCGAGCCATCACTTTTATTTTTCCAATCCACTGGTCACAATTGAAAACCAAACTCAGAAATAACTTGTATCCATCAGGCAGGCAATAAAATAATGTAAAAATAAATAAGTAAATAAATAAATAAATAAATGAAAGTAATTTTTCTTGACTGACTGCGGGGCCGCTGGCTGTGCACACATCAATGCCGTTTACGTTCGGGTCCAGACGGGGTCGATCTCAGGTCTAATTTTATCGAGTCTGTTTTGGGTTTGTTTTTTTCTTTAAATATATATATATATATATATATATATATATATATATATATATATATATATATATATATATATATATATATATATATATATTTATGCACGTCGGGATTCGGGTCGATTCGGGTCGGGTACAGATTTTAGGACCCGAGAAGACCTCTAGTTTAGCGATCACATGACAAACCAGGAAACAAAAAAAGGTTTAGAAGTTTTAAGAATAATAAAGTTATTATACTAACTTTACAATTACATAGTTATATTTCTACTCCAATTTTTTTTTTTTATATAAACATTTAAATGGTGGCTGTCATAAAAAAATTAAGGATTTATTCAAACATGCATTAAATATTGAAGAACATTAAAAATTATAATGAATATGGTGCACATATTTAGCAAAATACTCCTCTCTAGAGTTTTCTAGCTGACTAACGAGTTTATGGTTGAGTTTATGGTAACTAGATATGGTTTTTGGAGGTAAACGAAGGTATTGATGTTTTGGAGGTATTGAAGTCTTTCCGTGGTTGAAGCACTAAGTGAGCGAGCGATTACATGAGACATGATACGGATTTCGATAAGTTGTACTGTATCTTTTAACATACCTTCAGATGTTCATTCATGTTTATTTTGCGCTGTAACTGGTATTAAAGCGGAGGAGATGATCAGTTTATGTGAGCTTCACCCAGCCGCTTCTCTTGAAATGAGGTGCTACAGCTATTATTCTTTTTTACAAAGTCTTAATTTAGTTTTTGGGGTCTACTAGAATAGGTTTTCATACTTAAATGTTAATTTTTCACATATTTGACATTGTTGCAGCACCTTTCTTTCTAGTCTACCAGTAATACTCTCGCTGAATTCAGATCCGCATACTAGTGTAACCAAAGTCCACTGAAGGCGTGCGGAGTAGTGATGGCAATTTCTAAACACCGCTTCATGAAGCTTCGAAGCTTTACGAATCTTTTGTTTCGAATCAGTTGGTTCGGAGCTTGTATCAAACTGCCAAAGTCATGTGATTTCAGTAAACAAGGCTTTGTTACGTCATCACTGTTTCGAAACACTTAGAAATGTCAATGGTTCACTGCTAGGGGGTGAGGATCTCTGTGAACCCATGAATCATGAGCAGTCACTGAGAACCATTGAAGTGTCTGTGGGTTTTACCTGATCTCTGATCAGTTTTATACATTTGTAGATGTTTTAATTAGACATTAGTTAAAAGGGATAATAATAGTTAATAGTCTCGTATAGGCCTGTTTATCTGAGCCATCCATAGAACAAACAAAACAAGCCCCGATAATTGATATAAGAACATATACACTCACCTAAAGGATTATTAGGAACACCTGTTCAATTTCTCATTAATGCAATTATCTAATCAACCAATCACATGGCAGTTGCTTCAATGCATTTAGGGGTGTGGTCCTGGTCAAGACAATCTCCTGAACTCCAAACTGAATGTCAGAATGGGAAAGAAAGGTGATTTAAGCAATTTTGAGCATGGCATGGTTGTTGGTGCCAGACGGGCCGGTCTGAGTATTTCACAATCTGCTCAGTTACTGGGATTTTCACGCACAACCATTTCTAGAGTTTACAAAGAATGGTGTGAAAAGGGAAAAACATCCAGTATGCGGCAGTCCTGTGGGCGAAAATGCCTTGTTGATGCTAGAGGTCAGAGGAGAATGGGCCGACTGATTCAAGCTGATAGAAGAGCAACTTTGACTGAAATAACCACTCGTTACAACCGAGGTATGCAGCAAAGCATTTGTGAAGCCACAACACGCACAACCTTGAGGCGGATGGGCTACAACAGCAGAAGACCCCACCGGGTACCAATAGGAAAAAGAGGCTAAAATTTGCACGAGCTCACCAAAATTGGACAGTTGAAGACTGGAAAAATGTTGCCTGGTCTGATGAGTCTCGATTTCTGTTGAGACATTCAGATGGTAGAGTCAGAATTTGGCGTAAACAGAATGAGAACATGGATCCATCATGCCTTGTTACCACTGTGCAGGCTGGTGGTGGTGGTGTAATGGTGTGCGGGATGTTTTCTTGGCACACTTTAGGCCCCTTAGTGCCAATTGGGCATCGTTTAAATGCCACGGCCTACCTGAGCATTTTTCTGACCATGTCCATCCCTTTATGACCACCATGTACCCATCCTCTGATGGCTACTTCCAGCAGGATAATGCACCATGTCACAAAGCTCCAATCATTTCAAATTGGTTTCTTGAACATGACAATGAGTTCACTGTACTAAAATGGCCCCCACAGTCACCAGATCTCAACCCAATAGAGCACCTTTGGGATGTGGTGGAACGGGAGCTTCGTGCCCTGGATGTGCATCCCACAAATCTCCATCAACTCCAAGATGCTATCCTATCAATATGGGCCAACATTTCTAAAGAATGCTTTCAGCACCTTGTTGAATCAATGCCACGTAGAATTAAGGCAGTTCTGAAGGCGAAAGGGGGTCAAACACAGTATTAGTATGGTGTTCCTAATAATCCTTTAGGTGAGTGTATACACTTAATACTTAATTTTTGTTAGATGATTAGTTAATTGCATTTGAAAGATTTCACTTTCAATAAAACATTTGCAATAGATTTGTAAAAGGTGTTTTTATGCATGTTTGGCCTGGGTTTTGTTGCATTCACACTGTTCTGACCAGCAGGGGTCGCCGTGGAGACGGGTGTCGAATTGCTTCGAAGCTTTGACACAATACGGCACATTTGCTTCAACTGTTTTAGTGTTTCACGAAGCCTCGGTCTGTCCATTACTAGTGTGGAGTTGAACCCATGTGCAGTATTACATCCCAAAGTGATCAAAGACTTGGCTTGACTTGATACATGAACTGGACTTGAGCATGAACATGAAACAAAACTCACCATCAGTGGTTACAGGAAACAATACTAGACAAGAGACAATTGAAACATGAGGTCTACTTATACACAGAGACTAATGACTAACAGTAACACCTGTGAACAATCAAGACAATAAACCAATAAAAAAACAGAACTAAGTATCACATGTCAAAAACAACTAATGAGAACATAAAGGTGCGTTCACGCCATGTTGAAATTACCTCGTAGAGCTCGTAATTACAGCTTGTAAGGCGGGAATTTTGTGAGAGCTCCTATTTGTACCACATGACTGCTGTACCACCTAACTAATGCAGATTAATTTAGCCGTTGATTGTGGTGCCATAGAAACACATAATTCCCAGTCGGAGGACGTGAACAGCTGCGAATGTAACGTCACATGCTGTCAGACTACAGTAATTACGACATTTACATTTATTCATTTAGCAGACGCTTTTATCCAACGCGACTTACAACTGAGGAATACAGGAAGCGATCCATCATGAAGAGGTGAAAAATCACAAAAAGTGCCTGAAATACTACGTTTTGGACATTGCTTACAGCAGCATAAGCTAGAATAGGGAGGGAATAGTTTTCTTTTTAACATGAGGTTAAGTGCTCATGGAAGAGATGGAGGTGGGGAGATCGTTCCACCAGCAAGAAACGGGAAGGATTTAATGCCTCTCTGTGGTGGTACAACGAGCCGTCGTTCCTTTGCTGAGGTTAAGCTTCTACACGGCGTGAACACAGCATAAAACAACACATTAATAACAGCAACATAACCCACTACAGAAAGTTGAAAATGTAAAAAGTTACTTTTTTACTTTTATGTTACTTTTTAAGGATTTAAACAAGCATTTTGAGTATTTAGGATGATGTCACACATGTGACCAAATGCTTTCAGCACTCCAGCAAGATCTCTTCTAACGTTTCTTATCAGAGACGACCACGACAGCAACACTGAAGGCCACCGTGCGAGATCTTAGAGGAACAAATAGGAAACAGCTTGTTAGTTCTCATGGCACAATCTCCCAGCATGCTCGTCTCATCTCTGAGCTGCTCACTGAGTCTGATATGAACATATAAAGCGTCTGCTGACTGAACTGACTGGAATCCAAATGCAGAAAGAAGAGGACACAGATCGCTGGTAACTGGGGATGATGGATGACTCTGGATCCTTCACTGCCACAATCATCTCATTAGTATTTGTAAAGAGTTACACAACACTGAAACATTCAACATAAACACAAGTAATCTAGGTGGGACTAAAAAAAAAATCAATGGATGAAGTTATTAAGAACCAAAATGGTTCTTCTATTACATCATTGCAAAAACAAAACCAACCTTTTGGAACCTTTATTTTTGAGTGTGGTGAACACATCATAAACAACTAAAGAGAAACGTTTGGCTTTTAATGGGACAAGCAAGCTGCAGTAAATGAAGGAGGTCAAGGCGTTGTGGTGCACTGGCACTGGGTGAGTGTTATGGGATTGAATTTGGCTTCATTTATTTTTTATTAAATCTATTTAATTTTTTAATAGATTATAATAGTCTGGATTTAATGGGTGTACCTTCTGTTTATCTGTTTATCTATTTACGAAATGTAGCACCTTGTAAGTACCCATGGTCGGAGCCAGCAGTATCTCTTCATTGGCAGCTTTAAGAAGCCATTAAGAAGCTCAGTTTCATGTCTTTAGACACAATATATGCAAACAAAGTCTTTTGATTATGACATTAAAATCAGGAACTAGTTGACAAACTAAAAAAGCAGTGGCTTCTCTTTTGGGAAATAGATCAGTGCACTTTCTCAAAAGTTTAGTGATAAGTTGGCTGCATTTTTTCATATATAGAAGAGAAAAGACTTTCAGAGGAGTTTGGTTTATTCCTGATGACAGAGAACTTCTGCAGGATTTGGAGCATCACCTGTACCTGATCAGTCATGTTACACAAGCCCTTTGGGAGCACAGGATGATACAGATTTTATAATGAAAAACTAAACCACCACCAGAGCACATTAAATAACATTTCAAATAGCTGGGGGTATTTAAAGAAAAAAAATTCATCTTCAGTTTTGTGGTATTTAGTTCATGTCTGCTTCTTTGAGCTCATTTTAAAACATTTCATGAAGTCCTCAACTAATGCAATCATGTTTTATTTGTAAATTAGGATACATGTTTGTATACATTATTATTATTATTTTTTTTCTTCTGGCTTTTAAATGATGTAATGTGTTTCAGATAATTATTTTAATTAAATAACTGTAAAAATCTCTCTCTCTCTCTCTCTCTCTCCCTCCTTTTACGTAGATTTTAACACCTTCCTAATTAAAGCACTGGGTAAATGAAAGCTCTCTGACGTGCTGGAACGATAATGAGAGTCAGAGAATCTGTTAATCTATAGGAGAAATCCTGGAAACAAGGTGTTAAAAATAATTTTTAATTTTCACTTAAGGGGGGATGTGTGAGATTTCCCACCATAATAGAAAAAGAGCGAACGTTTTCTGAAATCATATTTAATATTAATGAAATCTCTCTCTCTCTCTCTCTCTCTCTCTCTTTTTCTCTCTTTTTCTCTCGCTCTCTCTCTCTCTCTGCGTGGTGCATGTTGGGAGTGTGGTTGGCGCTTCTAAGGGTGATTGTGAAAAAGCTGTTTATTTTTTCTTATGTTTCTTTTTCCCTTTGTGTTTTTTTTTCTTTCCCCTCGTTATTCGTTTTAAGTTAAAATAAGGATGTAAGTTTCTATTGGGTGCCCGTGGAATATTAGACACCAGGATGGCCTAATCTATCACTCCGAAATGGGTGCAGGTGTGTGCCAGAGCCTGGCGTGACAATAGAGGAGTTGCTTGTAGTTGTGGGAGACAACGTAGTTTAGCTTCACGAATGAACAAAGCGGTTGTTTTTTTAAAAAAAATATGAATCGTTGATCAACCAGTTGACTGTGAGCGGAAACTGGGTTAAAGAAACATTTGTTCCAGGTACCCCACTATCCGCTCCAGCAACAAAAATCACAATTTCAAATTTCCCACCTTTTATCAGTAATGATGTAATCACAAAATAGTTGCAAAGATGTGGAAAAATAGCTATTAAACACATTACTTCTTTTCACCGCCAAGTCTTTATGTTTTTGACTTCGCCAAAGCGTACTTTGGAAGTTTCGTTCCGAGTTAATCAAGGAGAGAACTCATACATGATTTACGCAAGCACTGAAAACCTGAGGTGTTCTGAATGTGGTGACCCAAGCCACAAACGTTTCACATGTCCACATAAATACGATCAGCGGCCTTCTACATCGCGTGGGGATGTTAACAATGTGAATCAATATCAACAGGATACAGAAAAACAGAGAACTGAGTCACAGGAGACAGGACCCTCAGAAGAGGTGAGTGATGTTCATTTAAATGCTGGGTGTATTGAGCAGCCGGTCTGCGTTTCTGAGTCTGTAAATGATGAAACTGATAAGAGTGGAGGTCAGGGAGGTGATGATGGAGTATGTGAACTCAAAGAAACACAAGCAGGAGTTTCTGAAGAAAATATGACTGATGAATTAGATCTGTGGACTGAAAAGACTAACCTGCTGAGCTCAATTTTAAATGAAAGAGTGAAAAGAGCTCTTGTAAGGAGTCGTTTTTTAACAGCAAGAGACATGGACGCTCCTACTTCCTTTTTTTCCAACCTTGAGCGTAAAAAGAGACAAGAAAAATTCTTGTACTGCTTAAAAGACTGTAATGGTCGAGACACTTCTGATCAGATGGAGATGCGTAAAAATGCTGTGGATTTTTATTCCAGTCTATACGCTTCTGAAAAATCAGATGAGCAAAGTAGAAACAAACTGCTTTATGATCTTCCGGTTTTAACCTCAGAGCATAAATATTTTTAGAGACTGAACTTACCTATGAAGAAGTCACGGCTGCTGTTATGGGACTCTCTATAGGTCGTACACCTGGAATAGATGGACCGAGTTCTATAAGGCTTTCTGGCCTGTTCTTGGACATGATAACTTTGAAGTTCTTCTGAAGGAATCCTTCCTAAGAGCTTTCAGCATGCAGTCTTAGCTCTGCTCCCAAAGAAGGGGATATAACGCTCTTAAAGAACTGGAGACCTGTGGCAGTGTTGTGCTCAGATTATAAAATAATTTCCAAATGTTTGGCAAACAGATTAAATAATGTACTGCAAGTAATCATACATAAAGATCAATCTTACTGTATAAATAGATAGATCTATTGTAGATAATCTACATTTAGTAAGATACTTGTATGAGTATGCTTTTGATAATAAGTTTGAAATGGGATTTTTATCATTAGATCAAGAGAAAGCTTTTGATCGGGTGGATAACAGTTTTCTCTTTGATGCTCTAAAGGCTTTTGGTTTTGGTGATACTTTTATTTAAATGATAAGGTTATTGTACATTAAAGCCACACGTATGCAGAAGATGGCTGGTGGCTTAAGTATTCCTGTAAAAATTCAGAGGGGAATTAGACAGAGTTGTCCCCTTTTGGGCCAACTTTATAGTATAGTTATTGAGCCCTTGCTATGTAAATTAAGAAAAGAACAATAAAAAAAAGTCTGCAAATTAATTTTCTAAATTACCAGCAATCTGTCAAATTATCTGCATATGCGGATGATGTCACAGTTTTAATCAGAGATGGTGATGTTGAAGTGGTAAAGCATGCTTATGGAAAGGCATCATCAGCCAAAGTTAACTGGTGTAAAAGCGATGCTGTGTGGTGTGGTCAAGTTGTGAAAAGTCCATCACTTCCTGGTGGTTTACAATGGGGAAAGGCTGGTTTTAGATATCTAGGACTGTTTTGGGGGCAAATGAGTACAGAAAACTGGAGAAAGTATGTGTGCAGTTGTCTCATTGGAAATGGTTGCTGCCCCAGCTGTCCTATAGGAGAAGGGTGCTGATATGTAATAACCTCGTAGTCTCTTCCCTTTGGCACAGAATGATGATCCTTGAACCGCCAGAAGACCTTTCAAATTCAAATTCAGAGATGTCTGGAGGATTTTTTTCTGGTCGGGTCACCACTGGTTAAAGGCACCAGTGCTATATCTGCCAAGACAGGAAGGAGGACAAGGCCTAGTGGATATCAGACTTTCAGACTTCAAGTGGCTCAGAGACTCCTCTATGGGAAGGATGTGAGCTGGGCTGGCATAGCGTGTACCTTATTGAGGAAAGCAGGTAACATGGGACTAGATCGCCACGTGTTCCTGATGGATATAAACAAGATGGATCTTGCAGGATTAACATCATTTTACAGATCACTCTTGAAAGCATGGACACTTTTCAAGTTTTCTCGGGAATCAAACAATGCCAAAAGTTTGTGAAAGAGGAAAGAACCATTGCTTTTTAACTCTGCAATGAATCTGGATGTTTTTAAAGATGCATCACTCAGGAAAAGTCTGTGGGCTGCAAAAAATACTACAATTGGACACTTAAAACCTGATGGTGAATGTATATCAGCTGAGAATTTTGCTGGAAAACTGGGCATGAGATCAATTCGAGTGGCACAGAAAATCTTGACTCAGATAGCTTGTTTTTACTTTCCCTAGAAACTTATAATGGAGAGAGTGACATATTTGATTTCCCAGAATTGGAAATCGCAGCTGAAACTAAAAGCTGGGAATAAACTGAAGGTGGACTATTATCTTTCAAGACACATCAGTTGGGAGTTTTCAGTAATACAGGAAAAAAAATCACTGTACACACTGTGTGCAAAGAGACTGCATCTTCATGATCTTGCAAATGTAAAGGAGTCTAAATGGCAAGAGGTGTTTGGACTAGGTGCTTCTCCAAAGGGCAGCTGGGGGACCTTGTACAAGCCTCCTATTGAAAAAAGAACTGGTGATCTTCAGTAGAGGTTAGTGCATAGTATAATAGCTACTAACAGACACAGAGCACGTCTTGATCCACAGGTAAGGGAGTGATGCCTATTCTGTGGTATACAAGAAACTGTTTTTCATTTATTTTTAAATTGTGCCAGATTACAACTGTTGTTTCCAATAATACATGGATGGTGTCAGACCTTGGGGGAAGTCTTTTCACCTATGTTTTTTAATATATGGACCTAAATACAAAAAGAATAAAAAACAGGCTCATGTTTTCTTTAATTTTTGTATTGGGTTAAAATGGCCATTTGGTTGTCACGCAAAGAAAAACTGTGCGGTAATGAGTTTTGTGAAGCTGAATCAGTCCTCAGGGGTTTAGTAAGATCACAAATAAAAATGTATTACACTTATTACAAATTGGTTAATGACCTTGAAACTTTTAAACATAAATGGGGTGTAAATCAATGTATTTGTGATGTTGACAATGATGGATTTTTAATTTTTTTTTTAAATAGGTTTTTCCTCCACTCTTTCTCCTTCCCTTCTTCATTTATTTACTTATTTGTGATAATGTGATGTCCTGAAATGTGAAATGCAGTTTCTCTTTATGATTTTTCTGTGAGAGGAAAGACTTTTTAATTTTTGGTATTACGGTGTGTTTTAAAGTCTGTATATATAATATATTAGTGCTGTCATAATCGATTAATCGCATCCAAAATAAAAGTTTAAACGTTTTTTTCCAAAATAAAAATTTTGACAGCACTAATATATATATATATATATATATATATATATATATATATATATATATATATATATATATATACAGAACTGTGCAAAAGTCTTATGCACATTGGTATTTTCACACGAATTTTTTTTTAAGCCAGTTATTTATATATTTTACAGTAGTGTGTCAGTAGGAAATATCAGTTTACATTTCCAAACATTCATTTTGCAATTAATTGTAATAATCCAGTGAGATTTTTTTTTTTTTTTATGCACAAGAAGTCTGATAGCAGCTGGTCTGATCTCACCATCATCGAGTCTGTCTGTGATTACATGAAGAAACTGAGACGGACTAAATCCAGAAGAACTGTGGCAACGTCTCCCAGACACTTGAGGAAACCTACCTGCAAAACTACAGTACTGTGAAAAGTTTAGGCACTTGTCAGAATGCTTTAAAGTGAGAATGCTGTCAAAAATAATAACATAAATAGCTTTTATTTATGAATTAACTTCTATTAACTAAATCGATATTTGGGGTGACCACCCTTTGCGTTTAAAACGGCCTTTGTCACCTGCATCTATTCCTACACCTATTCATGTAGTTTTGCAGGAAGGTTTCTTCAAGTGTCTTGGAGACGTTGCCACAGTTCTTCTGGATTTTGTCCATCTCAGTTTTTTATGTTTCTTCATGTAATCACAGACAGACTCGATGAAAATGAGATCAGATCTCCATGTGGAGCATAGATACTATTGTCAGACTCTTTATGCATACAAAAATCTCACTGGATTATTAAAATTAATGGCAATTCATTTATAAATGTAAACTGATATTTCCTACTGACACACTACAGCAAAAGATATAAATAACTGGCTTAAACCCACTTTTTGTGTGTAAATATACTAGCGAGCCTAAGACTTTTGCACAGTACTGTATATATATATATATATATATATATATATATATATATATATATATATATATATATATATTAGTGCTGTCAAAATTTATATATACATAATAATTATACAAAGTACACACACGTACACTCACCTAAAGGATTATTAGGAACACCATACTAATACTGTGTTTGACCCCCTTTCACCCTCAGAACTGCCTTAATTCTACGTGGCATTGATGGTGCTGAAAGCATTCTTTAGAAATGTTGGCCCATATTGATAGGATAGCATCTTGCAGTTGATGGAGATTTGTTGGATGCACATCCAGGGCACAAAGCTCCCATTCCACCACATCCCAAAGATGCTCTATTGGGTTGAGATCTGGTGACTGTGGGGGCCATTTTAGTACAGTGAACTCATTGTCATGTTCAAGAAACCAATTTGAAATGATTCGAGCTTTGTGACATGGTGCATTATCCTGCTGGAAGTAGCCATCAGAGGATGGGTACATGGTGGTCATAAAGGGATGGACATGGTCAGAAACAATGCTCAGGTAGGCCGTGGCATTTAAACAATGCCCAACTGGCACTAAGGGGCCTAAAGTGTGCCAAGAAAACATCCCCCACACCATTACACCACCACCAGCAGCCTGCACAGTGGTAACAAGGCATGATGGATCCATGTTCTTATTCTGTTTACGCCAAATTCTGACTCTACCATCTGAATGTCTCAACAGAAATCGAGACTCATCAGACCAGGCAACATTTTTCCAGTCTTCAACTGTCCAATTTTGGTGAGCTTGTGCAAATTGTAGCCTCTTTTTCCTATTTGTAGTGGAGATGAGTGGTACCCGGTGGGGTCTTCTGCTGTTGTAGCCCATCCGCCTCAAGGTTGTGCGTGTTGTGGCTTCACAAATGCTTTGCTGCATACCTCGGTTGTAACGAGTGGTTATTTCAGTCAAAGTTGCTCTTCTATCAGCTTGAATCAGTCGGCCCATTCTCCTCTGACCTCTAGCATCAACAAGGCATTTTGGCCCACAGGACTGCCGCGTACTGGATGTTTTTCCCTTTTCACACCATTCTTTGTAAACTCTAGAAATGGTTGTGCGTGAAAATCCCAGTAACTGAGCAGATTGTGAAATACTCAGACTGGCCCGTCTGGCACCAACAACCATGCCATGCTCAAAATTGCTTAAATCACCTTTCTTTCCCATTCTGACATTCAGTTTGGAGTTCAGGAGATTGTCTTGACCAGGACCACACCCCTAAATGCATTGAAGCAACTGCCATGTGATTGGTTGATTAGATAATTGCATTAATGAGAAGTTGAACAGGTGTTCCTAATAATCCTTTAGGTGAGTGTATATTATATAAACAAACTTTTATTTTGGATGCGATTAATCTATTTGACAGCACTAATATATTATACATATTGTTATTGTTTCAGTTTCTTTTTCATGGACTTTTAGCTTCTCATTGTTTCCTATGTTTTTTTGGTTGTCATTGTTGCTTAGTTTGTTTTCGTTTGTTGTCATGGTTAGTCATTGTTCGATTTAATTTTCACACCTGTTCCTTATTTAGATCATTAGTCCATGCTGTATATATTGACCTGAGATCTGCTTGGCTCATTTTGTCTTCTTCCTCCACCTGAATGTTACAAGAGACATTAAACTAAATACAGACTGACCCAAACTCAAATGTACTCATGAACTCAAACTCATCATTTACTTGATTTATGTGACATTTTTAAAACATTTTTCAAACAATTATTTTACGAACCATTTCTCAATACTTCACACAATGAGCACAACATCAGTCTATGTGGGCTAAACTGTGGATCATTTATCATTGCTTTGGCACAAAATGCATTCAGTGACTGTATACCTACAGGCCAATTTTCACGTTTACATACTCTTTTCAAAACTCTTAAACCTAAGTTCTAACTTAATACAAACATGAATAAGACAGCAATTTGCTACATTTCCACAGTAATACAATATTGAAATATATTTTGAAAATTAAATACTATCAAAACAATTAGGTTTAGCCGAATACCTACACAGTCTTTCAATTTAATTACTATCCATACAAAAGATGAAAACTTGACATGGACCTTTGGATAATTAGTTTTCTCGTTTTTGTCTTCAAAGCAAAAAAACAGAGAAAAAAACATTTATTACACATTCAACCTTCTCATGAACATAAAAAAAAAACAATCTCATGTATTTTTCATGTTTTTTCATGTTTTTTTGTTTTTATTTGTAGTAAAATCATGGTTCATTTTCATAGTGCACCGCACAGCTTTGCCACAAAGATTTTGATAGTTGGTCAGTTAAATAAAACAGGCAGTGTGCCAAATATGTAGGCTGGGGGTAGGCTAGTTGTGGGTGCAGATGAGAAGTAAAATAATATTTATGAGATAAACTAATATTTCATGGCATGCGTAGGTGAATTCATGTCTACACAGAAGAAAGCCCTGTCTAGGCTCTGTCTAGCTCTGTTTGATGAAAAAGAGATTAAATGTAGTTGCAATAAACAAATAATCCATACAACTGTAGCAGCGGATGACTATTATTCTGAACAACTGATGGCGACACAGTGTTTGGTTTATGTTTGGTTGATGAATCAGTGGAAAGGCATCATCATCAGGCTTATCAGGCATAACCTTATGACCTAATACTCAACACTTGTTTCTTGAGATCTGGGGAATTTGGAGGCCAAGTCAACACCTCAAACTTATTGTTGTGCTCCTCAATGTGCTGATTCCTGAACCATTTTTGCTTTATGGCAGGGCGCATTATCCTGCTGAAAGAGGCCACAGCCACCAGGGAATACCGTTTCCATGAAAGGGTGTACATGGTCTGCAACAATGCTTAGGTAGGTGGTACGTGTCAAAGTAACATCCACATGGATGGCAGGACCCAAAGTTTCCTAGCAAAACATTGCCCACAGCATCACACTGCCTCCGCTGGCTTGCCTTCTTCCCATAGTGCATCCTGGTGCCATGTGTTCCCCAGGTAAGCGACACACACGCACACGCACCCGGCCATCCACATGATGTAAAAGAAAACATGACTCCTTCCATTGCTCTGTGGACCAGTTCTGGTACTCACATGATACTGGCGCTTTCGGCGCTGGACAGGGGTCAGCATGGGCTCATACACAACAACTGGCGATGCACTCTGTATTCTGACACCTTTCTGTCAGAACCAGCATTGACTTCTTGAGCAATCTGAGCTACAGTAACTCATCTGTTTGATCGGACCACACGGGCCAGCCTTCACTCCCCATGTGCTTCAATGAGCCACGACCCTGTCATCGGTTCACCACTGTTCCTTTCTTGGACCACTTTTGATAGATACTAACCACTGCAGACCAGGAACACCCCACGAGAGCTGCAGTTTTGGAGATGCTCTGACCCATTTGTCTAGCCATCACAATTTGGCCCTTGTTAGACTCTCTCAAATCCTTACGCTTGCCCATTGTTCCTGCTTCTAACACATCAACTTTGAGGACAAAATGTTCACATGCTGCCTCATATATCCTACCTACTAACAGATGTCGTGATGAAGAGATAATCAGTGTTATTCACTTCACCTGTCATAATGTTATGCCTGACTGGTGTATATATATATGTATATACAAAAATATACATACATACATACATATGTACACTTTATATTTATTTGAATTAATATTTAACAAATTAGAAAAAAAATATTTGAAAAAAAAAACAGACTGACTGTCACGCACAGAGTAACACGCGATCATGCAGGCTACAAATGCGCCACATACAATACTTCAGAATAAGTCTACAAGGTTTGTGAAATTAAATGTTTAATATATATTCAAAGATTTGTTTAAATTATATAAATGCATATTTGCTGAATGCTGACGGCAAATGAGAAAGTATAATACTGCTATAAAGCTATAATACTTTTTCATATACAGTTTACTTTCTTTGTTTAAAAGTTCTATCTAGTAACGTATTAGACAAAACTGTTAAACAGAGAATGAAGACGCTGGAATGGAAGTGCTTTGTGCTCAGGCAATGATGTTTTCAGAGCCGGCAAAATAAAAGTCCTGCTTTCAATACATCATCCAAACAGAATAACTTATCGGCCAATGCCGATATTTCACAAATGCCAAATATGCGCTTTTGTGATGTAGTAAACTTGTTCACCTGGCACAGCACTGCACTTCTTACTTCTTACTGTCTCTCTAAAACTAGGGATGCACCGATACCATTTTTTCAGAACCGATCCAATTCGATATAAAAAATTCTGAGTATCGGCCGATACCGATACCAATCCGATACTAATGCAGTTTTGTTTAAAAATTCAATGTAGAATTTCTGTATCTCAGTGTGTTGAACTGATAGTCACTCTTTTGTGAGTTAAACACAATCTACTAAATACAGACAACTTCATTATAAAGAAAAAAATTATCACAATCTATGACAAAAATACTATTATAAACTAGATGGTGGATAAATTAGATTAGTGGATAATTCAGCAGCAAAAGTTACTCTAGAAAAATCATGAGTGCACAATAATTGTTTAAAATCAAAACATTTAGTGGGGAAAAAATAAAGAAAACAATACAAGTAAATAAGTGTAGCTCTAAATCTGGCAAAAATGTTACACGTTGTAAAATACATTCATGAAAAACAAGTAAATATATTTATAGAAACAGGGCCTATATACTAAGAAATTACAGTTATTTTAAATGTATAGCACAGCTTTTTAATGATGCAGCAACATATTATAGATAGGGCAGAACAAGAAAGGCTATTAATAATCTTTCATAGCGCAAAAGTATTTTAATACGAATGGCTCCAGTACAGCGCGGCACAAAGCCCGTATGCGCATCCCATGCACAGGATGATGCGCTTGAAGCAACACAGAGTCACAGCGCTCCGTCCGCATTGAGAAGTTCAAAACACAAAGAAAAGAGATATCGACGCGTAGTGTATCTATCTATGCAATATTTTATTGAGCGTTTCTTTTAACAGTTTAACATTTCAGTTATCGCGTGTGAAGAACAATACAATCTCTAGTCCAGTGTTGTGATCTAACAGACACCCGCTAGAAAGTAACACGATTTACAGCAATAAACTCCAGCAAGATAGTAATTTTATGCGAAACCATAGACCGTTATCTACAGATCAAGCATAATAACAGGAACATTGAATCATCTTTGAGAGTTTCATCGTGTTGACTGTCGTAACCGAACGCCACATGCAGTTTAAAGCTGAATGGAGAATGACTGACAGACGCGGAGGGAAGCGTTCACGTGAACTTTAATTTAATGACTTAAATATTCATCTGTACCACACATTAAACTATGGAATGGCTTCAGAACACTTATAATATAGTGCACGAAGCGTTGATGATGCTTTATAATGATGTTTTTGTGGGGCACTGGGGCTTAACTATAAATTATTATAGTTTACATTTATATTAAATAAAAAGTTGCTTTTTTTGACCCCAAGTATTACTTAAGTGCATATTTATATGTAATTTCATAATTACTTCTATTGTCTTTAAAATATGGTTAAAGTGTACTGCCAAATGTACTGACAAGTGTTTATGGTAAACTAAATTATACTTTAGTGTAATTTCTAATGAAACATGCATTTTATTTTAAAGTTAAACTTTAAATGTAATACTGAATAACTCACAACTGTTAAAATTATAATCAAGTACTTTACATGTGCTTTAGTAGTATGTTAGTCAACGCATGGAAATAAGTGTACTTTAAACCACGACAAAAGAATGATTTAAAATGTACTTTAAATTATTACAAAGTGCAAATTTTAAAAGTGTACTTAAGTGTGTTAAGAAACAAAGTGTCATGAAAGTAAATTCAAGAGGCTATTTTATGTTTTATTATCTGCAAGTATATTTTTGTTAAATATTCTTTGAAATGCACTACAAGTGCACATTCAAAACAATTAATGCACTTCTTTTTCTCAAGGGTTGGTTTTAAATAGATCCCATTTGCATACATCATGTCCACAGTTCTCGGGATGTTATTCCAGAATAATCCAGCAGGAAGCTTGTGTTTTAAGATGACACTAATCACAATAACAAATCAAAGCATCAGGTTTACAGAAGGACTCAAAGTTCAGGTGTTACAGAGTGTCCTTCACCAGCTGGCAAACAGTCCCACAAACCAAAGCAGCATTAATATTCAAAGCGGAGAGAGAGCAGGTGCCATCAGAGGTTGCTAGTAAATTCATGCAACATGTCGCATACACAAATTATTCATGCCAAACAGCCATAGAATAGATCTCTCTCTCTCTCTCTCTCTCTCCATGTCTGTTTCCTCTGTTTATTAATAAAGCATCAGCTTACACTGTAAAAACCACAACTTGAAAACAAATTTAATTACTGATTTTGTTGTATTGGTTCAGCAAAAATCCACACTGTAAAAATCTTGTACAACAAAAAAAATCCTTGTATTAATTCGCCCTAGCCTTTTCTTAAGAGTTATACGAACTGAAAATAAGTTGTCCTTGTTGAGTCAACTTGACATTATTTGTTTTCTGGAGAGATGCAACTATTCTTTAACAAACTTTTTATCATTAATTCAACGTTTTGTGTATATTGGAAACTGAAGTTCTTATTAAGAATAAACAGGTACAGTCACCATTTTGCTGATTTTATGTGAGATTGTGGTCTTTGTAACAGTGTTTAGCAAAACACATAATTTGTTGCAAAGAAAACCATAAACAAAAATGATCAGGTGATCTAGATAACAGCATTATAAAGGGGGGATAGTTCACTACCCTTATTCCTGATCAAAAGTGATTATTTGTGAGTGATATATTATATTTACCAACAAAACTTTTATACAATATATCAGACATTCTGAATTTAGATTTTTAAATACATTGTGGGATATTTTTTTAGACACACGCACACAGACATCAAGAATCAGCATATGAATCTCAACACTGGTGACATGTTTCATGCCACAATGCATGCTGGGAGCCATGATTTTAATACTATGTTGGCTCCCAGCATGCATTGCGGCATGAAGCATGTCACCATTGTTGAGATTCATATACTGATTCTTGATGTCTGTTTCACTTTAAATTCAGAATTTAGAATGTATGATCTGCTGCAAAAAAGTTTTGCTGGTAAAATATTAATAAAAAAATAATCACTTTTGGTCAGAAATAAGATTAGTGATTTATTCTAGTTTATGAGGCTGAAAACTTGATCATCTTGTTTTTTTTCTTTTTTTAGCAACAAATTATGTGTTTTACTAAACACTGTTACAAAGACCACAAACTCACACAAAAAGCTAAGAGTCAAACTGCCCAACCAAAGGAAACACTCATCACCAAAATGGTGATGACCAACTGATTTTCAATAAAAAATCTAAACCTTTAATAACTTCTGTAATAGACAAATTTTTTTGAATTGGCTCAACTACAAAAAATTTGTTACAGAATAGTTGCACCTCTCCAGAAAACAAATAATGTTAAGTTGACTCAACTAAACGTTACTTTTTTTTTTCTTTTGTCACAGACAAATTATTTTCAGTTCGTATAACTGTTATTTACAAAAGTTGAGTCAACAAGAAAAAGCTAGGGTAAATTAGTACTAAGATTTTTTTTGTTGTACAACCTTTTTTTTTTTTTTACAGTGTACCAAGGAGTTTTAGCAAGTGATCAGACCAAAATTCTGACTGTGTCTCAGATCTGATTGACGAAAGCATCTATACTATACTATACTACACTCACCTAAAGGATTATTAGGAACACCTGTTCAATTTCTCATTAATGCAATTATCTAATCAACCAATCACATGGCAGTTGCTTCAATGCATTTAGGGGTGTGGTCCTGGTCAAGACAATCTCCTGAACTCCAAACTGAATGTCAGAATGGGAAAGAAAGGTGATTTAAGCAATTTTGAGCGTGGCATGGTTGTTGGTGCCAGACGGGCCGGTCTGAGTATTTCACAATCTGCTCAGTTACTGGGATTTTCACGCACAACCATTTCTAGAGTTTACAAAGAATGGTGTGAAAAGGGAAAAACATCCAGTATGCGGCAATCCTGTGGGCGAAAATGCCTTGTTGATGCTAGAGGTCAGAGGAGAATGGGCCGACTGATTCAAGCTGATAGAAGAGCAACTTTGACTGAAATAACCACTCGTTACAACCGAGGTATGCAGCAAAGCATTTGTGAAGACAGAACACACACAACCTTGAGGCGGATGGGCTACAACAGCAGAAGACCCCACCGGGTACCACTCATCTCCACTACAAATAGGAAAAAGAGGCTACAATTTGCACGAGCTCACCAAAATTGGACAGTTGAAGACTGGAAAAATGTTGCCTGGTCTGATGAGTCTCGATTTCTGTTGAGACGTTCAGATGGTAGAGTCAGAATTTGGCGTAAACAGAATGAGAACATGGATCCATCATGCCTTGTTACCACTGTGCAGGCTGGTGGTGGTGGTGTAATGGTGTGGGGGATGTTTTCTTGGCACACTTTAGGCCCCTTAGTGCCAATTGGGCATCGTTTAAATGCCACAGCCTACCTGAGCATTGTTTCTGACCATGTCCATCCCTTTATGACCACCATGTACCCATCCTCTGATGGCTACTTCCAGCAGGATAATGCACCATGTCACAAAGCTCGAATCACTTCAAATTGGTTTCTTGAACATGACAATGAGTTCACTGTACTAAAATGGCCCCCACAGTCACCAGATCTCAACCCAATAGAGCAATATGGGCCAATATGGGCCAACATTTCTTAAGAATGCTTTCAGCACCTTGTTGAATCAATGCCACGTAGAATTAAGGCAGTTCTGAAGGCGAAAGGGGGTCAAAAACATTAGTATGGTGTTCCTAATAATCCTTTAGGTGAGTGTATACCATACTACTATGATTTTTTGTTAAATAAGGGCCCATTTCATCCCTACTATGAAAATAAAGTTAGTATTTAAAGTATCTGAATATAATTATTTATAATAATTTGAATTATATCAATTATAAATATTAAAGCAGAGCATTAAATATATTATTATGAATTCTTAAAATATTTAAATTTAACGTGGTTATCAACAGTTTTAAAATCTTTTTTTGTTGTTCTACTGCATACATCTTTATGAGCCTCTCTCAGTGCCATAATTAATCTCATTCCAGATTAAATCTTTTCAAATACAGAATATTGCTTTAAATGATTCAATGAAATAAATCATTAATCTCATAATTTTAACACATCAGTACATGAAAAGTCAGTCTCATCGCTGGATTCTAGTAAATATAGCGTATTTTAGAAGATTTCTCAAACCAGTGTTGTCATCATTAACTAAAACTATTAAAAAAAATATTTTGGTAATTAAAATAAAATATATATCAAATATAATTATAAATAGTAAATGGTAAATGGCAAATGGCAAAAAAAAAACAACAACTAATAAATATGACAAAAGCATATAAAATTACTAAAACTTAAATCACAAAGAGCTCAAAATATCTGATTGGCTGCAAATAAAATGTAAATTGACAGTAACAAACATATGCTGATAAACAAATAAAAGGCATATGGGCTTATATGGCACACTTCCAGTAAAAAAATACCAGAATTGACACTGTATTTATAAAACTGGTTATGATTATAACAGAAAATAAAATAAAAATTATGTTTTGCCATGCCACTGTTTTTGTTCAAGTCAAGTCTTAGTTTTATGTTTTGCATTTTGAGTTTTAGTAAACTGCACTTGGGTTCAGCAAACTTGCCTTCCAGTGGACTCCATGTTACACCAGCCTTCAGATGAACTGAGAACAGCTTCATGTGTTCAGTCTCATGTCTGTTTGCCACGTGTCTATTCAGATCTGATGATAAAATGCCATAGAAAACTGATGCATTTTTCATGCACTGTCTCAGGAGAGAGAAAGCGAAAATAGATTTGTGGTGGAACTTGCAGCTCTATCGTCTCGAAAAGAGAACAGATCACAGCAGTTTAAGGAAAGTTCCAGGTTCAGCATAACATCAGCTCTGCGTCCTGCTGCCGATTACCACATATCATTTAATCTCGTCCCTCAGACTGTAAAAACAAACAAATCATGTGTGCAGTGATGCATTTATAATGGAGCTGTTTCAATCTATTCCTATCTTGAAATATAGAGCAGTCGTGGTCACTCTGAACTGTCATTGCATGAAAACAACCGTTGAAGACATTTTTATAGTCATGAGAGTGAGTAAACCCTAGTAAAAAAAAGAAGTTTATTAAGAAATAATACACTTTAAAAGAACATACTTAAGTGCAAACTGAATGTAATGTTTATAGACACTTAGCTGCAGGTTAACTGCAATAAAATATCAAATCTAAACAAATTAAACATCAAAATAAGTGTACTTTTTAAAGTAGGAAAAAATATATAAAACACTTTAATGTAATTTCTGTTGAACTGTATATCATGTATTAAAAAGTTTAAGCATTTAAAATATATTACCTTTAAATGTAATGTTGAATAACACACTACAGTTAAAATTATCAAGTACTTTACGTGCTTCAGTATGTTAGTCAACACATCAAAATAAGTATTCTACTTTAAAGCACGACAAAAGATCATTAAAACGATTTAAAATGTAAAACTTTTAATTTGACATTAAAAGTGTACTTAATTTTGTTAAGAAACAGTCATGAAAGTGTACTCTAAGCCTTTATTTTATTAATATTACCTGAAAATACATTTTTACAAATACTTACTGTGACTTCCTTAAAGGTACAGTTCACCTATTCTGCCATCATTCCTTTGTAATAAAGAAGTATACTTAATTGAATTGAACTGTGTATGTGTGTGTGTGTGTAGTAATTGTCAGAAATAGAGTAAAAACGGTAATATTGAGAAATAGACTAAATAACTGTTTTCTATTTGAATAGATTTTATTTAAAATGTAATTTATTCCTGTGATGTCAAAGCTGAATTTTCAGCATCATTACTCTTTAGTGTCACATGAGCCTTCAGAAATCATTCTAATATGCTGATTTGATGCTCAAAAAACATTTATTATTATCAATATTGAAATATTTCTGTAGAAAAAGTGATACTTTATCAGGATTCTTTGATGATTAGAAAGTTAAATGAACAGAATTTATTTACATTTATTAAGTGTATTTATTAGATTTATTAAATAGAAATCCTTTGTAACATTATAAATGTCTTTACTGTTACTTTTGATCAATTTAATGCATCCTTGACAGGGCTCCACGCTAAGGATTTGTTCTACTGGCCCAGCTGGACCAGTGGTTAAAATTTTTACTTGCCCACCACAAAAAAGAAATAATAAATAGTTATTGTCTTCATTGTTTTTGACCAGTAACCTTAGGGTTGTGACACCAAAAAATACTAGCCTAAATTTAATTTTCAAATATATAATTTTCAAAAATACAATAGCACAAATAGAATAGAATAAACATTCGATTAAAATAAACAGTGCTTTTTTATGTTTTTTAGGTAAGTCTAACAGTAATTTTCAGGTAGAGAAAATGAATAATCATATGTAAAATAGCACTACATAGCCTTCAATGTATGAATTAAATATAGATTAATCCTTATTAAAGTTACAAAAGTTACTCAGTCAAGAGCAGTGAGTGATTCATTTTTTTTCTTTGTCCTTTGTTATTTGATAAACAAAGACACGCAGTCTGACGGCAGTTTCACACTGCACGCGCAAGCAGTGCGGAGGCAGCGCAGAAGCTGTGCGTATGGAGAGCGGGAGCAGCGTGCACCCATTGTGCTTTCACACTGGCAGCGTTTGTCGTGCGCAGCTGAACCGTGGCTTGTGTAGTGCAAATACAGACAAATATCGTCCATTCTGTCACATTTTCCGGTTTTCTCCTCCGACCTGTCTGTCTCGTGCTTTGATTTGTGATGGGCAGCATATATCTGCTGCAGATGAGACCGGGTTCCCCTCTGTCCCAAACACATATGCATATAACATGCTGTACATAGGTAGTTTACATGATAAAAATAACCTTGAAGTTAAGATATGCCTCTAGTTTTAATCATTTAAACATGCCTTTGAAGTTTGGGCAAAAACTTTTGGTTTCCTTGTATTTATTTTTTTATTTTTTTCACAGTGTTGATGTCATATGGTGCTTGTGAAACACACGGAACACTTCACTACATGATTTCATGTTGAAATTTGTTATTTTTCATGTTAATCAGGTCAATTTTGATCAAGAACAATGCACTGTGGCTTTAATTCAGCGTGAGCAGCGCAGCAAAAATAGACTCGGCGCCGAAACGATCACGGCACTGCCGCTTCTGCTCTGCTCCTGTGACACGCTGCTGCACTGCCTCTGCGTGCGGTTTGAATGCTCTAATCTGGTAACTTGGGCGGCGAAAAAATACACTCTGCTAACGCGTGCAGTGTGAAACCGTCCTGAGAAGCAGCTTTCTGGGCGTGTGCGTTTCGGCTGTATGCATACACAAAACTTCTCACACTATTGAATTGAGTTCTCTTTTGCGTCTTCTTGCACTTGAATATTTAAATTGGCAAGACACATGCAAATGAACTTTTGTGATGCAGCACTGGCACAATCGGGCAAGTGACAGTTGCATCAACTGTCCCAAGCGACGTTTATGCTGGCCCCGGGCCATTGGGCAGTCCTTATTGTTAAGCCCTGCTTGATGAATAAAAGTATTAATTTCTCTCTCTTTTTTAATCTTACCACAAATGTTTGAATGGTATCATTGTTTCCACAAAATGTTAAGCAGCAAAAACAGTTTTCAACATTGATAGTAATAAATGTTTCTTGAGCAGCAAATCCTATTAGAATGATTTCTGAAAGATCCTGTGACACAGAAGACTGAAGTAATTATGCTCAAAATTCAGCTTTGATCACAGGAATTATTTTTTATTTTTTATTTATTAAAATAGAAAACAATTATTTTAAATTATAATAATATTTTACAATATAACTTGTTTTACTTTATTTTTGATTAAATAAATGCAGCCTTGGTGAGCAGAAGAGACCTCTTTCACAACACTTTTTACAAAAAAATGTAAAGTTTCCAAACTATATATAGTCATAACGATCAGGCATAACATTATGACCACCTTCCTAATATTGTGTCCTCCGTTTGCTGCCAAAACAGACCCTGAAGGTGTGCTGTGGTATCTGGCACCAAGATGTTAGCATTCGCCTGTTTGATTGGACTGCACAAGCCAGCCTTTGCTCCCACAGGCATCAATGAGCCTTGGCCGCCCATTACCCTGTCGCCGGTTCACCACTGTTCCTTCCTTGGAGCACTTTTGATATATACTGACTACTGCAGACTGGAAACACCCCACAACAGCTGCAGTTTTGGAGATGCTCTGACCCAGTCATCTAGCCATCACGTCTGGCCCTTGTCAAACTCTCTGTTACGCTTGCCCATTTTTTCTGCTTCTAACACATCAACTTTGAGGACAAAATGTTCACTTGCTGCCTAATATATCCCACCCACTAACAGGTGCCGTGATTAAGAGATAATCAGTGTTATTCACTTCACCTCATAATGTTATGCCTGACTGGTGTATGTATGTATGTGTATATGTGTATATGATATGACAATACAATTAAGCGCACTTCTTTATCACAAGGAAATGCTAACAGAATGTTCTGGGAGAACTATACCTTTAAGGAAGTCACAGGAAGTAAAACTTGAATTCTTCTAGACGGGTTTCTGAAATGATCCTGGAATAAACACACGTCTGTTCTGACAAGAGCAGCAGAGAGTTTCTGAGCGACACGAGGCAAACTATTATGATTTATTCACTCCAAAAGACACAGTGATCTGTTCTCCATCCAGAGAGAGCGAGACAGTCAGAGAGACAGACAGTGTGTGTTTATGTGAGTAATGATTGCTGTGTTGTGATGTGTTATTCATTGAGTCTGGTGATGAATGACTCCCTTCAACACCAGATAGAAGAGTCAAAGTAAAATTACATTTCACAGCGTGACACACACACACCTAATGACAGAGTGACACAGATTAGCTCTGTCATGCATGTGTGTTACTGTAATAACTCATGTTAATTTTACTCTGCACTGAACTCATGACTGACGTAGACCATCACTGACCATCCTATGTACATCGCACACCAAAACACCAAGATCTTTCTCAAAACATTAAGCTTGTATCTGATTGGCAGACCTTCCACCAGTCTCATACAATGAGAACTTGAAAGGGAGAATTAGACAAAGTTTGTGAACGTCATGAAATCAAATGTTTGAAAGGAATATCAAGTGTTAAGTAAATAAACCAGCATAAGTGAATATTTTTTTTACCCTTGTGAAAAAGAAGTACACTTAATGGGTATTGAATGTATTGAATGGGCACTTGTAATGTACTTATGTATATTTTTTTAAAAACTGTACCTGCAGATAATATAATAGGCCACTTAAGTGTACTTAAAGAGAGCATACTTTCATGACTATGTTTCTTAACACACTTAAATACTTTGTAATCAAAAATTAAGTTTTACTTTAAAGTAAATTTTATATAATTGTTTTAATAATCTTTTGCAGTTCTTAAATACACTTATTTTAATGTGTTGACTAAAATACTAAAGCACATAATCTAAAGTACTTGATTATAATTTTAACTGTAGTGTGTTATTTGACATTACATTTAAAGTACAACTTCATCCTTACAAATGTATATTTAAATGCATGTCATACAAGTTTTATTAAAGTATATTTTAATTCACCATCAATGCTTATCAATACATGCAATACATGAAATTACATGCAAAGATGTACTTAGGGTTAGTTCACCCAAAAATGAGCTAACTTGCTGCCTGCTGCCTAGATGGTAATCAGAAGATTGTTTTTAGATTCCTGCAAAGAGCAAGCAGAGTCCTCTGCGGGTCCTGCTTGGTAAACCCGCAATACTTAAAGGGATAGTTCACCCAAAAATGAAAATTCTGTCATTAATTACTCACCCTCATGTCGTTCCAAACCCGTAAGACCTTCGTTCATCTTTGGAACACAGAGGAAGATATTTTTGATGAAATCCGAGCTCTCTGACCCCTTCACTTCCAAGGCCCAGAAAGGTAGTGAAGACATTGTTAACATAGTCCATGTGACTACAGTGGAGAAGTGCATTTCTTTTTCACAAGGGGAGTTAAATATTTAAAATAATCTTAATTACAGAAACTCTGATCACAAACTGTGATTGGGTGACCTAATAACACAATGGATGTCAGTTTAACTGTCCAAGAAAAGAGTGTAACCTCCGGGGTTAAAGGTCACATCAGACATTGAAGTGTAATTATTAATTTGCTCAGCACATGACCTCAGAGTGCGTAACCTTTTAAAGTCTGAACGCAGGTTAATGACGCCTCGAAAGCATCTAGATAAAGAAAATATCTTGCTGCTGATGTCAGATAAACCTGCGTGTGTCTGTTTTTAGCTGAATCTCTGTATAATGAACTGCTAAATAATCCTGTGTTTCTGCTGAGAGAGGAAGATCTTGCGAACGGAAGCAGGAATTTTCAGGAATCTGCATTCTGTGCTCTTCTGGGGTGAAGAGTTCTCCAGCGTACAATAGAGATTTTATAGCAGATGTTTTTATCTCTTTATTGAAGGTAAGTATTTGAGATACGCTCCAGCTGTAGTGTTTAGGAGATCTGCATTTAGTTTTAACAGAGTAAATGTTTGACTCTCTCTGCAAGAATATGCAGAAAATGGTGCTTGTGTATTTTGCAGTTAAAATATGGCATGATTAAATGACATAATGGCCAAAAGTAATTTTCCTAACCAGTCAGCCCAGATGGAGTCCACTAGTACTGCCCTGGTTTTGGAGGGAAATCTGCAGAATTATGTGGAATAGATTTAAATCTGGTAAAATATGTTAAACAGAGATAAGAGAACTGCACAATTATTAGCAGTTAAAATGATAATAAATTAGATATTTAAAAAGTTGTGTAGAACTTAGTGAAGAACAGGTTTCAATCAGAGGTTTGGTTTTCTTGATGTGTGTGCGTGTGTGTATGTACAGTGTGAACTGTATGTGTGTGAATTGCCTATGTGGGCATGTTAATGTAAAAGACAAAAAAAGTTACATATTAATTCAAAATAAACATAATTCATTTCCGAAAAAAAGAAACCAAATTGCCTTCCTGCAGCTCAAAAATTAGATAATGGCACCAGCAGTGCAAGGGCCTTGGGTTTGATTAATGCATAAAATGATCAAATGTAAACCTTGAATGTAATGGAAGTCTCTTCAGACAATCTGCCAATGCATTAATGTAAATGTTCCAAATTGTATGTGAGATTTCATTCATAGAAATGTGCCATTTCCGCTGTCATAGACACATGTATGAATTTAATTTGTTTAAAATAATAAAAAATATTTTATGCATGTGAAAACCAATTAACAAAGTAACATGATTGTAATTAGGTCTGTAGATGTAAACTTGCAGGAATACAATACACAATAATTACAGCAGACAAAAGGTGAGAATACTATACTGCATTACTTAGATCTTACATTGAAAAAATATATTTTTTGTTTGCAACATATGAATCACTAATAATTCATTCTATTGTAGTGGATGTTTTACTAGTGACTGGAAATTTTTAGAGGTTCTTAAAGAGTAGTCTTATATTTGTTCAAGATTTTAAATGTTAAATACTCCTTACCACAGATGAACATCCAAATATCTTTTGAAAGATGAACAGGTAAAAGAAGCCTTAGTTGACGTTCAATTGTACTATAGAAGTGGTGTTATCCAAGCTTATTACACGGCTCTGTGGAATACTTGATTCTGATTGGTCAATCGCGCATTCCAGCGGTATGTTATTCCCAGATAACAACCGCCAAAGTGAATAACACAACGCTCATCCGGGTACTACGAGTTATCTTGACCGGTACTTCTTATATGCTTAAAGTGTCACTCCGCTGTCGTTGACTGATGGAAGACTTCAAGGGTTAGTTCACCCAAAAATGAAAATTAGCCCATAATTTACTCACCCTCAAGTCATCCTAGGTGTATATGACATTCTTCTTTCAGACGAATACAATCGGAGTTATAATAAAAAAAGTCCTGGCTAATCCAAGCTTTATAATGGCAGCGATTGTTGTTCTGTTAAAAATGCCATAAAAATGCATCTGTCCGTCAAATAACGTGCTCCACACGGCTCTGGGGGGTTAATAAAGGCTTTCTGAAGCGAATCGATGCGTTTGTGTAAGAAAAATATCCATATTTAAAACTTTATAAAGTAAAGTTAAGGGCGATCGCCTTCCGTATTCAATTTATGGGAAAAGTGTTAAAAGTGCCTCTGCAGTTCAAATGCTTACTACCAGTTACGGTCGTCAGACGTAGCGTATGCATTTTTAATTGCGATAGGCACTTTCAACACTTTTTCCACGGAAGGCGATCGGCCGGAACTTTACTTTATAAAGTTTTAAATATGGATATTTTTCTTACACAAATGCATTGCTTTGCTTCAGAAGGCCTTTATTAACCCCCCAGAGGCGGGTGGAGCGCGTTATTTGATGGAAAGGTGCATTTTTTATGGACTTCAAAAACAGAGCTACAACTATAAAGCTTGGATTATCAAGGACTTTTTTTAATATAACTCTATAATTTTATTCGTCTGAAAGAAGAATGTCATATGCACCTAGGATGACTTGAGGGTGAGTAAATCATGGGCTAATTTTCATTTGTGGGTGAACTATCCCTTTCAGCATTAATTTCAACATGTATGGTAAAAACTAATATTTTCAGCAATAGATAAAGGCTTAAAGCAGTTTGGAACTGTTTTTCTTCGCAAAAGCTTTGCGTAAGAGCTAATAAAATATTTAAACTCAAGACAATATTTTGTGTCTAATTTACTTGAGAGTAGCCATCCAGTCGGTTGTTAACGCAGAATAAACCTTGACAGTGTGATCAGGTTTATTCTGGATGTACATTATCCCTTACATATTGTGTGATTCAGTGTTATAATTGCTGGTGTGTGTAGGAGCTCAAGTCATTATCTTAATGCATCTGACTTGGGAATACAGCATTATCATACATCAGGATGAGAGAACATAAAAATGCATTTTGACACTGATATGAAGGTGCTACAGCTCCCAACTTTTATTGGTTTTAAAACTCAGTTTTATGAGCTGTTAAAACATGAACTCATCTGTTAATTGTATGTGTAAAAGATGTTTTTTTTTTTTATTATTATAATTATTATCAGGAAGTTATTCTTCATGCTGTTTTAATTTGTACTTCTGCAAGACACTTCGTGGTGCATTACAGTGTCTTTATTTTCATAGTTTTATTTTCTCTCCTTTGTTCTCTGTCTACTGGTGAGCAGTAGAAACAAATAATAAACAGAAATCACAAAGGAAATCCATCAAGTCTAAAAGTCTCAGTTGTGGGACTGTGAGGAAGGCAGTGGGTGTTTAGATGCACAAAATAATCACAAAAATAAAAAAACAACACATTCACAGCAACCCTCTACGCACACCTTGGCAATATAATCGCCATTGGCTAGTAAATTTTTGAGTTTGCTCGCCCGACTGATATACTGTTTTATTTATATTAGTGCTGTCAAATTGATTAATCACGATTAACCGCATTCAAAATAAAAGTTTGTGTTTACATAATATATGTGTGTACTGTGTATAATTATTATGTGTATATAAATACACACACATGTATATATTAAAGAAATGTTTTTTATATTTATATATAAACTATTTATATGTATATATAATATAAATTATATAAATATATATACAGTATATACATGCAAATATTTCTTAAATATATACATTAATGTGTATTTATATATACATAATAATAATATACATAATATATATATACACATAATAATTATACACAGTACACACACATACAGCCCTAATATATACACTCACCTAAAGGATTATTAGGAACAAATAGGAAAAGAGGCTACAATTTGCACAAGCTCACCAAACAGTTGAAGACTGGAAAAATGTTGCCTGGTCTGATGAGTCTCGATTTCTGTTGAGACATTCAGATGGTAGAGTCAGAATTGGCGTAAACAGAATAAGAACATGGATCCATCATGCCTTGTTACCACTGTGCAGGCTGGTGATGGTGGTGTAATGGTGTGGGGGATGTTTTCTCAGCACACTTTAGGCCCCTTAGTGGCAATTGGGCATCGTTTAAATGCCACGGCCTACTTGAGCATTGTTTCTGACCATGTCCATCCCTTTATGACCACCATGTACCCATCCTCTGATGGCTACTTCCAGCAGGATAATGCACCATGTCACAAAGCTCAAATCATTTCAAATTGGTTTCTTGAACATGACAATGAGTTCACTGTACTAAAATGGCCCCCACAGTCACCAGATCTCAACCCAATAGAGCATCTTTGGGATGTGGTGGAACGGGAGCTTTGTGCCCTGGATGTGCATCCCACAAATCTCCATCAACTGCAAGATGCTATCCTATCAATATGGGCCAACATTTCTAAAGAATGCTTTCAGCACCTTGTTGAATCAATGCCACGTAGAATTAAGGCAGTTCTGAAGGCGAAAGGGGGTCAAACACAGTATTAGTATGGTGTTCCTAATAATCCTTTAGGTGAGTGTATATATATATATATATATTCATTCATATATATATTCAGTGTTTCTGTAAGAAAAATATAATAGTAATAGATCATATTAATTATTAATAAGATAATACTATTACTACTAATTCTACTATTAATAACAATATACAACGCACTAAAGACTGATGAGCTGCTGGGTTCATGAATATTAATCACGTTGTCAGCGTTGCTCAAACTTATTTGCTGAAATCAAAACAGTGAAGGTAATGGACGAGCGCATTAGTCCCGCCCACTACCGCATATCTTCTGCTTGTTCTTAAAAGCTGAATAATTCCAAATGAACTGTTATTTTGAAAATACAACAAAGAATATTGTATCGTGTAACGCAGCGATTCTGCGTGGTATGTAAGACTCTCTCTCTTTGCGCGTGTGTGTGCGCGTGTGTGTGTGAGAGAGAGAAACACGGCGCTCTCTCAAAGCGACAGCGAGTTGTGCGCCTTGAGTTTACGGTACATCAAATACAGGCACTGCGTATCCATTGAGCTGAACTGAAATAGACAGATCGCTTGACAAAGAGCGAAACTGTTTCTCTGAGTGTTCAGTGAGTGAAAATATATCAATGCTAAACTTATTCTTAGCCTCTAACACACACACACTGGCGAGTAAAATCTAAGCATTTATTAGCCAATGGCTAATGATAGATATTGTTTAGTCGCCCAGAGTGAAGATTTACTTGCAAATGAGAGTGATTTACTCACATTGTAGAGGGTTGCACAGACAAATTCTGTTCATATCCACAAAGATACATTTGAAAGTTAAAAATTGTGTAACTTTGTAGCAACAGCATGCCCACTAGGGGGCCTCAGTGAACCTCCAGGGGGGACGCGAGATAACTTAAAATGAATTTAAATATATTAATATAATTCATTAATTGTATTATTAATATGTAGCTAACAAAGCACCACCTCTTTCGTACATATTCTGTGATTGTTTCGGGGCAGCCCAAGCCATTTCTCAGCGCACTGTTTTTTTAAATACAGACTGAACGGCTCTCTAAGTTGGATAAAGAAAACCAGTGTCGCTAATAAAGTTTTGGTGGATGACGATTGTAATGAAGGTAAAGTCACAGTGACATACAGGAGTCGTACATTAGACATGCGCAAGTCTGTTATTATTGACGCGCTAACAAACCATGTAGCCTATGTGCGCTCTCGGCTCACTGATTGCTATAACATCGTATTTCTGCATGAACAGAGTACATTATTTTGCGTAGTTGTCAAAATAATGTACTGTGAGTGTTTTATAATGGATGTTAACTGAAGAAGCATGTTAACCCTGCAGTTTTTGTAAAATAAGTTTTCTGTAAAATATAATAATTATTATTATTATTATTATTATATTTATTCTTAAATACTCTATTTTTTATTTTTAATAATGAAAATGTTATTGTAATAGTAATATTTCTTATTTCGTTAAATATATATATATATATATATATATATATATATATATATATATATATATATATATATATATATATATATATATTATTAGCAATAATAATAATCATAATAATTATTATTAGTTATAATATATAAGCACAAAACTTCGAACTTTATACACCATACACCAAGGACTCCAGGAGGATGGTAGAGGGCAACATGCACAGGAGTAAGGTACAGAAGATCATTGGCTGAGCTTTTTTTTTCATTAGAGGAAACAGAAATGCCCACCAAGCTGAACCATTAATTTAACTGGTTTGACAGCAAAAGCAGACCAAACTAAACCAGGTCTTTAATAGTTTGACCCAAACTGGACATCACAGCAGAGCAGGTGAACAAGGAAATAAAGATTATCCAGTAGGATCTGAGGACCAATACTGAGGATTTACCTCCATCCCTAATGACTGCAGACTAGTATCACCAATACTTCACATCTTGAAGACTCTGTTCTGGCCCACATGAGTCCCCTATTGGAGCCCAGAATCATGTCGGATTGTCCGTCATCTAAATGCTGCCAAAATTCTGCTGTCACATGGACATCGCTGTCAAAACTGTAAGGATTGTTTCTGTAGGAAGAGATGCAGGTGGACACTTCCATGATCTGACGAATCACACGCTGTCTGACAGGCAGACCACAGATTGTGAGACTGCAGAAGTGTGTGTCTGAGCAGGTGGGGACTAGCACAAGTGACAGCTTAGGTCATTTGATGTGTTTCACAAGATGCTTTGTGAGTTCTTCCAAAGAGAGTAACATCCTAGGGCTGTGCCTCAGAAATGATCTAACTTGCTGCCTGCTGCCTAGATGGTAATCAGAAGATTGTTTTTAGATTCCTGCTAAAAGCAAGCATGCAGAGTCCTGCACGGGTCTTGCTTGGTAAACCCGCAATACTTAAAGGAACACGCCAACTTTTTGGGACTTTATTCACTGTATCCCCCAGAGTTAGATAAGTCCATACATACCATTTTTATCTCTGTGCGTGCCATAACTCTGTCTGATGCACCCACCGCTAGCCTATCTTAGCACAAAGACTGGAGGTAAACAGCTCCATTTAGCCTACTGCTCAGTAAGTGACAAAATAACGCCAACATTTCCTATTTACATGTGATGTGTATAGTTACATCGTGTACTAAGACCGACGGAAAATGAAAAGTTGCAATTTTGATATGGCTAGGGACTATGCTCTCATTCCTGCGTAATAATCCAGGAACTTCGTAATATCATTGCGCCTGCTGCACCCATAGTACTGCAGCAAAGTTCCTGGATTATTACGCAGGAATGAGAGTATAGTCCCTAGCCATATCGGTCTAGAAAATTGCAACTTTTCATTTTCCGTCGGTCTTAGTACACGATGTAACTATACACATCACAACATATATATAGAAAAATGTTGCTGTTATTTTGTCATTTATTGAGCAGTAGGCTAGGTGGAGCCGTTTATGGCACGCACGGAGATAAAAATGGTATGTATAAACTTATCTAACTCTGGGGGATACGGTGAATAAGTCCCAAAAAGTCGGCGTGTTCCTTTAAAGGGTTAGTTCACCCAAAAATGAAAATTCTGTCATTAATTACTCACCCTCATGTCATTCCAAACCGTTAAGACCTTCGTTCATCTTCGGAACACAAATTAAGATATTATTGATGAAATCCGAGAGCGCTCTGACCCCTCCATAGACAGCAATTTAATTAACACTTTAGGGATGGAACGGTATGAAAATTTTATATCACGATTATAGTGACCCAAATTATCACGATTATCAATATTATCATGGTTTTGTTCAAATGAGATGAAAGTGTTCAAAAAGAACTGATGTACACACTGAAAACAGCAAGATTCAAGATTCTATTCTGTGGGATTTCCTTCCTTATAATGGCCGTCGTCAATAGCAATGCATTATAACACAGCGCACATCCACGTATCACAACTAACGTGCTCTCTCGTTTCATTCAAATGCAACTTGCGTCTCTGTTTTTGATTGTATTGAAAATAAAATCAGAGGACTTTACTATTAATACTACTATAATTATTAATATAACTTCTTGTGATCATCTTGTCTGGATGATTGTTTTGTACACTGTACAAAATGGATTTATAAACAGGTAAGATTTAAAACATTAATCTCAATTCAATATGTCCCTGTAATTATTTATGTGGTAAAGAAAATCTGTGTAATAAGTGTACATTATAATATACATTATTATCCCTTAAATGTCACTCTAGTCTTGTCTGAACTTGTTCGTTCGTCTTTGGCTCAAAGCCACTTGCTGCGAACTTCATGGAAGCTTCACAGAGAAAATTTCAACTCAAAACATTGTGTCCAATTATTTCCCAGACATAGTTTTGGTATTGAGGTCAAAGTCCACTTGCCTTACGCTCGCTATACAACAGTGGGTGGTCACGAAAACGACTCAGCAGATTTGACGTTTTTGCCCCTATAGCAGCGACTTTATTTTTGCATGTTCTGCAGACAGGGTGACCATACTCGATTAAGTTTCCCTCAGGACTTTTGTAAAAGCCAATATATGTCCAAACCTTAGATTTGGTTCTTTTAGAAGGCTGAAAAATCTCCCAGCACTGTCACTGCCTTCTGCCATTTCTTCTCATTCAAAAAACAACGTTGCACGCTGCGCCTGTGCCTGCGGCAGACTGATGCTGGCTGGACAGGATTTACCGCAAGTTTTCAAAATTGTGATAATCAAACACGGTTTTAATGATAATTAAATTTTAAATAATATTACTAACCGTCAGTACATTTTATCGTGGTTTATTGTGAAACCGGTAATCTTTCCATCCCTATAACACTTTCAAGGCCCAGAAAGGTTAAAATAGTCCATGTGCCTCCAGTGGTTCAACCTTAATTTTATGAAGCGATGAGAATACTTTTTGTGCGCAAAAAACAAACAAAAATAACAACTTTATTCAAAAATGTATTCTAGTCTGTGTCACACTCTTACGCTGTTGACGCAGTGTAAACAGCGCAGCACTTCCAGAACGCCGGCTTACCATTGGTACCAACGGTTACCATTCACGTGAGCACCACAACGCATGCACACAAATCATTCTGCCATAGAACTAGGAAGCGCTGCACTGTTTACACTACAAAAGAGTAAGAGACCACACCCCAAACCACACCCGCAGTAAGCAGCATAGAAAACATAACATTTATTCAAATTGTGAATGAATAGAGAAAGCGAGCAAAGTGCGCTCCCTTTATAAACAGTGAAACTGTGCACCATAAATCTCTTATTTACATCTTGTCTACACTTTTGTTGGTTATAATGAGGGGATTCGCAAGCATTGGGACCTCAGTCAATGAACAAACGCTGAACTGTTTTAATCTGTTTTAATTGTGGATTCTACACTAACTTAAAGACCTTATATTATTCTGCATGCTTAAGAGGTGTGTTTAGAGCATGTTACGTTGTGAGAGGCGAATCACAACTACTTCAGAGTAGGGTCTAACCCAGCACAATAGGAACTACCAGTGACAAAAGTGTACGCTGACTGGTCGAATGCCCGTGAAATAGCACCCGCCATTTTTAAAAAGCCGTGCACACAGCCTATATGAACTAACTAACATGGAAAACAGTGATAGATGGACCTCTCAACCCTTATGCTAAGGAGGCAATCCAACGCAACTTTGAGGGGAGTAAGCGAAACATGATTATGTATTTCTGCTCAGCTAGTGACATTGGACATCAACCACACGGCAAACGCTAATACTTTTTCACATAATGTCTACTTTCTTTGTATAACAGTTCTACCTAATAACATATTAGACAGGACTGTTAAAAAGATCGCAAGCTAATCAAGACGGAGAATGTGAGCGCTCTGTGCTCAGACTCTAGCATTCTCAGCGTAGTCAAAATAAATGTCCGCCGTGCCGCCAAAATAAAAGTCACAACAATAACCGTGGCTTATATCACTTCAGAGTTACTACTGGTGGTGCGAATGCAACCAGGAAAATTACCCTAGGGGAACATTGAGTTCTCAGGGAACCACCCTGATGCCTAGTTCCTATAACTAAGTTCCTAGAACTACCCGGTGCGAAAGCCCCTATTATTGAATGCATATTTTTACTCTTTTTTTTTTTTTTTTAAAGAAGAAACCAAACCAATGTATAGTTGACATTTGAGGATTAATGCTACAGAAAAGCAATAAAAGTTTTTCAGAAAGAGTGTTTTCAGCTTCTTCTTTTTTTTATATATATAAAAATATGGCTTGCAGTTGCTTTAAACAATGGTATAAAGCTATTCAAAACCTCATTTAATGTAAATTGTGATAATCATATTTAATCATCGCAATTACAATTTCAAGGGAATAATCGACAATTATGATTTTTTTTATAATCGTGCAGCCCTACTGCAAAGCGCACTGTACAAGTACAAACCTTTGACACTCTTCAGAGCATAAACACAAATATGCAGGGGAGCGTTTGAAAGCAGCTGCTTATCAGTAAGTACCGCAAATAGCACTGGCTATTTGAACCGCAATCTACCCGTGTCTATTGATTCCTGACCCGCACATGCACCGCATGTAAATATTTTCCAACAATTTCATTCAATATTAGCAGGCTCTGCAAGCATGCAAGACATCATTGTAAGATTTGTTTGTTTATTTATATAAGTTATAAAGACATAATTCATATAGAGTACATTAATATAGAGAACCCATAGTACCAAGTGTTGTGTCACTAAGCAATGAACAGACCACATAGGCTTTCCCCCCTTGCTCAAAGCACTCTGTATCACTTACTCCAGATTCCCTCCAGGTTTTCCATTCCCTGCTCTCCACTCACTAGTGATAGAAACCCTGTCCCTTGCAATACAGACTTTCGCTTTTATGTCGCTTTGACTCTTTGGTAGATGTTGCCTTACTTAAAAAAAAAAACTTTTTTCAATGACAACTCCACTTCCACTCCACACCACTCACGTAGTCTGGTCTAAAACAACGTGCACATTGGAACAACGTGGACAAATTGAGTGATACAAACAGTGCAACCATACACAGTTGTAGTACTAGATTTAAATGCATGCATTTGGCAGATGCATTTATCCAAAGTGACTTACTGTACATTGCATTCAAGCTACATGTTTTTCAGGTCTTGCTTTTCCTGGGAATCAAACCCATGACCTTGCTAGTGCCATGCTATACAGTTTGAGCTACAGGAAGACTTAAATAAAATCACACTTGCTTGCTCATATTAGATTACTAGAGAACTAACTAATTTTTCCCTTTCCAAAATGGAATCTTTCAACATAACAAAATGATATCTGCAATTTGAGACATCCTTCATAATGGGCATGCACCTGTGTTCTAAAGATAGACTGAACAAGTCCATGGACAAGCTGGGTCTGACCTAGACCCTCTGGAGAAAGTGGCTGTGGAGGAGACAGGTGTCCAGGCTAATGGACAGTGGCAGTGTCTCTCACAATTTCCAATACACAGGTTTGCTGAAATTAAGAGCTACAGGTTCATCCTCAGTGTCTCCTACAGGCAATCATTCCTGACTAATACCTGTATCTGTTTCGATACAATCCCCTCCTGAATGCAACCCTCTATCTCTCCATCTATGTCATATCTTTTTCTCTACTGCAGGGGTGCCAAATCCTGTTCCTAGAGATCTGCCTACCTGCAGAGTTCAGATCCAACCCTGATCCAATACACCTGAAGATTTTAATTAGCTTGTTCAGTTGTGTTCGATCAGGAGGAAGGACTGGGCACCTCTGCTCTACTGTCTATAGGGCTGGACGATTCATCAAAACCGAAATTCAGAACCTCTAACCGACATAATTGTCCTGTGTAGGTTATTTAGATTTTTTAATCCTGTTAATACTTTCCCCTTAAAAACATACTACCGCGTGTTGTCACGTGACTCCGCCCCGTCCAGTCAGCACAGACATACAGACACGGGTCCCAATGCAAGATCACTTTCGCTTGCATCCCCACAAAAGTGTGTCAATTGTGTGTTTAAAGCCTTGCCAGTTTGAACATTCAAGCGATTTTACACCATTCAAGAACAACAATATGAAAAACATCTCACTTCAGTGATCACAAGCTGTTTTCTGTGACAGAGAGAGCCGAGCCGAGCCGCATCAAGCCCTGAAGCCACCCTTACGGAACAAATATATATGGAAATATACTGCAAAATATAATGCGATATATTACATAATAAATTTCCATATATGGGAAACTAGTGCTTATATTTTTCAATATACTGCAATAAATGCATTGACCACGTATGGCTATATATTGATACAAAATAGTATTACATATAATATTCATAAAGTTTTATCCACTTTACCAGCCAACTTAAAAGTTTTATCCTTTATTGTGTACATTTATTGCACAAACATGTTCCCATATAAATGTGAATGTATATGCTTCTGACTGTTAAAGGAGAGTAAATGTTAAAATTAAGAAATTAAGTGTTATTTTACATGATTTGTTCAATATTAATATAGGGGGAGATCTTAGTGTTTATGTTCTATTATTTTGGAATTTAAAAGGGTTTCTGGTATGTGTGAGTTTTTGGGGTTACCACTGTGCTGAAGAGTAGAGCCTGTGGTTAGGCTGACGATTGGCCAAATGCCATTAAGATTATAATTACTATATTTAAAAAGTAACGGCTGTGCTTTCTTCAGCACAGTGATAGTCTCTTTGCTAAATACTTTAGTACATGCAGGTGTGCTTGTGCTTTTGTTAACTAGCTTGAAAATATGAAACATTTATAATGTAAGTAAATATAAATATAAGAAATATATTACATTGTATATTTCTGTGTTTATACTGCATGAGTAAATATATTTGCAGTATATTGTACACATGCAGTATCATGTGTCTAAAAAGTGATATCATATCTGATCACATATATATATATATATATATATTATAAAATATATTACTACAAAACAAAATTTATACTATAAGAAATGGTTCATATATTTAACTTATTTGGAAAAGGGGCAGTAATAATTGTGGAAACATGTTTACAATGTTGTGTTATAATGGTTTATATATATATATATATATATATATATATATATATATATATACACTCACCTAAAGGATTATTAGGAACACCATACTTTCGCCTTCAGAACTGCCTTAATTCTACGTGGCATTGATTCAACAAGGTGCTGAAAGCATTCTTTAGAAATGTTGGCCCATACTGATAGGATAGCATCTTGCAGTTGATGGAGATTTGTGGGATGCACATCCAGGGCACGAAGCTCCCGTTCCACCACATCCCAAAGATGCTCTATTGGGTTGAGATCTGGTGACTGTGGGGGCCATTTTAGTACAGTGAACTCATTGTCATGTTCAAGAAACCAATTTGAAATGATTCGAGCTTTGTGACATGGTGCATTATCCTGCTGGAAGTAGCCATCAGAGGATGGGTACATGGTGGTCATAAAGGGATGGACATGGTCAGAAACAATGCTCAGGTAGGCCGCTCATGATGCCCAATTGCCACTAAGGGGCCTAAAGTGTGCCAAGAAAACGTCCCCCACACCATTACACCACCACCACCAGCCTGCACACAAGGCATGATGGATCCATGTTCTCATTCTGTTTACGCCAAATTCTGACTCTACCATCTGAATGTCTCAACAGAAATCAAGACTCATCAGACCAGGCAACATTTTTCCAGTCTTCAACTGTCCAATTTTGGTGAGCTCGTGCAAATTGTAGCCTCTTTTTCCTATTTGTAGTGGAGATGAGTGGTACCCGGTGGGGTCTTCTGCTGTTGTAGCCCATCCGCCTCAAGGTTGTGCGTGTTGTGGCTTCACAAATGCTTTGCTGCATACCTCAGTTGTAACGAGTGGTTATTTCAGTCAAAGTTGCTCTTCTATCAGCTTGAATCAGTCGGCCCATTCTCCTCTGACCTCTAGCATCAACAAGGCATTTTCGCCCACAGGACTGCCGCATGCTGGATGTTTTTCCCTTTTCACACCATTCTTTGTAAACTCTAGAAATGGTTGTGCGTAAAAATCCCAGTAACTGAGCAGATTGTGAAATACTCAGACCGGCCCGTCTGGCACCAACAACCATGCCACGCTCAAAATTGCTTAAATCACCTTTCTTTCCCATTCTGACATTCAGTTTGGAGTTCAGGAGATTGTCTTGACCAGGACCACACCCCTAAATGCATTGAAGCAACTGCCATGTGATTGGTTGATTAGATAATTGCATTAATGAGAAATTGAACAGGTGTTCCTAATAATCCTTTAGGTGAGTGTATATATATATATATATAAACTTCTGATAGTTGGGGTAAAAAAATTTATTCTGTACAAATGTATTGCATTGTATTCTAAAAGTATTGAGAATCAATAAATTGTTAATCAGAATAAAATATATTACTGAATATAAAATTACATGCATTATGATATATTAGTAAAGATATAGTCACATATTTTTAATATATGAAAATGTATTATTATTCAATATATTGTAATATATTAACACAATATATTATTCTGTATATTTTCAAATATATTAATATATTGATCATTCATATAGGGAAATATATTTTCTTTCCATAAGGGCATATCTCTTTCACTTGCATCTTCAGTAATCTGTCAATTGTATGCGTTTTAAGGCTTGCCTGTTTGAACATTCAAGTGAATTTAGACCATCCGATGTATCATATTGAACTAATGTGCTGATATATTGTGGCACACGAACACTCATACAGATAGTAGCTCACACATCACGTAAAGATCGCGCGCGCAGAGAAACATTTAGGAGCGCAGAAACTCATCAACGCTGTCCTGTGATTTATCACTACAATACCTACATAAAATATCTACTTTTGAAGTAACTACACACAATTAATAGAGAGACAGTATGACTAATTCACAAATTAATGCACTAACATTAACTCTCTAATTAATGCATTCAAATAAATGTAGATGTACTATGCTAATGTATCTGTATCGGATTTAGAATTAGCAGAAATCTGTATGAAATGTTACGAACCATTGACAAAATAACTGCTGAAAATGAGCTGTTATGTCAGAGCAATATGACATTTGACATAGCTCTGCACAAGGTGACCTGAGTTTTCCTTCAATTATTTTAAAATTACAAAGATAAGAAATGCACTCTTTCATTATAAAAATATCCCAACTTTAATAGTTGAGCATATTTATAGTACAAACCTTGTCAGTGAACTATGAGGGCAACATTTAAAAACAAAATCATTCATTAATCGTAATTGAGGTAAAATGTTCAATGAATCGAGATTCTGATTTTAGATCATATTGTCCAGCACTACTGTCTATTTCCACCATAATGAGAACAGGACTGCTAATGGGTGCTGATGGCACACCTGTCTGAGGATACTCATGAAGAAAACTGCTTTTAACCCAAATCTTCTAAGCAATGATGATACCAAATGACCATGACATTCATCCCAAACACACTCAAATAACAAACTTCACACAAATTTACAGACTGTTCCAATCATCATTGTCTGTATTCATCTATGGTAAGGCGCTCTAGTTCTTGCAGTTCTCTAGTGGGAAAGGGTTAGTTACTGTCAAGATTATCTGACTCTATTGGGCCTGAGTAATCTCACTGTGTGGAGTTGCATCACGGAGGGGTGGAGTCATCTTACCTAGTGGGTGGAGTTATCTCAGTTGGGTTGCATATCAGTGGTGCGTGTAGTGTAGAAAACATATGGACAGGATGTTAGTGTGTCATATGAGAGAGAGATTCAGATATAGGTTTGGGTTAATTAGTCTCATCAGAGCAAAGGTGGAGCAGGTAAATTGACTAAATGTGCCTGTTGTCCTCTCATAGAGACTGATTTTCTCATTGTTCATCCTTGTTTCCTTCATTCTTTCATTTTTCATTTCACTTGAGTTGCGTTGAGGTGAGCAGATGGTCGATCACACAGTGAGACCAGCCTGCTGTCCACCTCCCCCCACCCCAGAGTTTTAGTTTTAATGTGCTTTATTAGCATGACAAATAACAGTACATTCATATTGCCACAGCAGATGTAGCTTAGCTGCTGACAATGAAATCCAACAAGAAAAAAAAACTAACACTGATAACAGAACTCATAAAACAAAAGTAAATGATAAAATATAAAGAATCAGCACTAATAATAACGCTCATTATTTAAGTTGTGTAGATTGGCAGTGTTGGGGATGATGTAATTAGGTGACGTACAGTAGGTAACAAGTAACCCATTTCTTGTAAATGTTTTTTTAGGGTGTACTCACACTAGGCGATCTGAACCGTGCCCGAGCACATTTGACCCCCAAAGTCTGGTTCGTTTGACTAGGGAACCTTTTTTGACCAAAGAGCCATTTTTTCTTTTTTAGTTAATGCATTTTTCCAAAAGTAAAAAATAATATAAAATTATTATTAAAAAACATGCCCTTTTTTTCAATAAAATTTAAACTAGTAATTTTTAGGTCCATAGCCAACTAAAAACAAACAAATATGCAGCAAACAATAAATCTCCCACATCTACCATGTTTATGTGAATACTCGACTTCGCATTTTGATATATCTCTGTGTTTATAAGGCACGCAACCGAAGACAAAGGCTACTATTGTCTGTGTTGCACTCGGAGCGTGTACACAGCATCCTGGCAGTAGAATTCCGTTATCTTTCGGGACTTATTGAGCTTTTATTTTTTTTTTCGTCAAATGAAATCTGCGCGGATTATCATAAATACGACACATTCATTTATCACAAGGGTCTCTCCGGCAAAAGCAAAAGTACCAGCGAGTGAAATGTTTCGAAATGTCTCTTTGCACAGTAAAGTAACAGTTTCAATAAAAGGATAGGCCTATATTAAAGTTTATATAGCCTACTTTTACATTTTCGCTGCTGTTCTAAAAATGATTTTCGGTTATCTTAAAAAAGGTACGCAGCTGCTTGAATCCCAGTGCAGGAGCTGTAGGTTTACCACAAAAACATAAGAGGTTATTTATTGCTGTCGCGACTCGTGACATTTGCAAACAGCAAAGGTAGCGGCCAGTAGCCTACAACTTGAATATTATTATTATTATCAAAAACTTTTCATTAACTTCGGTAGGCTGTGCAACAAGGGAATTGTAATTGGCTGTTTTTTTCTGCAGAAAGCAGATCTCTGTTGATGTGTCTAATTTTTTTTTATAGATCATTTATTGGAAAAGGGTGACAGACCAGCCAGGTGTGGCACGCGAGCCATAGGTTCCCGACCACTGGACTAGTGTGATTGCTCTGTACCGTACCCTGGGCTGCTTGGAAGAGGTGGGCCAGAGCACGGTTAGATTGGGCACGGGCGCGGTATGCATGTACTGTGATCGCTAACCACGCAGGAGCACGGAACATCTAATACTCTTGTGTGCGCTACTGTCATCATTTTGACAGCAATAATATTCTATTACTACTTGAATAGTACACTTTTCAATATTTAGGTTTATAACAGGTCTGGTTCTCACTTTATTGATGAACAGGAATTGTAGTTTGCTAGTAATCTTCTGAATCTTCTGATACGTGCAGTACAATCTAGTGAAAATCGTTGCACGGCATACATTATCAATCTATTAGGCAGTCTATTAGCGAAAGCACTTTTCTTCCTGTTTTCTTCAAAACAAAAAGTTGCATTGTAAATGGCGTAAATGTGTTCCTGCCCGGAATGTTAAGTGCAAGCGGGGGAGGGGGGACAATCGCGCCAGTGCACAGTACAAGGCAACCGTGCCTAGTATGAGTATGCTCTTATTCTAATTATTTTATTTACTGAAAAATGCAATTGCAAATATAGCTGCAAGCAGCAATTAAGGGGCCAAGCACAACAATGGTAGAATGAGGAGCTACAAATCAAGGCAGGGAGCATCAGACCAAATGCAAATTTAGTAAATAAAGACATTTGGAGACGATTTTAAGCAAAATCGTTGAAAACCCATAAATACAATGACTTGTAATGTGACATAATTGCTTATTACTTATGACCAATAGGTGGTGCTGACACCAATAGGTGGCGCTGATCTGGTGTGGTCAGTGTTGGGTGACAATGACACAAGGTTTGGTGTTAATATGTCAATAAAGTATCTGAAAGTTGTGGTTGGTGGTCAGTTTGTGTGTAAATGTATGTTTTTGACCAATGTTTTCCCCTTTTGATGTCATTTCTAGCAAGAAATCACTATTGTAGTAATTGAATATTTGCTTAGTGTTCCCCAAAGCACGCTCTATTATGCTGTAGATCATTAAACTGTTACACTGCCTCAGAAGTCTGTCTGAAATCAGTTTTGTGCGGTACCTTCATGCGCAAACACTGCCTGCAAATTCATTGCCTATAAGGAAGCAAGTAAATGGCCGATTCTAAATGGCCGATACATTTAAATGACATCATAGGGTTAGGGTTGCAATTGTAATGACTTGAGCCAAGGAGTCAGAGGGAAAGGATTTCGCCTCTAGCCCTTATTTGTATAAACATGAGAGCAACTTTGGACAGTTGGTGGCGCTAGAGTTTTTGGTTAATTTTCAGACTGTGTTCTATCTGTGTGCCAAATTTCACAACTTTTTACCATATGGTTCTATGGGCTCCTATCGACTCATGAGCGGAAGAAGAAGAAAAAGAAGAAAAAGATCACTAAAAATAGGTGCCTATATGCACCTTCGGTGCTTGGCCCCTAATAAAAATAAACACAATCATGCTTTGAAATAAAACTAACATGTTGACTTCTAAAGACACTTTTTGTCTACTCATTGATTCTGCCACAATTAAGTGATGTCTTTGACAAAACTTGATTTATGAGCTTTTCTCAGCAAATATTCACATGCATGATTAATTTGTTTACTTAAAGCAGGCATTTTGTGTCATTTAAGTTTTTATTCAATTGAAAGCAGTAATAAGAAATTTTTCATGATGTCCCTTGCCACAGGATTCAACCTGAGGTTTCTCAATAGCTTGTGTCAGCATTTTTCATTAGTGTTTCAATATGTAATTGTAAAAAAAAGTTAAACAAAGTAAAAGAAAAAAAAATGCAATTGAAATATGAAACCAGTATCTCTACCATAAAATCCAAATGAATGTGTAAGCAAAAATAATTTGTTTTATGTTTTAATTACCCTTTTCCCTTTTTAAAATACTGCTTTGTGACAAATACATTTTTAAAAGTACAAATATTCCAAGCAGTCGCTTATTTAATATGAGGAAATCAACATGAAAAATCATTATACAAGAGTAAAATATTTTCAGATGGGGTTTAGTTAAGATGTCACACCAATGTGTCAATTACCCAAAAGTATTTCATATCAACTATCATTTACACCCCAGCGAGTGAGACAGACAGAAAGAGACATACACATACATATTTATGATGGAAGTGAATCTCCTGAAAATGTCAAACAGCAACTAGGCCAAATCACCTGTCACTAGATCCCAATATAAACACTGTGGCTGTGTGTGTGTCTGTGTGTGTGTGAGAGAGAGAGAGAGAGAGAGAGAGAGAGAGAGAGAGAGAGAGATAATATGTGTGTGTGAGAGAGAATGTGTGTGTGTGTGTGTGTGGCCTGGTAAACCCTACGTCTACGTTATGGGGACAAAATGTCCCCACAAAGATGGCAATATCCAAAATCCTTGTCCTTGTGGGGAAATTTTTTGATCCCCATGAGGAAAACAGCTTATAATTCATACTAAGTGATGTTTTTTGAAAATGTAAAAATGCTGAATGTTTCCTATGATGGGTAGGTTTAGGGGTAGGGGTAGGGTTAGTGTAAGGGGATAAAATATACAGTTTATAAAATATAAAAACCATTATGTCTATGGAAAGTCCCCATAAAACATGAAAACCCAACATGTGTATGTGTGTGTGTGTGTGTGTGTGTGTGTGCGTCTGCTGCTCAACAGAATGGCATAACAGCACAAAATAAGCGTTTGGTGTATGAAAGTTAAACAGACCAGACACGCATAGTGAAATATTCAGACTCTATGATGTTTTAATGGTCAGAACAAATTCAGCTCAAACACGAATGCTTTAATTTCCCTGCACGTGTTATTAAACACATTTAAAGATATATTAGTCGATTCAGCCGTGACTTTAAAAAAAAACGCTGCACATTTCAAACTCAGTGAGAGAAACATCCAAGATCTTGCTGTTTGCATAAACATTTGAGCTGTTAGCAGCTCTTCCCAAAAACATTTTCCATTTGAGTTTTTATCTTCCACTTCAAGCTTTAAACAGCCCAGCGGCCGAGCAGAGCGCCGTGGGCGTTATCCATGAGAAGAACATGCCTTATCCCGATCCACAAGCACCAGTAATCACAACACTCGCAGGATTCCCACAATCCAAATGAATGAGCGTGCGTGCATGCACACACACACACACATGCAAGCACAGTCCCAAATCCCACTGTTCTGTAAGCCGCTGCTTTACTGATACAAAAACCATCAGAGGAGCACCGTAGAGAAAGGATAAACTACAGACAGACAGCAAGACAGATAGACAGGCAGGCACTCAAAACAACACCAGCAGCCTGAGTTTGACTATAAAACAGACCAGAAAAAAATGAGACTGCAATGAGAAAAATAGTAAATAAAGGGCAACCGGCATTGTTAAATAAAGTCTTTACATTAGATTAACAAAATGAAAGTCAATGTGTAAGTGATGATGATGATGATAAAGCAGTCTTTAATTACGAGTGTTTGCTGATGAAGCTGCTGGAGTCATTAATGTGAACACAAATAATGAATTCATATTACAAAAAGCACACAAGACACTGGCGAGAACAATGTGAGATTTGAGTAAGATCAGCAAAAACATCCTCAAGAGTTCAGAATGACCATAAACTCCCTCAAACGCACACATTTATTTATGTAAATGAGCACATTTCATTAGAGAATGATGGACACTACAAACACTAAAAGAAAAGTGATGCAATTTTATAATTAAATATACTGTATATAATGTGCATATGTGTACTATAAGATGATTGTCCAAATGAGGACATCTCTGGATGGAGGTTTGTCAGATTTATTGCACTTCTAGAGAAAAAAAATGTCCTCAAACTACAGCTAAACACACACACACACACACGTACACACAGTTGGACCAAGCTTTTATGCCTGATCAGGCATATTTTTTCATCATCATCATCATCAGCATCATCATCAGAGACCCAGAAACCCCATGACGAACCACAGCAACACCACTGACCTGAAAGCCCAGAACACACACACACACACACACACACACTCACATACACACACGAGCAGTATAGAAGCCAATAAGCCAAAAGAAGAATAACAGATGTGAGTTTGTGCTCATCTCACACTCACAGCGGCTGGTTTGTGTCTCACCACAGCTTTCTGACATTTTCATCACCATCATCATCATTATCATAAGAGACACGAAAATCCTTCAACCAACAACAAACCTGAAGCACACACTCTTTTTTTTTTTGTTTTACACACACATTATACACTCCTGAAGAAAGGACACACACGAGTCTGAGCTCATATCACACACACTCGCGCGCAGTTTCTCATACACTGGGAGTTTCTGCACACATGTCCCGATGTCACACACATAGTAAGTGAAAGTGTCTGTACTTACTCCAAACGCTGAAGATCACAAACCACTGACTGAAACACATGAGAGAAGCAATCATCAGTACAGAGTGAAGAAGATGAGGAGGATGAAGATGCTGATAAAGATCAAGAGGACGAAGACTCACCCAAAAGCCTTCAGAGGTGCGCTGAGGATCCGGAGGAAGGTTTTATATGTTTCTGTCACTCCAGCCAGATACAGCTGCGATGAGGAGGGTGAAGATGAAGATGAGAATGAAGAGCGTCTTATTCCACACACTGACAATCAGTTGCGATCATCCGCGCGTCCGACGCCCGCGAGCATCACAGAGAAACACTCGCACGCGGAGAGGAGATACCTGACTCTGTGTGTATGTGTGTGTGTGTGTGTGTGCTCCAAACTGACGCGCGCGCGCGAGCGCCTGCAGTTCCGCCTCGCGCCGCCGGATGGCCGGAGAAACGAGCCACACGTCCGAGATCATGTGGGACTGTCACACTCAAGAAACAGGTTCATTTGTTTCATATGGACCATGGAATTTATCATCTCTTCAGCTGCGAGTAACTGCCTAATTTTTGGTTGGTGTTTTTATATTTGGTAATCATTCATTTGTGTATTAAAAGTATTTGGTAATCATTCTGTACCATCCCAGTTAACAGGGAACGTTCTCAGAACTTTGGCTAACGTTTAAGGTTCCTCAAAATTATGAATAAACGTTTTATTTTAATAGAACGTTAGTTCAAAATTATCTGGTCTTTAATTATGTTCTCTAAAAGTTAGCATAAAAACATTATTTATACATAGTTCATGGAAGTGTTTACCTAACATTTTAAATGTCACTACTTGTTTTGGAATGTTCAGAGAACATTTAAAAGTGATGTTCCCATAATTTTGCAAAATGATAAAATTACTGTTCCCTTAACGTTCACATAACCAAAAAAAAGTAGTTAAAAAAATGGACGTTTTGAATATTAAGAGAACATTTCGAAATAACATTTATAATGTAATCGGAACGTTAGCAAAACATTCTTAGAACATACTTTTTTTTGCAGGGATGGTATCTGTAGATATCTGTAAGGCAAGGTGGTTCTCAGCTAATAAATCTATGATAAATAAATCTATAATAATAATAAATCTATATAAATCTATGAATATTTCAATGATTATTTGAATAACGTTATGAAAATGTGATTGCTGAAAGTTCTCAGAAGTTTTTTTGGAAAAGATTAGAAAACCATCCAACTAAAAATAAATAAAATGTTCCATTAACAATGTGCCTAAATGTTTTTGTGTTAACATTTGGAGAACATTAGCCTATTAAAGACCAGATAACTTGAACAAACGTTCTATTAACGTTACTGGAAAAAAAACGTTTCATAACTTTGAGAGAGCCTTGCCAGAACGTTAGCCAAAGTTCAAAGAACGTTCCCTGTTAATTGGGATTACAGTGCACTCAGAAGTGTCAACACGCTCTGCGATTCCGCTCTTTGACGTTTCTCGTTGTGTTTTCACTGATGGAGGTGAAAATTCAGCAGCATCTAAAATAGAAAAGAATGAAAATGCAGTTTTCACCTCACACACCTGCAGAAGAGCCTCAGCACTGTGTGTGTGTGTGTGTGTGTGTGTGTGTGTGTGTGAGACTCTTTAGGTCAGCCGGTAAAACACACACGGATAGTCACTTTCTGTTAGTGTCTGAAGAGAGAGCAGAATAATGTCAGACAGAGAGAGAGAGACGCCTCACATTTCTCTCTATTAATGACGTACGGATCTTATTGTGTTTTTGAGACACGGTCTCATAAAAGCCATGACAAATTTTTAAATGAATGAGAGTTCAGCAAGAGAAATGACAGGAAGTGAACATCTGAACATCTGCGCTGCTCGTTTGCCTTTATTCACCGGTCTACAGCTGAAGCATATGACTGCAAGCAAGGGCCAGTTTAAATTTAGAAAGAGCTCAGGGAGAGAGAGAGAGAGAGGTAAAATACAGTTACACTGTAGTTAAGATTGGCTGTGTTCGGCAGCAGGGCAAACGGCAGCAGCTTCTAAACAAACAGCAGCTCCGCGTGGAGACAAATCGCCCGGATTGCATGTATCACAACATGCTCTGCTCTGGTCACTGCAAGTAGCACTTCTTTCCCCTCTCGTTATTTCAGCCCGTTGTCTGGATACAGACCTGTAAAAAAAAGTTGTGAGCTATGAATGCCTCGATGCGTCTTAAATCTGGGTCACGTAAGAAGGGAAATATTCAACTGCAAGAATTTAATAAAGCACTGCTGGTTTTCTCTCTCCTCTATCATTGTCGGAGTTATTTGCTGTAAAATTGTATGATTTGAGTTGCTCAAAATCTCAGCATGTTAACGAACGCACACGAAAACAGCACACTCACAATAACTGCAGCCTGAAATCAGCATTTTCCATCTTGCATGCAGCACAATTTTAATATTTCAGATGTGTGACTGACTGTGGGATATCAGCTACCTTGAACTGGACAGTAGGTCAGTAGCGGCCTTTGCTATGTTTCACCAGTTTCACTTGAAACAGGCCTCGATAATGATAATGACAACATGGTGAATATAGTATGTCAAGATAACATTCCTACTACACACATTCCTACTGTAATTATTCTGTTTAGTTCCTGTTAAGCCTGCCTGAGTTTGTAGTTTGTTTCCTTGGTAACTCATTAGTTAATCATTCTGTTCAGCTGTGCCTGTTTAGCTCCCTCATTTAGTCTGTATATTTATACTCATCATTCTCGTCAATGTTACATGGTAGATTAATGTTGTTTCTCCAGTTTTACGTTGGTGGATTATATTGAAGACTCCTTTGTTTCTAATCTCCTGCGTTGGGTGCTCTTTACACAAGACAGAAGAACGGACCCTCATATTAAGTATATTTAAAAATTAAAATGGACTTAAAATTCACCTCAGGCCTTCTGTAATCCAGCTCCTTCCAGGCGAGTGGATCCCCTCCTCTGCCTCCAGCCGCTGTTCCAGTCAATCCACCTAGGCCCATCGCCCTGATTTCTCCTCCTTGGCTCCTCCCTCCCTCGTTGGACTTACAGCTCCACTGTGGGCTCCCTCGATCCTCCGGCTCCACACTGGTCGAACGTCGCCTCGTCTGAACCACGGATTTGCGAGCAGTCCGCTGCGCTCTAGCTCTTCACCCTTACGGCTCCATCTGGCTCCGCCCTCCCTCTGGCTCAACCTCAGATATCAACATTTATTTTTATAGCGCTTTTTACAATGCCCATTGTTTCAAAGCAGTTTCACACTGTTAAACAGGAAAATAATGCAACAGAATTTGATTCGGCTGTACAGCCGCTCTGGAGAAAACAGTAATGTCATCCAGCTCAATTCAATTATCATATAGTGTGAATGCGGGCAGATCAGTAATATAGTTGAATATTTAGTGTCCCCAACTGAGCAAGCCAAAAGCTATCTGGTACCTCAGATCCTCCTCGGACGGTCATCGCTAAATAAAAGCATGATGGGAAATTACTTGCTGACGACACAGCTTAATGCTCATTGGTTTAAACAACTGCAATGTATTGTTCTCTGATAAAATGTTTGATTTTGAAAGTCTGATATCATATTATTATCTGTGAATATTCCTAAACTCTCTGACCATGCAATCTTTCTATGAGATATGTGATTTTTGTCATATTTCTAAAAAAAAAAAATCTAAAATACATGTCTGTAAAAATGGATGGAAAACATGTATTTCGGATGGGAATAAATAACAAGTACTTTAGGGCATGCTTTCAGATTAAGCCAGGATTAGGCCTTAGTTTAATTAGGACATCTAAGTAGCTTTTATAAATGTGCCTTAGACAAAAATATTACTGGTGTGCATCTTGAGACAAAACACTGGCTCTTATTGGTATATTTTAAGATATGCCAGTGCAAGTTGATTTCAGTTAAAACAACTCAAGCATGCATTTTAGTCCAGGATTAGGCTTAAGCCTTGTCTGTGAAACCGGCGGTGGGTGTCTTGTTCATCATATTTACATCCATATAAAAGCAACAGAACTTAAATTACATCCAGTTTATTAGCAACACAGTACATGAGCACGAGTCACGCGATATATCATCCTCTGATCTCGTAGGTGTCTGATCCACTATGAGAAGAAAGAACTATCTGTCTTGGCTGCGCTTATTTCATTCCTCCCTTCACTGCAGCCGCCTACTCTTGTCTGAATTCCAGGTGAGGCAAGGCACATCTCAAATGAGCCTATTGGCTTGCGCTCAAAAAAGAGCCCCACCCCCCGCCATCACACAGCGCACACGACAGGGGCAGAGATTAACTGAGGCTTGGGGAGAATATGCCACTAAAATTTATAAAAATGCCCCCAAATCCAAGATATGGTGTAAAAAATGTTGCTATGTACAGTAAATTCTTGTTTTTGATACTTTTAAGCAATACCACACGAGCATGTGCTCGAGTGCTGTTTTCCCGAATATCAGCACGTTTGCAAAAATTATATAAATTTTTTACAACAGTTTAGGTGACTTACATTTTAGACTCACAATATTGCTTTTGCTCTATTTTGTCAATGAAAATAGTTCATCTCCGAGCAACACAGTGATGTTTCGTTACTGAATGAATGTACTGAATGCCTAATAAAATCCCGCATCTGACCAGAAGATGGCAACCACAGATGAATCATCCATCCACCCATTTTCCAAATTGCTGGTCCAATGTGGCTACAGCGTAATATCATACAGGTATAATTTCCTTTTTAATTGATTATTAAATTGTTCAATTATGGTTTAGACATATTTTCTATGACAGAGATCAAAATCTTTCATCTTACTACTGGAGCTGCCTCCGGCTGTTACTTTAAAACGGCTAGCCGATTAAAGGTTAACACAAATGTACTGACAAGCATTTATGGTAAACTAAAATATACTTTAATGTCAGTTCTATTGAAACTTGTCTGTCTTATATTTAAATACATTTGTAATTATTTAATTTAAATGTAATATAAAAAAAGGATAAAAAATTATAATGAAGTACTTTACATGTTCTTTAGTGTGTTAGTCATTACATCAAAAGTGTACTTCTTTAAAGCATGTCAAAATATTTAAAATCTACTTTAAAGGAAAACTTAATTTGACATTATTACAAAGTGCACCTTTTAAAAGTGTACTAATGTGTGTTATAAATGATACTCAACTCTCTTTAAGTACACATAGGTGGCCTTTTATTTCATTAATATTATATTTTCTGCAAGTAAGTTTTTAGATATTTTGGATATTTAAATATATACTTTTAAGATTCAAACTACAAGTGCACATTCAATATGATTAAGCACAGTTCTTTTTTGAATGCAATCTTGTGTAAACAATGCCTAAATGAGCTATTTGGCTAATAGTTAACACGGAAGCCTGTGATGCTTTAGTAATGTTGGTGGAAAAGCAATGTTGTATCAGAAAAGGAGCAAGTCATTTAAATTATAAGAAATAATTAAAGCTGCAAGCAGCAATAAAAAAGGGCCCTGGCACCCTGAGCCCCCATCACCACAGTGCTTATTGGGTGACATGCATTTAATTTAAGCATGTAAAATTTAGAGTCATTTTGATGTGCCACACTTCCAGCAGGTGGTGCTTTGACTATAACTGAATATTGGCATATAGATGTCTTCAGGTCAGGACTATTATCAAACGTGAAGTTTAGGGCAGATTGGACATTGTATGCCTGAGTTACAACAACTTCCTGTTTCGTGGCGTAAATCACACACATTAGCACTTAGCCAAGTGTTGCATGATTTAATGTGTTTCTAGCAAGTTTGGTACTTCATGGCATATTTAAATGAGTTTCAAGGAGTGAATCACAGTGTAAAGCGTGCCATTTCCTGTTGCCAGCAGGTGGCGCTATGACTAACTGAATATTGGCATATAGATGTCTTCAGGCCAGGACTCTTATCAAACGTGAAGTTTGGGGCAGATCAGACATTGTATACCTGACTTACAACAGCTTCCTGTGTCATGGCGAAACATTAGACTTTGTCAGGCCGCCACAGACATGCCCGTCAGTGAATTTAACATTGCTGAGGCCTTAAGATTAGACTGACAAAATATGTTGTTGTTCTGGTTATATCTCTAAGAGGAGTTAATCACAGTGTAAAACAAGGCATTTCCTGTTGCCCGCAGGTGGCGTTATGCCTGTAACTGAATACTGGCATGTTGATGTCTTTAGGCCAGGACTCTAATAAAACTTGTGAAGTTTGGGGCAGATCAGACATTGTATGTCCGAGTTACAACAACTTCCTCTTTTATGGCGAAACATCAAACTTTGTGAGGCCGCCACGGACACGCCCTTCAGGGAAAACTCAAGATCTTCGCATTTAAACTTCACCAAGGCCTTTAGATTAGACTGTGCAAATATGATGTTGATATGATTAAATCTCTAGGAGGAGTTTGTTAAAGTACAATGTCTGGAAATGGAAAAATTTGCAAAGAAAATTCAGAATATCTCACTTCCTGTTGGTTTTCAGATTTTGCACCAGGAGACTTTTTTGTAGGTATTGGGCTGTTACATGTGTGTACTGAATTTCATATCTGTACATGAAATGTAGTGTGTCGGGCACTTTGCTGAACATTTGTAGGTGGCGCTATCAAGCCATTTTACCACACCTAATTCAGAAACCCATTTCAGATGTAAATTTTCGCCACTTCTGATGCATGTGCAAAGTTTCATGAGTTTTCGAGCATGTTTAGGCCCTCAAAAATATGATTTATATTGGAGGCGAAACATTAGACTTTGTCAGGCCGCCACAGACGGTGAAAATTCAAGATCTTCAAGAATCAAGAATTTAACATCACTAAGGCCTTAAGATTAGACTGACAAAATATGTTGTTGTTCTGGAGGAGTTAATCACAGTGTAGGCAGTTCCTGTTGCCCGCAGGTGGCGTTATGCCTGTAACTGAATACTTGCATGTAGATGTCTTCAGGCCAGGACTCTGATAAAACTTGTGAAATTTGGGGCAGATCATATTTTTATTTTGTTTCAGCAGTACAGCGTGATCTGTTTATCTTTGTAACTATAGCGACGTAATACCAGTGCATGAATCAGGAAGTAGATCGCTGTGCGGTAGTCAGTTGCAGCAGTGTGCGATCTCTACCAGTCATCCGTTTCTCAGGCGATCACTTTTTCCTCTTCCCTTTTGCTAAAGCAACGTCTGTGAGTATTTCTTATCATGTAATATTAGGATAGTGCCTATTTTCATCCTTCGTAAGATTATTGAGACAGCTAAGTTAGCTTTATTACTGCCGATTGTTTACTAGCTCGATTGCGTTTATCATATAGATCAGCGCTGTGTAGATAATCTGTGCTGTTCTCTCTGTTACTTTGTATTTGGATTTAATATGAATATATATTTCATCTGTATTGTATTACAGTTTCACAATATTCCCAGTAAATTTTATGGAAATGAATCATCTGTGTCCTGGAGTTTCTTGGGAGTGTTTAAGCTAAATGGAGCATAGTTCATGACAGTGAAAAGACGGCGACGCAGCTAGCGAGGGATACAAGGATCGCCATCTTACGGAGCAACTCAGTACCAAGAGATAAGTGGCTAACGCTACAGTGCCCTGTCAGCTACGCAATAGCTTTCTTCTTCTGTTATTGACAACGCAGTGACTCACAATGTCACAACGCAGCAACAGTAAAAAAGGGAACAAAGATATCCAGTCTGAGACTGTGCGTTCAAGAAGCAGTCGTTCATCTCTTACATCGTCCAGCTCAAAGATTAGTATGGCTGTCGCCATGGCAAAGGCGAAGGCTGAGGCAAGGCGCAAGCTAGAGCAGCACACACACAGAAGGAAATCGAACTTAAAGTAGAGCAGGCTCGTGTTCAAGCTAATCTTGATGCATTAAATGATGAGAAAGAAAAGGATGCCGCCATAGCAGAGGCGAATGCCCTCGTGGCCGGTCTACAAGATATGGGCTTTGAAGTATGTAGTAAGGCTGGCAGCCAGGTTCCTCAATCAGTCAAAGACCAGCGAGTTGCCACTTATGTGTCGGTACAAGCCAGCCTATGCAGCAGAGGTTTATCAGTCAGACGAGGTAGTCATTATGCTTCGCCAACGCTGCATGCTCCACGTTCTCAACCTAACGCTATCTTCTCAATGCCTCACCCACTCAGCGCGAGTCAAAATCAAGCTGCTGCTTCCGCAGACATTATGCCACAACAAGTTCATCAAGCTCCTCAGACCAGGGGAGCACCACTACAACAAAGCTACAAACAAGCGCTTAACTCTTTCCCTGTTCTTCAGCATGGTGGGAATCGTTCGCAACAGAACGTGAAAGCGGATCCCTCACCTCCTGCGCGCACGCATGCTCACAAGACACCTTATGGAGCTAGCTATGACCATTCTACGTCCACTGGAGATCTCATCAAATACTTAGCTCGTAGCAGCCTGGTGACTTCAGGTCTAACCACATATGATGACCAGCCAATTAACTATTGAGCCTGGAAAACATTGTTCCTGAACGCTATCGCCAATCTAGACCTGTCTGCTGCAGGAGAATTCAACATCCTCACCAAGTATCTAGGAAGAGAGTCGACAGAACAGGTAAGAAGAATTAAAACAGTCAACATTAAGGATCCAGCCATTGGATTGTGCATGGCATGGGAATGCCTCGACGAAATATATGTTCTCAGCAGAGGCCGTCGAACAGGCTTTGTTCAACAAGCTAGATAACTTTCCGAAGGTTACAACTAAGGATCCACAAAGACTCAGGGATCTAGCCGACCTTTTGTTGGAGCTACAAGCGGCCAAAGAAGACGGCTACCTTGCAGGCTTGTCGTACTTGGATACCTCCAGAGATATTAAGCCTATTATCGAGAAACTTCCATACAACATGCAAGGAAAGTGGCTTTCCCTTGGTACAAGATACAAACAGGAACATTTCGTTAGCTTTCCACCTTTCTTCGTGTTGGTAGACTTAATTGCCACGGAGGCAAGGGCTCGCACTGACCCAAGTTTTATCTTCTTCACGCAAGCTCCAGCAGAGAGAAAGAGTAAGTGGGAAAAACCTACTAAGACATCTGTATGCGTTCACAAGACGCAGGTCTCAGGAACTGCTAAGGCAGAGTGTAGAGAAAGTACGGAACGTGTTGATCTAACAAACATTGCCTCTGCATAGAAAGCCCCACCCTCTGAGGAAATGCAGAGGCTTCCATGAGAAGAGCATAAACGATCGCAAACAGCTTTTGAAAGAGCATTACATCTGCTTTCGCTGTTGCTCCTCCACAGACCATCTCGCAAAGAATTGCACCGCTGAGATAAAATGTACAGAGTGTGGGAGTGCGGCTCATGTGACAGCACTTCACCCCTACCCACCTACCCGGAAATCTAAGTCGTCTCCTTCCACTTCAGAGGATGGCGGGGAGGAGGACAAAGCAGACATCCAGGAAGTCAAGTCGACGTGCACTCAAGTATGTGGTGAAGGATTGAGTGCCAGAACGTGCTAAAATCTGCCTTGTCAGTGTGTTCCCGAACGGCTGCAGGAAGGAGTCCAAGAGAATGTACGCCATACTAGACGAACAGAGCAATCACTCCCTGGCGCGGTCGGAGTTCTTTGAGGTTTTTAAGATTTCTGGATGTTCCTACTCATATACCCTCAAGACCTGTGCGGGGTGTTCAGAGACGGCGGGGAGGAGAGCCAGCGGTTACACTGTGGAGTCAGTGGACAAGAAAATAAGTATTCACCTGCCTACACTCCTGGAGTGCAACCAAATCCCTAACGTTCGCGCCGAGATTCCAACGCCGGAAGCAGCCTACCATCATGCCCACCTGAGGCACATCGCTGACAAGATTCTGCTTTTAGATCCGGGCGCAAAAATTCTCCTCTTACTGGGCAGAGACATCTTACAAGCATACAAGGTCCGAGAACAGATAAGTGGCCCAGGAGATGTACCGTTTGCGCAAAGGCTTGATCTAGGATGGATCTTGTCTCACTCTGGCGCTCATTGGAAAAACGACCACAGATGAAAGCCGATTTCCTAGAGTTTATGGAGAAGATGTTCAAGAAGGCACACGCAGAAGTCGCCCCGCCAGTGCAGCCTGGACAAGAGTGTTGGTGTCTGCCCCTGTTTGGGGTGTATCATCCAAGAAAACCAGATAGGATTCGTGTGGTGTTCGACAGCAGCGCATCATATGAAGGAGTGTCGCTCAACGATATCTTTCTCACTGGTCCCGACCTTAATAATAGCCTGCTAGGTGTTCTTATGAGGTTTAGGAAGGAACAGGTGGCGATCACTGCCGACATCGAACACATGTTCCACTGCTTTCTCGTCAAGGAGGACCACCGTGATTTTCTCCGCTTCCTGTGGTATAGGAACAACGACCCTACCTCCAACATCGTGGGTTCACCTTTTTAGGAATAGTCCCTCGCCTGCGACGGGGAGCTAAGGAAGCAGAAGCTGACTATGGTAGCAATGCACGAAGATTCATCGACCGTGAGTTCTATGTTGACGACGCTTTGAAGTCCTTCAGCACAGAGGAAGAGGCTATCAGCATCCTCAGGCGAGCACAGAAGATGCTTGCAGCTTCTAACCTCAGGCTACACAAAATTGCTTCAAATCGACCGGCAGTCATCGAAGCATTTCCATTCGAAGATCGCACTAAGGACGTCAACAGCCTAGATCTCTTTGTTGATGATCTGCCCATACAACGTAGCCTTGGATTGTTCTGGAACATGCGCGCAGACACTTTTTAATGTTTCAAATCGAAGATGACCAGAAGGCAATAGCAGCCGTAGCCTACATTAAGGTGACAAGCCACCAAGAACAGACTGAGATTGGGTTTGTCTTCAGGAAGGCAAAGTTGGCGCCTCAGCCTGATTTAACCATTCCAAGACTTGAGCTTTGTGCGGCTGTACTCGCCATCGAGATCGCTGAGATGGTAGTCACAGAGATGGACACAACGTTCGACAACATCACCTACTACACAGATAGCAAGGTCATATTGGGATACATTAAGAACCAGTCAAGGAGATTCTATGTCTACGTACACAACAGGATTCAAAGAATCCGTCAATCACCTTGTTTGGCCTGTGGAAGTACATTCCAACACACCTCAACCCAGCTGACATTGGGTCAAGAACTGTGACTTCAGACTTGCTTAGCAGCACAACTTGGCTCAAAGGGCCAGCCTTTCTTCATGATGTATCTTCGCATTCACCTGAGCTTCAAGAGACTTATGACTTTATGGACCCTGACGACCTTATGCGTCCTCAGGTGGTGGCATGTTTCACTCATGTTAACAGAGATGTGATATATCCACAACGCTTTGAACGCTTCTCCAAGTTCAGCACTCTCCTCACAGCCATAGCTCACCTCATCCACGTGGCAGGATTCTGGCTGGTGGGAGCTAAACGCTGTATCAGCAGTTTGCTTCACAGATGCGTCATTTGTAGAAGACTGAGGGCGAAAATGGAACATCAGCAGATGGCAGCTCTGCCAGCAGAACGGCTACAAGTAGCACCTCCTTTCACCTATGTAGGTGTCGACGTCTTTGGACCCTGGGAAATTGTCTCATGCCGTACAAGAGGAGGAGTCTCCAACTCTAAACGATTGGGCTGTGATGTTCTCTTGTATGTGTTTGAGGGCAGTCCACATCGAGGTGATTGAAGCCATGAATACCAGCAGTTTTATCAACGCCTTGAGGAGGTTCTTTGCAATCAGGGGCCCCGTGAAGTAGATCCGTTCCAACTGCGGAACTAACTTCATCGGCTCTTCTCGTGAACTGGAGATGGACCAGTCGAATCCAGGTTTCAAAAGAGTGGAAGAGTACCTGGACACTCAGAGCTGCACTTGGGTATTCAACCCGCCCCACACGTCTCAAATGGGTTGCGCACGGGAACGAATGATCGGCATTGCACGCCGTATTTTGGATTGCATGTTGCTTGAGCAGAGAAGGTCTCATCTTTCACATGAAGTCCTGACCACCTTCATGGCCGAAGTAACCACAATCATGAATGCTAGACCGCTCATCCCAGTGTCATCGGATCTGGAATCGCTTCTCATCCTCACTCCAGCGATGCTTCTGACCCTCAAGACAGGTTCTGCACCTCCTCCTCCTCCGTCAGGAAGCTTTGAGGAAGCGCATCTCATCAGAGAAGAGTGGAAGTGAGTTCAGGGCCTAGCAGACATGTTTTGGAACAGGTGGAAACATGAATACCTCAAAACATTACAGCTTCGGCACAAGTGGCAAGGAAAGAGGCAGAATCTCCAAGAAGGAGACATTGTTCTCTTGAAAGACAATCAAGCTAAGAGAAATCAAAGGCCTAAAGGCATCATCACAAAAACCTTTCCAGGAGAAGATGGATTGGTTCGGAAAGTTCAAATGGAAATAATCAAGGATGGAACCAGAAAGACCTTTTCTCGGCCTGTTACAGAAGTGGTTTTGCTTTTTTCTTCAAAGACTGATTCCGTTAATTAATGTGGGTTCTTTAAAGACCCCAAGCGGGGAGTGTCATGCCACTTGAGAAAAGAAATATTTTTATTTTGTTTCAGCAGTACAGCGTGATCTGTTTATCTTTGTAACTATAGCGATGTAATACCGGTGCATGAATCAGGAAGTAGATCGCTATGCGGTAGTCAGTTGCAGCAGTGTGCGAGCTCTACCAGTCATCCGTTTCTCAGGCGATCGCTTTTTCCTCTTCCCTTTTGCTAAAGCAACGTCTGTGAGTATTTCTTATTGTGTAATATTAGGATAGTGCTTATTTTCATCCTTCGTAAGATTATTAAGATAGCTAAGTTAGCTTTATGTTTATTGCCGATTGTTTACTAGCTCGATTGTGTTTATCATATAGATCAGCGCTGTGTAGATAATCTGTGCTGTTCTCTCTGTTAATTTGTATTTGGATTTAATATTAATATATATTTCATTTGTATTGTATTACAGTTTCACAATATTCCCAGTAAACTTTATGGAAATGAATCATCTGTGTCCTGGAGTTTCTTGGGAGTGTTTAAGCTGAATGGAGCATAGTCCATGACACATTGTATGACCGAGTTACAACAACTTCCTCTTTCATGGCGAAACATCGAATTTTGTGAGGCCGCCACAGACACGCCCTTCAGGGAAAACTCAAGATCTTTGCAATTTAACTTTGCCAAGGCCTTTAGATTAGACTGTGCAAATATGATGTTGATCTGATTAAATCTCTAGGAGGAGTTTGTTAAAGTACAATGTCTGGAAATGGAAAAATTTACAAAGAAAATTCTAAATATCTCACTTTCTGTTGGTTTTCAGATTTTGCAACAGGAGACTTTTTTGTAGGTATTGGGCTGTTACTTGAGTGTACCGAATTTCATACCTGTATATGAAATGTAGTATGTGGGGCACTTAGTTGAACATTTGTAGGTGGTGCTATCGAGCCATTTTGCCACACCTAATTCAGAAACCCATATCAGATGTACATTTTCGCCACTTCTGATGCGTGTGCACAGCACCTGGCGATGGGACGTACGTCTCCGTTCCCTCCTTCAGGGAACGAGGGTTACATACGTAACCGAGACGTTCCCTTTCAGTCGGTCACGTTCGATGTACGTCGGAACTGACCGACGAATTGGGATCCCTACTAACACGCCAGAGATGCTGGCCCTTCCAGCGCCCTACCCGAGCTCACTGGAGCACACCTATGTTGGTGCGGGAGTCAGGGCTCCGGGCAGGGAGGCCAGTCACTGCTGTTCCTGCAAGACCCACTTAGCGTGACTATTGGATAACGCTGGGAAAGCGTGCCCGTCTCGGGGAGATGGTATGCTGCGGAGCCACGTCCTTCAGTGTAAGGAGAGGTGGAATACTCATAAGGACTAACCTAGCAGGGTAGTGCTACCTATGGCAGTCTCTGGGGTGGATCCAACCTGGTCCCAGGGGGGAAAAGAACACCACCAGAGAGGACAGAGCGGGCTCTGTCAAGGGAAAGACACAGGGCTAGCCAAGTAGGTTAGCTGGTACCGTGGAGAATACACATATGGGGTTGCCGTTAGGGAACCGCTACATATGGAACCCAGCCTACACACACGTTCCACAAGCATACGGGTGCAGGCCTGGTGTCAAACGGCCACAACGTCTGACACCGAAGGGGTGACGGAGGAGCTCGACCGGGTTAGCCGTTTCCGGGGAACACAACTGGAGACAATAGACGCACGTATCCGGCCCGGAGGCGGGAGTGGCGTATGCAAGCCGACACTAGAACGGGTACTTAGCTCTACTGGCCACTGGGGGCGAGGATGCGGGAAGATACTGGCTCTACACGGAGGCTATAGAATCTAGCGAACGTGTTAGGTGTCGCCCAGCCCGCAGCTCTACATATATCTGTCAGCGAGGCGCCTTGAGCCAACGCCCAGGAGGAGGCTACACTCCTAGTGGAGTGAGCTCGCACCCTGAACGGGCAAGGCACGTCTTGGGACTGTTAAGCCAAGACGATAGCATCCACTATCCAGTGGGCTAACCTCTGTTTGGAGACAGCCTTTCCCTTCTGCTGGCCTCCGTAACAGACGAAGAGCTGCTCTGAGGTTCTAAAGCTTTGAGTTCGGTCCACGTAGGTGCGGAGAGCGCGGACGGGACAGAGCAAGACCTGCTCCTCGCCCTCCCTGACCTTGCACAGAATCTGTGCGAGAAGGTTCACTGGTGGAAACGCATACTTACGTAGGTCCCTGGGCCAGCTGTGCGCCAGTGCATCTGTACCGAGGGTGCCCCCGGACAGGGAGTAATACAACTGGCAATGGGTCGAGTCCGGAGAGGCGAACAGGTCTACCTGCGCGGCTCCGAAGAGGTCCCATATCAGCTGGACACTCCGGGGGTGGAGTCGCCACTCTCCCGGAGGTGTCGGCTGACGAGACAACTCGTCGGCTGTCTGGTTCAGCGCACCTGGGATGTGAATGGCCCGAAGCGACCTCAGACGCTTCTGACTCCACAGGAGGAGATGGCGGGCGAGCCGGAGCATGCAACGGGAGCGTAGACCACCCTGACGGTTGATGTACGCAACGGCCACAGTGCTGTCCGTACGGACCAGTATGTGTTTTCCCTGTAGCGGCTTTTTGAAGCGGCCCAGGGCGAGAAGTACTGCCAGAAGCTTTAGGCAATTGATATGCCAACGCAGTTGGGGCCCCGTCCACAGACCCGCAACTGAGTGCCCGTTGTACGTGGCCCCCCAACCCGTGGAAGAGGCATCCGTGAAGACCACAGCATGCCTGGACACCTGTTCTAGGGACACTCCGGCCCGTAGAAAGGCAGGGTCCGCCCACGGGTTGAAGGTTTGGCGACAGTAAGGAGTAACTGAGACCCGGTACTTGCCGTGCTGCCACGCCCATCTCGGGACCCGGTCGTGAAGCCAGCGCTGAAGCGGTCTCATATGAAGCAATCCAAGCGGCGTTACCGCGGCTGCAGATGCCATATGCCCCAGGAGCCTCTGAAAGAATTTCAGTGGGACCGCTGTCCTGCCTTTGAACGTATTCAAGCAGTTCAACACTGACCAGACTCGCTCCTCTGTGAGGCGCGCAGTCCGGTTGACCGAGTCCAGCTCCATACCGAGATAAGAGATCCTCTGCGTGTGACAGAGTTTGCTCTTCTCTCAGTTGACCCGAAGGCCCAACAGGCTGAGGTGACGTAGCACCAGGTCCCTGTGTTCGCACAACTGCTCCCGGGACTGGGCCAGTATGAGCCAGTCGTCGAGATAGTTGAGAATACGAATGCTGCGTTTTCTGAGCGGAACAATGGCTGCCTCTGCGACTTTCGTGAAGACGCGAGGCGACAGGGACAGCCCGAAGGGCAGAACTTTGTACTGAAATGCCCTCCCCTCGAACGCAAAGCGAAGGAACGGTCTGTGTCGAGGGAGAATGGAGACATGAAAGTACGCATCCTTCAGGTCGATCGCTGCAAGACATGGGCATCGCTGCTCCGCACGGAGGTGAAGAGGATGCCCGTGAACTTGGGAGGCCGGCGGGTGAACTGAATCGCATAGCCGAGTCTGATGGTATGGATGAGCCAGTGAGACGGCCTGGGGAGACCTAACCAGGCCCCCAGAGACCGAGCAAGCGGGACCAACGGCACCACAGACGGAACCAGCATGGGCCGTCCCAAGATACCAATCGTCCAGCCGCGAGGGTTCGGGACGCGGTGGAGGGTTCCACTCGAGCCCGACACTCGCGGCGGCCCGGGAAAGCATAGCCGTGAGCTCTGGATCCGACTCGGGCAACGCTACCACACCCGAAGGGGGCAGCGCAGCCGGGTCGTCATCTCCAGAGTCCATTAGCATGTCCCCCGATGCAGCAATCGAGACCATATCCTCAACCGGAGCCCCAAAAGTAACAGCTGGTCCCCCGCGGGAAGAACCAGCGTGCTCTTCTGGAAGCTCAACCGGCGCAGCGGAGGGGGGAGGGGCCCGAGGAGCCTGTTGGCCCAGCAGGAGTGCCCTCACAGTTACCCTCAGGTCCCCACCAAAGGCATCAGGTAACAACGGCATCCAGAAACACACGGTTTGAATGACATCTTGAAAAAGACGCAGGGTCAAACCATGTAGCTCATTTAGAAAGGGAAAAACCGCTCCAACCAGTGCCGAGGCACACAGGGGAAATGGCCGCGGCTCGCAGCGGTTCAGGGGTGCAAGCCCGCTGAGAGCACTCAAGGGAAAACGCCCAGCGAGCTGTGAGAACAGCTGTTTGCTCAATGTCCTAGCGACCACCACTGCAAGGTACCGTCACACCAACACCGGAAGCGATCCTCTTCACAAGACTCGTAACAACGAAAACACTCTTCGTAGGAACAACTCAATAGAACTGTTCGGCTCCGAAGTTGAAAGCGATATGCGGTACTTCCGCTTCCGTATTTATACCCGCGCTGCGGGGCAGTGCGTGGAGTGCGTCGACCGCATGCCAATCTTCATTGGCTCGTTTTAACACTCAAAGTAGATTGGTCTCTGAAAATAGATCCCAATTTGTCGGTCAGTTCCGACGTACGTCGAACGTGACCAACTGAAAGGGAACTCAAGATCTTTGCAATTTAACATCGCAAAGGCCTTTAGATTAGACTGGCGAAATATGATGCTGATCTGATCGAAATATCTCACTTTCTGTTGGGTTTTCAGAATTTGCTCCCAGGGAGTTTTTTGTAGGTATTGGGCTGTTACATGTGTCTACAGAATTTCATACTCGTACATGAAACGTAGCGTGAATGCCGCTTAATTGAAAGTCGTGCCATTTTGCCACACCTAATTCTGAAACCCATATGAGATGTAAATTTTCACCACTTCTGACACGTGTGCAAAGTTTCATGAGTTTTCGAGCATGTTTAGGCCCTCTAAAATGCGATTAATTTCAGAGAAGAAGAATGATAACATACATCGATAACCAGGAACATAAAGAATTCCAGACTGACTTTAATAACCATCTACGGAGGTAGAGGACTGTTTCGTCTATAGCTCTTTTCGTTTCACATGAAGTCAAATCATTGGGAAAACACAGTTTTGCTCCCAGTTGCCAACAAACACCTGATCTGGCACTGATGTACTTTGCATCTGAAAATATCTATATTGTTAAATGACTTTCTGTGAAGTTTGTCTAGCAACCATTAGTCGCTTGCCAATTAAAATCTCTAATGACTTAATGCTTAGAAGTCTGTCTCTTTCTGTGACACCATTCTGTGAATACTGAATAAACACCTGTGCTCTGAAGCGCCATCAGGATTCTAGCGGCTTCCACAGAGTCTTAATTGTAGAGGCTTCACATGCTGAGCTCTTCTCAACTAAACATTTATATTCTCAACCTTCTTCTGCTCTCTTTGAGAGGCTGTTACGCTCATTCTCTCAGCTTTGAATGCTGGGTTGTCCTAACCCACTGCTCTGCGTTTACACATTATATTCATATCTGGGCTAAGACATAATAAAAAGCTAAATAAATGAACCCGAGCTAAGCTGTTAAAAGCACCTCACACTCAGTGTTGGGGAAAGTTTTTTTTTAAAGTCATGCATTACAATACTGTGTTACTCCCTAAAAAACTAATTGTGTTACTTAGTTACTTTTTATGTAAAGCAATGCAATATTTTTGTGTTACTTTTTCTCATATGGGCTTTGCTTGAGAAAAAGTTCTATTTTTGCCAGATGTAAGTGCCGTTTCACACCAAAAGTGAAACAAATAAGGCCCAATCCCAATTCTATTTTATACCCCTCTGCCTACCCCTACCCCTTGCTTTTGACCCTTGAAACAGAGTGGCAAGGGCTAGGGATGCAAATAGCTCCTATGTCAAAGGAGATGCGCCGATGTTTATCACAAGAACACGACCATATATATAAACACAAGATTGAATTTCACATAAAACAAATGATTATTTGTCATTAAAATCCTTATTGATGCCAAAAAAATACTCTCCTTGTTAGCTTGGGCAGCCATGTTTAGGGCCCTATGAAATCCGTTAAATTTTTTTCCCAAATTCAGATTTTTTCCATTTAAAATTTTCTGGATTCCATTTTTTTCCGTTTAATTTTTTTTTGGACTCAGTTTTAATGGTTCAATAAAATGTTTGCAATCAAAAAGCATGTCTAATTCATTGAAATCATGAAACTTTTACAACTTAACAATTTATTAAAAGTTTAACAAAAATTACTTTTTTAGGGCCCTATGTTAACACGTTTTATTTATTTGTTTCTCTCAAATGTTGTTTTATTTTGACCAAATTCTGTTTTAAAGAATTTGTTTATATAAAATAAAGTTTTAGGTTTTAGGTTTTCTGGATTCCAATTTAATGATTTACTTCAATTTTAATAATCAAAACGCATGCCTAATTAATTGAATAAAAAACAATAATTTATTAAAAATATATATATATTTTTATTTCTAATATATATATTTTTTTTTGTTGAAATTTTGTGTTGTGTATTTAAATTTTTCTGGCAATCAAAGGTAGGCATAAAACATTAATTGAATTGATCTTTTAATCCTATGAAATTAAACAAACTTTTTTGTCAAACAAAGTGCTGCACAACAGAGCTTTACTCTTAAAATGAAAACATGGAAGAACAATTGTGATTATTCCTTAAAATGTATTATTATTAGTATTACATTGAGACGTAGCTAAATTCTACTGTACAACTGTAATATATTTATGCCATAATTTCAAGTTAAACCAAACTTTTATTTTGACGGGTTGCCATGAAGACCTTTGAGTTTGTGTGTGTTTTTTTTTTCTCAAATGAAATGGTAAAATGCTCATGAAGTGACTCTCAGAGCAGCTTTGGAGATGAAGTTCATGCATTCATGTCCTCATATAGTGAGGGCTGAAAACACTGCGAGCGTCACACATGCTTCAGTGTGTTTGTGGTAAATGAAATCGCACATCTGCACTTTTCATTCACAGAGAGAACATGCAGGATTCATAGTTAAATAATCTTTTTTGCAGTGTAATGTTCACAGACACTAGTCTATATCGCGATTTGATTTGTGTACTGACCTGCTTTTTATTAATTCATCAAAAATTTTACAAATTCCGTTAAATTCCGCGTTATACAGTAAATAATTTTTTTATGACTGGATTCTGCAATTTCGTCTGTGTTATATCATCACGGATATCATAGGGCCCCACATGTTGCCACTGTAGCCAGTGTATGCAGGGAAATTTCTCATTTCTCCTTCATTTGTAAGTGGGGTCCCAAAAAATCTTTGTTTGAAGGGCTATCTGGCCCTTCCCCCCACCCCTACCCCTCCAACCAAAAGAGAATCGGGACAAATCAAATAAAAGGATTTTCTAGCAGGTTCTAGTAGACCAATCACAGCGCTTGCGGTCCGCATAGAATTGACACATTGTTACATTTTTGGAGAGGTGCACGTCAGGCTATGTGTGCTACACACAGCCTACAACATAGCTATGGTGTGGGCTCGATTCAGAAGTATGCAACCAATCACATTTCTACCTCTACCCCTACCCCTCTGTTTTGCGCGTTCACGTGAAGGGGTCACTACCCCTCCCTCAGGGGTACACATGCTCCCTCTGCATGTGTAACTGCACGTCGATGTGGACATCTACGCAGAAATATAAATGAAAACTGGTGTGTAGCCTACGACATAGAGACTACGCCGCAGGTCAAGTCAACTTTATTTATATAGTGCTTTTTACACTGCAGATTGTTTCAAAGCAGCTTCACATTGTTCAACAGGAAAATAATGCAACCGATTTTGATTCGGCTGTACAGCCGCTCTGCAGAAAACGGTGATGTCATCTAGCTCATTTCAATTATCATATATATTCAAGTAATGTAGTTGATATAGTTAATTTAGTTTAGTAATTAAATTTATTTGGATATTTATTTGAAAATTGAGTGTCCCCAACTGAGCAAGCCAAAGGCGACAGTGGCAAGGAACCAAAACTCCATCAGGTGTCCTAATGGAGAAAAATAAACCTTGGGAGAAACCAGGCTCAGTCGGGGTGCTAGTTCTCCTCTGGCCAATTAACAAACAGTGTATGATTATTATTTTGGCAGCCTTATAGGTCAGAAGTAATATTAGATCGGAATATTCGAAAGATCGGAGGCATCACGCCGGAGACGGGTTTATTGAGGATGGCGTGTCGATTAAACAAATATTAAATAGGAATATTCGAAATATCGGAGTCATCACGCCGGAGATGGATCCATTGAGGATGCCATGTCGATGAGCAATTTCAGAGGGTAGACTAATTGACACGATCTCTGCAGACACTTCAGGGATGCGTTGGTAATGTCTGGGCGCTGGTCCACCATCTGATCTGGATACGGCCCGGATCCGGCTGACTGCAGTAAACCTCGGGATAAACAGAGAGACTAACATTAGTGTAGATGCCATTCTTCTGATGATGTAACGAGTACATCAGGTGTTATGGGAAGTGTTCCCAGTTCCGGCTGACCTACTTAATGCAGCCTAACAGTTTGAATAAAATATAAATTAAAAATGTTTTATGTGTATGCCATAGTAAAGAGATGTGTTTTTAGTCTAGATTTAAACTGACAGATTGTGTCTGCTTCCCGAACAATGCTAGGAAGGCTGTTCCAGAGTTTAGGTGCTAAATAGGAAAAGGATCGACTGCCTGCAGTTGATTTTGATATTCTAGGTATTATCAACTGGCCAGAGTTTTGAGACCGCAATAGACATGATGGAGTATAATGCGTTAAGAGCTCGCTCAAGTACTGGGGAGCTAAACCATTTAGTGATTTGTAAGTAATTAGCAAGATTTAAAAATGTATGCAATGTTTAACAGGGAGCCAGTGCAGTGTTGACAGAACCGGGCTAATATGGTCATACTTCCTGGTTCTAGTAAGAACTCGAGCTGCTGCGTTTTGGACCAGCTGCAGTTTATTTATTAAGCGAGCAGGGCAACCACCCAGTAGAGCATTACAATAATCTAGCCTTGAGGTCATGAACGCATGAACTAACTGTTCAGCATTTTGCATTGAAAGCATATGCCGTAATTTAGATATATTTTTAAGATGGTAGAATGCAGTTTTACAGATGCTAGAAACGTGGCTTTCAAATGAGAGATTGGTATCAAAGAGCACACCCAGGGTCCTAACTGACGACGAGGACTTGACAGAGCAGCCATCGAGTGTTAGACAGTATTCTAGGTTACTACATGTGGAGTTTTTTTGTCCAATAATTAAAAATTCAGTTTTTTCTGAATTAAGTTGCAGGAAATTACTAGTCATCCAATTTTTTTATATCAGCTATGCATTCCGTTAATCTTGTGAATTGGTAAGTTTCGTCAGGGCGTGAAGAAATATAGAGCTGAGTATCGTCAGCATATCAATGAAAACGAACGGCATGCTTCCTAATAATATCTCCCAGTAGTAGCATGTACAGGGTGAAAAGCAACGGTCCTAGCACTGAGCCCTGCGGTACTCCATACTGAACTTGTGATCGGTGTGACATCTCTTCATTTACTGCTACAAACTGATAACGGTCAGATAAGTATGATTTAAACCATGCCAATGCAATTCTACTAATGCCAACATAACTTTCGAGTCTATTCAAAAGAATGTTGTGGTCGATAGTATCGAATGCAGCGCTAAGATCGAGTAACACTAACAGAGAGATACAACCACGATTGGATGAGTAAATAATTTGTAACTCTAATGAGAGCAGTCTCAGTACTATGATACGGTCTAAATCCTGACTGGAAATCCTCACAGATTTCTTTCTAAAAAGGAGCATAATTGTGAGGACACTGCCTTTTCTAGTATTTTTGACAGAAAGGGTAGATTTGAGATTGGCCTGTAATTGACTAATTCTGTAGGATCAAGTTGCGTTTTTTAATAAGTGGTTTAATAATAGCCAGCTTAAAAGTTTTCGGTACATATCCTGATGCCAAGGATGAATCAATGATATTAAGAAGAGGATCTATGACCTCTGGAAGCATCTTTTTTAGTAGTTTAGTCGGTATAGGGTCGAGCATACATTGTCAGCATCTTGTTGTTTGTCTCCGGGCCTCTAGAGGTCCCCTGTGCTCCCTTCTGCCTTAGTTCTTCCTCGTGTGTCCTTGTTAATGTTATCCAGGTCACCTGTGCCTTGTTTTCCCTAGAGTATTTAGCTGTGTTTTTTCACTTGTTCCTCACTCAGTTTTTGAGTCTTGGCTAAGCGTCTCCTGCTGTCACTGAGTCCTTCCAAGCTGTCTCAAGTAAGGTGTTCTTAGTAATTTGTGTTCTCTGGTTTTGTTTTCTCCCCACGTGGAGTTTTTATTTTTCTCCTGTGATTCTTTGCGGTATCACTATTTTTATTTATGCCTCAGTCTGAGAAGAACTTTTGTTGGATTATTTTTGTAACTTGCTAAGTCCCTTTTTTTTTATTAATACATCTAAGGATCTCGAGTCCCTCATAGCAATGGCCATCCGCCTGGACAGTCGTCTGAGAGAGCGGAGAATGGTTCGCCGCCAGGTGTCTCAGTCCCAAGTTCCTCTGAGCAGGTTTGTTTCTCCAGTTAGTGTTCCTTCATCCAGAGCTTCCCCGGCCCCTGAACAGCTCCAGGATTCCCCGGAGGACATGCAGTTGGGCCGTTCCAGGCTTTCTCCTAACGAGAGGGAACGGCGCATGAGAGGGCATCTGTGTCTCTACTGTGGTGCTTCTGGCCACTTCCGCTCCACTTGCCCCGAGCTTTCGGGAAACGCCTGTCCCCGCCCAGCTACAGGAGGGCTGTGATGGGGAAAATTAGAGCTCCTCCTGCTAACGCTGTCCTAGCTGTTCCAGCCACTCTGTCCTGGGAGGGCCATCAACACCGCGTCCAGGCTATGATCGATTCCGGCGCCGCAGGCAACTTCCTTGATCAAACCTTGGCTAAGGAACTTAAGATCCCTACCCAACTACTTCCTCAACCCCAGGCAGTAACAGCCTTGGATGGCAGACCTCTGGAACCAGGCAAAGTCACAGAAGTGACTCAGTCCCTGCAGCTTACCATCTTTCAACACCAGCAGGAGGAGACCTTCTATCTCATTGACTCCCCCGAGTATCCAATTATCCTGGGTTACCCTTGGCTGTGCAGACATAATCCCCAAATCGACTGGCCCACTGGCACCATTCTGAACTGGGGTTCCACTTGCCAACTTACCTGCCTGCTACAGAGTCCTTCAGCCCCTAGTTCCGAGTTTCATGAGGCTGTCAACCTCTCCCGAGTCCCCAGTGTTTACCATCGGTTCAAGCCTGTATTCAGCAAGTCCCGGGCTACCTCCTTACCACCTCACCGCACTTATGACTGTGCCATTGATCTACTCCCTGGGTCCTGCCCTCCCAGGGTCGGATCTTCTCCTTATCTTCCCCTGAGCGCTTAGCTATGGATACATACATTAAGGAGTCCTTGGCAGCCGGCATCATCCGAGCCTCGACTTCCCCGGCTGGGGCGGGCTTCTTTTTTGTAGAGAAGAAAGACGGGGGTCTTAGGCCTTGTATTGATTACCGGGCTCTCAACAAAATCACGGTTCGGAATCGATACCCCCTTCCCCTCATGGCCACTGCTTTTGAGCTGCTTCAAGGGGCTTCCATTTTTACTAAACTGGATCTCCGCAATGCTTACCATCTTGTGCGGATCCGGCAAGGGGACGAATGGAAGACCGCCTTCAACACCCCCACGGGCCACTACGAATATCTGGTGATGCCGTTCGGGCTCACCAATGCCCCAGCAGTATTCCAAACCCTTATTAATGATGTTCTCCGGGACATGCTTAATCTATTCGTCTTCGTATACCTGGACGATATCCTAATCTTCTCGAGGTCACTGAAGGAGCATGAGGGGCATGTTAGCAGAGTTCTCCAGAGACCCTAAGAAGGTCATGGCAGTTCACAACTGGCCAACGCCTGCCACAGTCAAGGAGGTTCAACGTTTCATTGGTTTTTCGAACTTCTATAGGCAGTTTATTAAGAATTTCAGCTCTGTGGTGGCTCCCTTGACGGCTCTTACCAAGGGAGGAGGAACCAAGATTCACTGGGATCCGGAGGCAGCGAGGATCTTCGAAGATCTCAAGCGCCGCTTCACTTCCGCTCCTATTCTTTCGATCCCTGACCCAGAAAGACCTTTCGTGGTGGAGGTGGATGCCTCAGAGGTGGGGGTGGGGGCTGTCCTGTCACAAAGGGGTGGTGATGAAAAATTACACCCTTGTGCCTTCATGTCTCGCCGCCTGTCTGATGCTGAGCGCAACTACCACGTGGGGGATCGAGAGTTGCTTGCTGTAAAACTTGCCTTGGAGGAGTGGCGCCATTGGCTTGAGGGGGCTCAGCATCCTTTCTAGGTTCTCACGGACCACAAGAACCTGGAATACCTCCAGCAGGCTAAGCGGTTGAACCCACGGCAAGCGCGATGGTCCCTGTTTTTTAATCGATTCCAGTTTCTCCTATCTTACAGACCTGGCACCAAGAATGTTAAGCCGGATGCCCTGTCTCGAGCCTACTCTCCTGAAACACGAGAAGCCCTTGGCATCGATTATTCAGAGTTCTAGGATCGTCGCACCCCTTCAGTGGGAACTAGAAAGAGTGGTACGAGAGGCCCTTGCCCATGAGCCCGATCCAGGCGGTGGTCCCGCTGGACGCCTGTACGTTCCTCTATCTGCCCGGGCCCAGGTCTTGCAGTGGGGTCATGATTCACCCTTGACGTGCCATCCAGGAAGTGCTTGCACATTGGACTTCCTCCAGCGGCGGTTTTGGTGGCCGTCCATCAAGAAGGACGTTCAGGTCTATCTGGAGGCCTGCCCCATGTGCAACCAGGGGAAGTCTATACGCCAGCAGCCCCAGGGACTGCTCCATCCCTTACCTGTTCCCCGCAGGCCATGGTCGCACCTTTCTCTGGACTTTGTTACGGGACTTCCTCTGTCCCAGGGCAACACAGGCATCCTGGTGGTTGTAGATCGGTTCTCTAAGGCTGCCCGGTTTATTCCCCTGCCTAAGCTGCCTTTGGCCAAGGAGACTGCTGAGCTCCTCATGAACCATGTCTTCCGGATTTTTGGAATTCCCCTGGACATTGTGTCTGACCGAGGTCCCCAATTCTCGTCCCAGTTCTGGGGAGCCTTCTGCAGGCTTATTGGGGCCACAGCCAGCCTATCGTCTGGGTTTCATCCAGAGTCTAATGGCCAGACGGAACGGATTAATCAGGATCTGGAGACCACCTTGCGCTGTATGGCGGCCAGTAATCCCACGTCTTGGGCCAAGTATATAGTTTGGGCTGAATATGCCCACAACACCCTCCAGTCCTCGGCCACTGGATTATCCCCCTTCGAATGCCAGTTCGGATACATCCCCCCCCCATTATTCCCAGAGGAAGAGGCGCAAGTTGGTGTTCCCTCTGCCCAGCGCTTTGTCCTACGCTGTAGGCGGACCTGGAGGAAGGCCAGGTGTACCCTCCTTCGGACCTCCCAGAGATACCAAAGCCAGGCTAATCGCCGCCGCCGGATGGCCCCTAACTTCTAAGCCGGTCAAAGAGTTTGGTTAGCCACTAAAAACCTGCCTCTCCGGGTCGAATCTAAGAAGCTTTCCCAGAAATACATAGGCCCTTTTCGCATAGCAAGGAAAGTTAACCCTGTTTCTTATCGTTTGTTTCTCCCTCGCTCCCTTAGAATTAACCCCACGTTTCATGTCTCTTTACTAAAACCTGTCTTGTCTTCTCCCTTTGCCCCCCCCCCCCCGGATACTGGAAGGAACGTCAGGAGCCATTCCTAGAGGAGGGGGTCCTGTCAGCATCTTGCTCCTGTTGTTTGTCTCCGGGCCTCTAGAGGTCCCCTGTGCTCCCTTTTGCCTTAGTTCTTCCTCGTGTGTCCTTGTTAATGTTATCCAGGTCACCTGTGCCTTGTTTTCCCTAGAGTATTTAGCTGTGTTTTTTCACTTGTTCCTCACTCAGTTTTTGAGTCTTGGCTAAGCGTCTCCTGCTGTCACTGAGTCCTTCCAAGCTGTCTCAAGTAAGGTGTTCTTAGTTATTTGTGTTCTCTGGTTTTGTTTTCTCCCCACGTGGAGTTTTTATTTTTCTCCTGTGATTCTTTGCGGTATCACTATTTTTATTTATACCTCAGTCTGAGAACTTTTGTTGGATTATTTTTGTAACTTGCTAAGTCCCTTTTTTTTTGTTAATAAATCTTCCTTGCCTGAAGTGTTGCCTGGAGTGTTTCGTTTGGTTCCAACATTACCACCTCTGTGGCTAAGTGGTAGATCTCTCAACTCGCCACACCAGAGACCTGAGTTCGAGCCCAGCTAGTGACAATACATGTTGTTGATTTAGATGATTTAACGAGTTTAGCCAATCTCCTATAGCAGTGAATGAATGTAATTTTTCCTCAGTGACACTACAATGCACTGTCTGATGTGATACAGTAGTAGACGGCTGCATGGTTATATTTTTTCTCTAATATTATCAATCTTACAAGTAAAGAAGTTCATAAAGTCATTACTGCTGTGTTGTTGGCAGACATCAGAAGTTGAAGCTTTATTTTTGGTTAATTTAGCCACTGTATCGAATAAATACCTAGGGTTGTGTTTGTTTTCTTCTAAGAGAGTCGAGAAATAAGCAGATCTAGCAGTTTTTACGGCCTTTCTGTATGAAATCATGCTCTCTTTCCACGAAATGCAAAAAACTTCCAGTTTTGTTTTCTTCCAGCTGCGCTCCATTTATCTAACTGCTGTTTTAAGGGCCCGGGTGTGCTCGTTGTACCACGGCGTTGGACTATTTTCTTTAATCTTCTTTAAGCACAGAGGAGCAACTCTGTCTAAAGTGCTGGAAAAGAGAGAGTCAATAGTTTCTGTTACAACATTGAGTTCCTCTAGGCTATCTGGGATGCTGAGGAGATGAAACTGATGAGGAAGTTTATTTACAAAGAAATCTTTAGTCGCAGCAGTGATAGTCCTGCCATATTTGAAGCGAGGGGACAGCTTTGCAGCCTTTGCTAAATTAAGTATACATGATACTAGGTAATGATCTGAGATGTCATCGCTCTGCTGCAGAATTTCAATGGTATCAACATTTATTCCATGTGACAATATTAGGTCTAGAGTATGATTACGGCGATGAGTGGGTCCTGACACGTGTTGCCTAACTCCAAAAGAGTTTAGAATGTCTCTAAATGCCAATCCCAATGAGTCTTTTTTATTGTCTACATGGTTATTAAAATCACCAACAATTAGGACTTTATCTGTAGCCAGTACTAACTCTGATAGAAAATCAGCAAATTCTCTGGTAAAGTGTGTATTGTGCCTTGGTGGCCTGTATACAGTAGCCAACACAAATGTTAAACGGGATTTATCAATTTCACTACATAATGTTACGTAAAGCACCAAAACTTCAAAAGAATTATATTTGAAACTAGACTTCTGAGTAATACTGAAGATATTATTATAAATTACAGCAACACCTCCCCCTTTACCTTTCAGACGCGGCTCGTGTTTATAACAATAATCTTGTGGGGTGGACTCATTTAAAGTAATGTAGTCGTCAGGTTTTAGCCAGGTTTCTGTCAAACACAGCACATCTAGATTATTATCTGTAATCATATCATTAACAATAAGCGTTTTTGAGGAAAGGGATCGAATATTCAGCAGCCCGAGCTTTATCATTTGTTCATCTGTATTATATCTGTTGTTTATTTGTTGGACAACAATTACATTTTTACCATTGAATAGTTTTGGTCTGACGCAGAAGTATAAATCAGCCTAAAGTCTCAGGCAAATTAAAATTCACGCCTGTACATTTGAGGGCGCAGCTCAAACTCTGCTACCATTTTGGATTGCAGAGAAGAAAGTTCAACACACTTCAAAGAAAAACAAATGTGATGTTTATCTAAGGTTATTTTTTTATTAATATGTTTGAATTCGATCATTGAATGTCAGCAGCCAAGACTTTGCTTAATAAAGAGAGATCAAATACAAAGTATATTTGTGTAATTTAACATTTAATTATTGCAGATTTGCGTAATATAAAGTTTGCCTTTCACTGTTTTTATTCATTTTGAGGATCTGTTTTTGTGTAAGTGAGATGAGTAAATGCATGCTCACATAAGTCTAGAACTACAATAACCATCAATGTTTATACAGCGCACACAACGTCTCTACACCTTACTCATAATTTCTCTCATCATGGGGAAAGAAGAGCTGTCAGTGAATAAATGGGAAAAAGTTACTTGCATTATTTATTTGCAAATGTAACTCTGATATTTTGTTGTAAATTTAAAAGTAATGCATTACTTTACTAGTTACTTAAAAAGTAATCTGATTACATTACTTGTAATGAGTTATCCCCAACACTGCTCACACTCACCAAAAAAATAATTAACAATGACTGAAGCATAAGGGTTATTCAGGGTTTTCTTTCAAATGACTTGATCACTTGTACTGGAGAAACATTTAGCAACTGCGCAATGAAGAGCGGCCATTTGCCTGAGGGGCTAGTCTTTCTAGGAAATCTCTGTCTCAAGTTTGTTTTAAATGTAGTTTTGATGGGGCACATTACATGAGAAAATCCTATTTTATTTGATCCCAAACTAACTAGTTACCATTGAGAGATTAACCCTGTTACCCTGAAACATTCATAAAAGCTTATGAAATATTTAGTTTGACCTCCTGAGTTTTCTTAAGGTTAAGCTGCTATTTTCCCTGACCACTTGTTGAAAAAGAGCTTCAGGCCCTATTTTGTACCAGAAACTCTAAAGAAGAAAGGTGGTTTAGCTGGAGGACTTAAATTTATCTTCATCTGCAAAAATTATGTATTGCCAAAGCTTCAAATATTTTACAGCCTAGGTCTCAATGTCTCTGCTCGTTCACTATAAAATCCAACAGTTGTTCTTACTAAGACTTTTTAGTAAACTTTACTTAATGTCCAATAATTTGTTGAACTTACTTAAAACAATTTAGTAATCTGAACTATTTAGATGCTATGCCTTTGTTACTTAGAAAACCCAAGTAAACATTACTTGACTGGTTTGAGTACCAAAAAAACAAAAAAAACAACAAAAAAAACAGGCAGGCGGGCCGGCGGGTGGCCGGGCAAAAGGTTTTTGAGGCGGGGCAATTTTTAAGAGACTTTTCACTCATTTCCTCCACTTCCACTCACCATTATTGTGATTAGTGTTCCCTTTGGTCGGGCACTTGGAACTTCATTCATATTATTATAACTCTGTTCCTATTGATACAGCGATGCAACAAGAAATCATAGTTATCTGATTTCAAAGGAAGAAAAGTAATACATAGACATATACACACATACATATATATACATTTATATATATAGTTGTGAATTAGTGATATATAAAATAATTTTAATCCATGTCAAATAATTATCTTTTAACATTTTTTGTTAACACCTATGGCATAAACTTTTAGTTGGGTTGATATTATCCCTCTATATTTGTAACAATATCTTGCAATTGACCATGCTTGATTCACACACAGACTTCAACATTCAGCATGCAAACCACAACAATGGTAACAAGGTTTTTTTTATTATTATTTATTTTTATTTTTATTATTAATAAGACCTTTACTATTTTATTTGCTGTTGTTATTGGGGTTATACTGACAAAAACAAATGGTAAAATAAAGCCAAAAATAGTAAAACAAAGCAAATAATTTATTCATGCCGCAATGCACTCTGGGAGCTGGACTGAACTTTTGGGAGTTGGCTGAACTTTTGAAATTGAGTTACTTGTGTATTTGTAGAGGTTACCATAAAGCTTGAGTACAAGTTAACTCTACAAAGTAGTAGTAAGTAGTATCAAGTCAAAAATTATGACCTAATTTGCTTGAAAATGAGGCAATCAGTTTCCACAGCTTTTCTAAGTAAAGTCAACTTGTTACTTTTTACAGTGTTCCCTTCTTCAGTAGTAAGTTCACCACCGAGGCTGTTGGCCATATCTCGCACTGTCCCGTTGCCCAAATTATTCCAATGCTCTGGAATATTCACACACTAGAAGTTCCCTGAAAATTAACTGTTCTCTTTATTCATTTACTCGAAATGTTGTCATGTCTTCAACAGTCTATAACATTTTCTGTACAAATGTAAATGGCTAGCTGTAACCAAATTTCGAACCAGTCTGTGGTTTTGTTGCTGTAACTAATCTAGGATTTCTGACATTAAATATTTAACCCTCCTATTATCTTTGGGGTCAATTTGACCCAATTCAATGTTTAACATTTGTAAATACACGATTTACATAATGTTTTTCGCTTTAGATTTAATGACTTTTCCTAATTTAATGGGGACAACTCTGTAAACATAAAATTAACATGATGATATTTTTCCAATGTCCTGTAAACATTTTGTAGCATCTTTGTTCTTTGGGGTCAATTTGACCCCAGGCTCTTTTAGCTGTATAAAACATAAGAAATATCAACATTTTACACACATTTGCTTTGGTTGTTTTATTGAGGTCACTATAACATGCTATAATTGTATATATTCAATATAATATTCAAACAACTTCCCTCTGTTTTAGGGCTTTAACCTAACCTAACCATACCTGTAGTATTGCGAGAACCACTAGTAGTTCACGTTATTATGGTCCCACTCCCCACTTGAACGACAGGGTAGACATAGTACTGCTAATGTCATCAAAATGGTTCCAGGGCCCACTAGATATGCTGTCAGCCATAAATGACCTGAGACATAAACCTTTGTAAAAAAAAAAATCTGGAGGTTTAAATTGCTGGGGTCAAATTGACCCCAGTGGGTAAAAAATGTTACCAGATTTGAGGGTAACAGGAGGGTTAACATTAGTTATTTAACATTCATTTTCGACTTTAGTGTCCCAATATTTAGTGGATCGAGGCCTGAATTCATGTTCATGATATACTGATTGGTGTCACTGAGACCTATAGTGTGAAAAAATAATATTCCCTTGTGAAAAAGAAGTGAAATTAAATCTGTATGAAAATATAGTATATATATATATATATATATATATATATATATATATATATATATATATATATATATATATATATATATATAATATAATTTTTTTTTAATTTGATTTATTTATTTATTTTTTTCACAAGGATTACCAAGGCCAAGTTAAATTTTGAAACAATTAATACCAACAATTTTTTTTTTTTTTCAATATTAAGTCTTCAGTCCTATGTTCCTGAGGATAACTGTAGGCTGGTTACACTAGGGAAACAGTGAATAGATCAGCCTGCATCATAGTCAATAAATATAGTCCCTATTCACAATGTGCAAAAAAGAAGAAAGAGAACATGCAACTAAACTCAATTCGGCATCTAACACATAAGTCCAGAGTAAACTATTGTACTGTTAAATGCAATTAAATCAAACAGTAACAGTATTTAATTTATTGCAATTAAATCAAATTAGTACTGTGATTCTTTTCAAAACTCCACAGCAAGCATCAAATAAATAGAAGAGCAGTAATGATTTCACCGCAGCAGAACCTCACACTTTAATATGATCAATCCAAGTGTGCTCTACTCACAGGTCAAGTGGACTATCTAACAGGATTTCATCCTCCAACCTCACGCAGAGGCAATTACAGGTTCTTCCCATACTTAGGATGCAGGAGGCCAAACTCTACTGCATCCCCGGGTCCAATTGGTTTTCACCTTTCAACTCTTGAACCTTCAAACCGTTTTAGTGTATTATGATGTAAGACCATGTATTAGCTCTGCAGGGCAATGCAGTACCACCTGAGAGACCAGTATGTTATTGAAAGGTTATAATTGGGGTTTTGGCAGACACTAACTGGTTCTACAGCCCTCTCTCTAAGGTAGGGCTTCTCAACTCTTGGCCCTTGGGGTCTACTTCCCTGCAGAGTTTAGCTCCAACCCTAATCAAACACAACTGCATGCGATTTTAGTAAACCTGAAGACCTTGATTAGCTGGTTCTGGTGTGTTAGATCAAGGTTGGACTCTGCAGGATGGTGGACCTTTAGGGCCAGAGTTGCCCACCCCTGTTCTAGGGCAGTGTTTCCTGTTTCTGGATACACCTGACATTACCCATTTTCAAACTCTTAATCAAACACACTTGAATAAACTAATCGGCTCATTAGAAGAGACTCGTATACCTTAAATTGACTGGTCAGATAAGAGAGACATCAAAAATGTGTACTGTTGGTGGTCCTCCAGGAACAGGATTTTCCACCCCTGTTCTAAATAATAGGAGATTCATAGGAGATTGTTGTTCTGTTTGTCCCTATGACATCCTTTATCCGTGTTATGTGTCATGTTCCTTTGCGTTGTAACCCAAACCTTAACCCAGTGACTCTGTGATAACTTCTTTTGACCTTTGAGCACTGACTTTGCCCTTTGACTCCTGACCTGTGACCCATTCATTTGCATTGTGACCCCTATCTTTGACCCCACACTTCACCTCCTTGGATCCATCCCCCTTGATCTGTGAGTTTATCCATTGCTTAGTGACCCCTCTTTGTAACATTTGTGGTCACGTTTTTGCCTTGCTAACCCTGCCTTTGATCCTTCACCTCCTAAGATCCCTGTTGATTATTTAATCAACCCACCCTTCATCTGTGACTCCATCATTTGCTTTGTGATGGATTTTCCCTGTAACCATTTGTTGTGACATTTTACCACTGCCTTTACCATTTGAACTTTTGACATGTGACCCCTCTTTTTGACCTTAGACATCTACCTTTCCCCATCCTTTGCTTTGTGACCACTTCCTGTGACTCCAAACTTCAGTTCCTTAAGCCCGTAACACAATAAGCCGACGAACTAGTGGCAACAAAAGCAGACTGCAGGGTCGGCTCATGTTGGCAGCGTCTGGGTCTAAAGTTGCCCTGACATACCAAGCCGACGCTCGACACCCAACGGCCAAGTAGCATGTCCGTTCTGCGCCTGCGTAAGAGGAAATACCTTTCCATGCCAGCAGGTGGCAGCAGCCAACTGACCGACGAGCTCCGACGCCGATTCAACATGTCGACGAGGACCAACTTCAGCCGACAGGCTTTAGACTTTCCCTATTTTATTGCTGCTCCCTTTGCCTTGTGAACCCATCTATTGCAGTGACCCTTCTTTTCACCCTGTGAGAACCCAGCCCTTGACCATCCCCTCATGTTGAATGTTTATGAAAAATTTGAGCTCGTTGCATTTCTTCTGTTTATCCAAGTTTCCTGTAACACCTACACGCCTCGTTATCTGTCATTCAGCTCTAAGTTCCTGAGCTTTATTTGAGAGTTTGGACAGACTGATGCAATGAATTTCCTCTGCCGTGATTCTTTGCAGTGTGTTTCCTCTGAGGAGCCTTCAGGTAAATCTGTAACCCTCCACCTGTCTGCTGCAGCCTGGAGCACAGATGGGGGCTAAAACCACACACACACACACACACACACACACACACACACGGGAAACTCCAAAAATAACACAAAGACACTTAAAAACTGTATTACAAAACATATTGTTGAGAATCATATGACGGTTATATTTTAGTATTGCACTGATTTGGTGCAACATTTTCAGAATCTCTGCAAAAAATCTTGTCTCTGTCAGATTTGAGTGAATTCAGGACAAATAACTAGTTACTACCTAAATTTAATCAGTAACCTAATCCAAATAATGCCATATAAAAACAATGTGACCTGACCACTTTGCTTTTTTTAGGTAATGTATGCAAATATAGACAAGAAAAAAAAACGATTTAAAGTAGATGAGTTTAATTTAAAACGTATTGATTTACAGTACTTTTTTACTGCATGATCTAAACATATTGTGAATGATTAATCAGTATGTTTTTAGATATTATTTATCTTTGTAATATTTAATATCTTTGTAATATTATTTGCTCTGAAACCACTTTGTTGTTCCTCTGACATTTTTAAGCCTTGCCTAATGGTTAATGTTAACAAATCGCAATGGGCACTTTTCACATTTCTGGGGTTCTCAGAAGCAGAAGCCATTATTGTTGGGTAAACCTTTATAGTGGTGAACAGAGACTGCTCACTCTTAAAAATATATATTTTTTTTTTCAGCAATCATTTTTAGTATGGAGAACATTAATATTACTAATCTAACTTATTTCATTATAAAGAACCTTTTGTGCAATGGAAAGGTTCCATGGATGTTAAAGGTTCTTCATGGAATCACAGGTGCCAATGAAGAACCTTTATTTTTAAGTGAACATATAATTTTTGTGTTCCCATTTGCTCCAATAGCAAAATAAATCCTGCCACTGGTGATTTTCCTTATGGAGGAAAAGGAGACAGACGTGATCGAGGAGGTGGAGACGATGCGATGGAGGAAAGAGCCACGGTTGAGTAGGTTGGAGCCAGAGAATGACCCAGAGCAGAGCCAGAATGAAGGTCCATGGTGGAACTGATGGAGAGAGGAGCTAGGATGGAACCAAGACCCCGACTGACTTAACCCAGGAGATGACAGAGGGCCTAGAGGGCCAAGGCACATGGCCCACAGGCCAAGGCGGAGCTGATGACTGGGAAGCCCAAGGAGGTTTTGAGCAGCAGGGCAAACCACTGGAGGAGCCGAAGGGCTGAATGGAGACAGTGGAGGTGGAGCAGACAAACTGGATGGCCTTGGTAGAGGAGGAGGGAGAGGGAGACTGGGTAGGACCATCCTTGGGGTAGTACCAATGGCAACAAAGACAACTTGGACTGGAGTGAACAAGCAGAGATGAAGAGGACTTAGAACTGAGCTGAACTAGCAGAGATGAAGACGACTTGGGACTGGGCTGAACCAGCAGAGACTAAGATGACTTGGGACTGGATGGGACCATCTGGGACTGTAGACCAGCGGTGAGGAAGATGACTTGGGACTGAGCTGAACCAGCATAGACGAAGATGACTTGGGACTGCACAAGACCAGCAGAGACTGTAGACCTTGAGACATTATACAGTCCTGCTCATCATATAATAATTCTGTGGCAACCCAGCTCATTGAATGCCCCTCAGCAACAAGAGTGTGGGTGGGCTTTAAACCATCCCCTTGAACTCCACTAGTATTCCCTCAGTGATGGGAGTGTGGGCGGGGCTCCAATCCATCCCATCGAACTCCACAAAAATTCCCTCTATGACGGATGTTTTTGCCTGCTTACACACCTGATTAGACTCTGTGATGGGCTCAGGCTCCAGGGGCTTGACACAGAGTGATTGATAAACCAAGAAACTTTAATAAACACAGAGAACGAGAAAACAGATACATTTACCATAACTTCAACACGGAACACTGAACTGAAGAAACAATGGGCTTATAAACACAGATACAGGCAATCAAAGAAACAGGGAACAGGTGAGAACAAATAAAAAATGACATTATTTTACCCCAATTTCATTCACGGTGCACTTGGTTTCATACTAAATAGACGACAAAGAGCAGAAGTTAATTTTTCTGAAGTTTGTTTTATCCCCAGATTTGGACACAAATCAAATTCAGTTTTGCTGTATCTGGATTCATCAGAACTTCTGCTTGGTCTGAGTAGTCATCAATAGAAACGTGTAGCCATATGTTTCTAATATAAGCTATCAATCAAAACCCTTCAGTGGTTTGGTGTTGTTCTGTCTCTGGACGTTTGCTGAGGATAAGCCTGTGTGTGTAAGTTCAACTAGACAGAGAGATGCAAAGGCATTAAGTGGCATGTGTTGAAGAGTTCGTTCCTGCTGCTCGTAAGCTGGTTATTAATTAGCTGTCAGGTGATACTCTGAGGTGCGTGGAACAGATGGAGCGGGTACGTCTCTGAGGGCAGACAACACACTCACCTGCCCTGACACTAAAACACAATCACTAGATACACACATATACACACTCGCTCATCACTCACTCACTCACATTTTTTTTTCCCCTAATAGAATACTATTAACTATTTGGGTCAAATATGTTAAATAATGTTCATTGCCTCACAAGAAAAAGTAAACAAATAAATAGTTGCTAGGATTATCAGAGTGTTTTACACATGTATGTGACTGCTAAGGTGTCACTATGCGGCTGTAAAGTAGTTGTTTTGGTGTTGCTATGTAGTTGCTAAGGGGTTGCATAAGAACCTTTTAGGAGTTCCCATCATAATTCCAATCAAAAGATTAAACAAATGAATTAAAATAAAATGAATTCAAACTAAATAATATAATATTTAGTTTTAATCAATTTATTTTAATACATTTTATGAATTAAGCAGCTTGTAAACATTATCACTAGAAAAAATAAATAAATAACCCTTTAAATATTAAAGTATCATGCAATAATAAGACATTTCTCCTTGTATAGAACCTTTTTTACGTAAGTGTTCTTAAAAAGTCAAAAACCCTAGGGTTCTATAGCCCCATTGAACCTTTTTTTCTAAGAGTGTATTGTTCACCACTGCAAACGAACGAATATGTTGAAATATCTATAAGCACATTAAATACATCACAAATTTATGTCACAATTTCATTCCTATGTTTGTAGTTCAGTTCATGGACAGTGTCTGGGGTGTTTTTTGTTTGAAGGTCAGCATTGGGCCCCAGGTGAGTGATTCTTTACATTTCCTGGATATTGTGCTAACAATGGGCTTTCCGCAGACTGATCAATTTTAGGGGATATTTTTGAAACTCAATACAGAGCTAAATGCTGATGTGCATAGAAAACCGTGTTAATGTTGAATAATTAAAGCCCACCTTTGTGGATAACAAGTCTGGGAAAGGAAAATTATTCCCATCCCATGAAATCCCTCTGGTTTTCATATACAATGAAGATCCAGAGCTGTGGAACGGTTCACACATAGATACAGTGTTCAGAAAGTCTTGTTTCACAAACATTAAAGCAGCTTTTGCTCAGTTAGAGACAGCTGAAGTGGAGTTAAAACTGAAACCAGACGAGTGTTCGCTGACGTCAGCTCTCTGCAGTCCGATTGTGATTCCACAAGAGACACAAATGGAGTCTTTCCAACTTTATTCCATCATCTTACCCTGCAGGAGCTCAAAGATCTCCCTCACATCCCAGAATTATCATTCACCATTCCTTTCGTTTTACAAGATCTGATATTTAATTCTGACCAAATTGAGAATGTAGTTTTAGAGATATATTTAATTCATTTAAAGGGTTCACTCATTAATTACTAACCCTCATGTCATTCCAAACCCATAAGACCTTCGTTCATCTACGGAACACAAATGAAGATATTTTCGATGAAATTCGAGAGCTCTCTGACCCCCTTATCTTAGTTGTCTTTTGTTGTTTGATTCATATTAACAGCATATATAGCAGTAGGTACTGTATATTACAAAAATGAAAATTGTCATTAATTACTAACCCTCATGTCGTTCCAAACCCATAAGACCTTCGTTCATCTACGGAACACAAATGAAGATATTTTCGATGAAATTCGAGAGCTCTCTGACCCCTTCATAGACAGCAATTTAACACTTAAGGCCCAGAAAGTTAGTAAAAACATTGTTAAAATCGGCCATGTGACTCCAGTGGTTCAACCTTAGCTTTATGAAGTGATAAGAATACTTTTTGTGCACAAAAACAAACTAAATAACGACTTTTTTCAACAATTTCGTTTTATCCTGTGTCAGTCTCCTACGCAGTTTATGTTGTAAATACAGTGCACTCCTGCGTCATCATCATCATGCGTGCATGCATTGTGGTGCTCACGTGAACAGCATCGGCTCCCGTAGAACTCGAAAGCGCTGCACTGCTTACAACGGAAACTTAATATTTTTGTTTGTTTTTGCGCACAAAAGTATTCTCGTCGCTTCATGAAATTTAGGTTGAACTACTGGGGTCACACTATTTTACTATGCTTCTACTACCTTTCTGGGCCTTGAAAGTGTTAATTAAATTGCTGTCTATGAAGCTCTCGGATTTCATAAAAAATATCTTAATTTGTGTTCTGAAGATGAACGAAGGTCTTACAGGTTTGTAACGACATGAGGGTGAGTGATTAATGACAGAATTTTCATTTTTGGGTGAACTATCCCTTTGATTTACTTTTTCGTAAGCCTTAAAGGGCACCTATTATGCAAAATTCACTTTTACATAGTGTTTAAACATAAATGTGTGTTGGCAGTGTGTGTACATAACCACCCTATAATGGTAAAAATCCACCTACTCCTTTTTTTTAATCCCCATAAATCATAAGCAGTGTCTCAGAACAACCCGTTTGCAGATTCCTGGCAAAGTGATGTCACATTTTACAGGCCCCGCCCTCGAGTGTTGATGGACACTGCCGTATTAGCATAGACCCCGCCCTCAGAGAGCTGTACAAAGTCCGCTATGTTTATCTCCTCGCCAGAGCATTTAACAGCAGCATTCAAGTAAGAAATTTGTTCTTAATAAAGCTACTAAAGTTCATTCAGTCAAGAGCAGTGAGTGATTTTCTGTTTATCTTTTGTTGTTTGATTCATATTACCAGCATATATAGCAGTAGGTACTGTATATTACACTGCTTTCACTTTAGTACACAGATCTAATATACACACATTTGGCTTGCTCAGTTGGGGACACTACATTTTTTAAAATAAATATCCAAATAAATTTAATTACTAAACTAAATTATATCAACTACATTACTTGAATATATATGATAATTGAAATGAGCTGATGACATCACCGTTTTCTCCAGAGCGGCTGTACAGCCGAATCAAATTCTGTTCATTATTTTCCTGTTTAACACTGTGAAGCTGCTTTGAAACAATCTGCATTGTAAAAAGCGCTATATAAATAAAGTTGACTCGACTTGACTTGACTTGACATTTCTGTACTTGCTGCACACGTGCACAGACATAACCAACTGTTTTCATGTGAACTTTCATGTGACGTTTCCGACATAACCTTGTGTGCATTTGACAGTTTAATCGCAATAACACATGAAAGAGAACTAGTCTAGTTTAATAGCCTACTTACGTACGCGCCGACATCCAGCTCTCTGCGCGCATGCGTCGGGTGTGTGTGCTCAAGTTGAGAGTGATATGGCTTTAAAAGGCATGCAGATGATAATATTTCATGATGATGAAGAACTTCAATGTCACGTGGCCATGTCTACAATAGAGATTATCAAAACTGTGTATACAGCTACAGATGTATCATGTTTCAGTTTCCATTTGCATGTTCACGAGCTGACTATAAGTGACTATAAGTGACTAAACGTATTCTAACCTTAACCCTACCAATCTACTAATACTCTACTAACACTCTAATGAGTACACTATACACTGTACAATACACTGTTTACATTACTTGGCCACCATGGCACCGCTTCCATTGTAATTTTGCTTTTTTATAGAAATAATACCATTTAGTTCAGTTGGACAACGGACGCTACACTTTTAAACTGAAAGCATCTACTCTGCTCCATACAGCACAAACAGCACAGTGCAGCAGAAGTCAAATTTCACTTATCACGTGACAAGAGTAAGAAGAGATGATAGATAGGACAATGATGACAGATTTGGTGCAAAACAGATGATGAGAAATATCTGACAAATACAGTATCTTGTAAAATGTGCAGTTAGTACCACCACTCCCTACTGAGTTTGCTTGATCGCTAATCCGAAAACGATATATATATATACTTTAAAAGAATAGCCTATACTTTAGTGTGAACTGAATATAATGTTTTCAGACACTTAATTGCATGTTAATTTCAATTAAATTAAAATGTATATTAAATGCAATTATCTAAATGTTAAAGTGTTTTTGACTTAAGTGGGACCTAAGTACATATTAATATGTAATTTCATAATTACTTCTATTGTACTTCTATTACTTCTATTTACTGAAATGCATTTATGGTAAATTCAAATATACTTGTAATGTAATTTTTCATTGAAACTTGTATGTCATGTATTAATACATTTGTAGTTACACATTTGTAATAATAACAATTACAATTTAGTACATTTAAAATTAACTTTAAATGTAATATTGAATAACACGCTACTCTTATATCTATATTTTTGATGGGAAGTTCAGATCATATTACTGACTCGGATTTCTGAGTCTCATTCAGCAAAATGAATAAATCTTTTTTCCAAGTAGACTCGAGAGGTGAACTTATCATTTCTGTTTCCGGTACAGAACCTATGGGATGTTGCGCAGGCGCGGTCAACACAAAATGAACGAATCACTCTCTGAGACAACACGTTGTTCCCAATTCATGTTAAAGATTCATTTAAAATGAACAAATGGCTCATGATCGACCCATAACTAATGTACATGCATTTTAGTCTGGGATAATTAATCCCCAGTTTCACAGGGGACGAACTGCTACAATACTTTTCTTGTACTCCTTTGACCTTTTGAAGCTTAAACAAATATTTTGGACAAGAGCTGTACATTTATTTATTTATTTGCTGACTAAAATGCTACAGCATGGGATTGAACATCTGCATTAATAAACCACCATCAGCGGACAGTTAGTTCTTCAGTTTCTGTTACATTGTTTCCAAATAAGCTCATATGGGAATCATTTCAGATTTATGAATGCACACACTGATTCCATGAAAAGCATCTCCTCTCTGACTGATTTTTAAAGAATCATATTTGTCTCCGTTGCTGCTCCTGACGCGTGGTACGAAGCCTCTGGTTCCAGAGTCCCTGCATTTAAGCAGACGCTGCCAGAATCTTGGATTCATACATGCAATGGTATTTTTAGACGTCTCTTGTTAAAAATGATTACGTGGATGCTAAGCGAGTTCGGACCGGTGTGTGGGAGCGGTGCTGGCTTCAGTTTCCTGCGTGACAGCCAAAGAATGAGGGAGAATGACTCTTTCATAGCATCAGAAACACTGCCGAAACTACGAATGGGTTCTCAAATTGTGTGTGACAGATAAAATGGGTCTTAAGCCTTGATATGAGCCCAGATCTGTCGCTTACTCTTTCAGACCGATTAGCCTTAATGAGCGTCAATCACAAAGACAAACTACAATATCGCTGCAAAATTGTGGCTAAATTACTGGCCCTCTGAAAGTCCAGGCTGTAGATACCAACAGATTTTGTTCTCTTTATATGGACCGTAAGACAAACTGAAGGTCTGTGCAATTAGCACCATATGGTGAGATCAAATTCAAACGCATTTCAACTTTAATGCATTTACATGCATATGTTTATATATAAATTGTCCACAGTATGCACACTGTATGGATGGACACCCAGATGGCCTACTATATTAAAAATGTCTAGGATACATCAGGACATGCTGCGTTAGATGCCATACCCCACAATGCAACACTCTTTACTTGACCTTCCATTTCCAATGCAATGAATGAACTTTTGATCAGACCAAAATGTATTTTTGTTATTTGCATTGTATTATGCATGCTGTTTAACATACTATTTTCAAAGGAATAGACAATACACAGATACTGTTTTTTTCTTTGGAACAACATGCACTATTTAAATAGTTAAATTAATAAGATAAGGTTAGATGTGGACAGGATTGTTTTGTACGTTACACACACTTGAAGTGCTGCCGGCTCATATATTTTCGCTCGGCTCACAGATTACGTTTATCCAGTCAAGGTCAGAAGTGCTACAGCTCAAAAACACTCAATGATTGCCTTCATATTGATCTCCGAGACCAACACACTTACACACACACACACTGGAGCGAGTCGACTTTAGATGAATCTCTCAGATGAATCTTTCAGATGAATGTGACAGAATCTATTTGCACGTGATTCTCGCAGTGGGATTTCTCAGCAGATTAAATGCGGTTCGGCCTACATCACACCTGTCATTATACGAGTAGTGTGTTATCACTGCTACCAGTTCATTATCCAAACACCATCAGATCAAATCTTACAATTTCGAGATAGTATGGCTGTACGACTGTTTGAAATAAAACCAAAATAGGGCTTAGGTCAGTTATAAAATTGTAAAGGCTGTAATATAAATAAATACATACAACAAACCAGCTGTTATTAAAAAAGCTTTAATGGCTCCCTGCAGTTTTCCGCCAAAATGTATGCCTTAAAAAAATGACTGCACTTTAAAACCTTAAAATGAATAACATTTCTGTAATCGTTTAACCACTTTGTAGTATTTAGTTTGTTAGCCATGAGACAAAAAAGGCTTTTTCTTCTATGCAGCGACTAATGATACAACCAAAAGATACACCAAAACACAACATAAATAATTTGATTTGTTCGCTGTAATCCGAATCTTTAGAATCCATATGTTTGCTAGGAACAGATCCAAATTCAGAACTTTATCCAGCGATGTTCATCTGTCCATTCTCAGCAGCGACCGTCAACGTCAAATGTCAACTTCCAGTAGTGATAGGGAGTTGACTCCAAAAGAGTTGGGGTCGACCCCAGCATAGGAATCGACCCTCTGTGTCGACTCTGTTGCTGTTTCCGAAATCACTCACTTGTTTACTGATTCTCTAATCCATTTAAAGTGCATGGCAGTTGAGTGCACTGTATAAGCAAGGAGTGAATGAAATGAAGTGAGGAATTCGGACACTGCTCTTCAAAGAGCTGTCGCAGAAACTTCGGACACATCCTACATGTAACTTACTTTAGAAATAGATAACATCCATAGAGACTTTAGTTTGTAATTATACATAGGCTTCCTCCATGCCAGCTTTAGTTTAATTGATGGTATATTAATGCAGTAAATATAGATTTGGTTTTCCATGGTTAACCTTGTGTTCATAATCATTAAATCATCATGTGCGTTTAGCGCCATCACTCGACAACAGCTTTTTTTTGTGACTTTTTCCTCTGTAAAATTAGGTATTGGCAACAGCTAGGTAGCAACGTTGATAGCCACTCATCAAGTCATTGCTAAATTGGACTGTCACGCTAAAAGTGTGTTGTTTTAATAAGGGGATTTTAGATCGTGTCGGGAGGAAAATAAATGAAGTGTGTAACAACTGCAATTTTGTCTTATTTCTGACCCTGTTTTGATGTAAAGTAAATGGAGTCAAGGAGTCGATTCTATAGACTCCTACAGTGGGAGTCAGGAATCGGAGTCGAATCCAAAAAACCTGGAATTGAACACCCCTAACGTCCAGTGCTCGTTATTATGAATTTAAATTCAATAATCCTCATGAAGCGGTACGACACGTTTTACGGCAGTGATATCGAACGCTCATTGGCTCTCACCTGCGTCGTCACAGATTGCAACATGCCAACATACCAACATTTTCGGTCGCTGTACATTTGAATTGGGGAAATGCGTGCCTTCACAGAGAGAAGCCGGATTCATATTTTCATCGATAATCACTTAAATTCTGCTCTGTACCCCATTCAAAACTATTATATACCAACAGAAAGGACTGCGACTGCAACACATCTTCATTTGAACTACTTTTGGTACCGCTTTTGACATTTTCACAATAAATAAATTATTGTGATTACACTTGTCTGTCTGTTATGATTTTATTTATAACAGTACATAGTTTTAATAAATGGTTATGGGTAGGTTTAGGGGTAGATGTAGCATTAGCCGTTCGAAAATCTTTTTAATGCTGTATTGTTACTAAAAGTGTCATTTTCCAACACATTTCTGTCCATTACATTTTACTCTCTTTATATTCTGTATAAAATGGGTATGTTTAGGTTTGGGGGTAGTGTTAAAGGATCTTACATTAATCTATAAAATGGTAAAAGGGAAATTATACAGATATCTTTATGATATATAAAAAAAGATTTGTAAATATTTTAAAATTTTTAGCTGTAAAAATGTAATAATGCTACATTTAAATGTTGCCAATACATCCATATACTACATTTCAGCACTTCTCCAAACGTACAAAAACATACGTTTTGTGTCTTTGAAAGTTATGTATTAATACAGACGTGTTATTAATGAGACCAGGCTGACAACACAGATTGTTTCAAAGCAGCATTATAGTGATAACAAGAAAATTATGCATTTCAGCTGTTGTTCAGCTGAAGTCAGTTTATGCTGGAATTAGTAAACAAGCAAAATCAATGTTGTGCATTACAGACAGAAATTACTATATATTATTACTATTGTTGTACTATTATTATTTCAATGTATTTACACTGCAATTACAGTTACATGAATAACATTATTATTAGTGTTTTAAATCTAAAAATGAATATATATGAAATGTTGGAAAACTTGATGATACTTTTCTATGATATATGATATATATGTATCTAATTAGTTATGTAACTAAAACTGCCAGGTGGTATCATTAATTCAGAATCAATAACTCACTGATTCGTTCAGACTGGCTGATTCATTCATGAACGAAACACCATTCTGTGTTGCAAGGATACAAAACTGTTCTTCTTTGTTCGGAACTATTATCATTGGTGAAATAGAGTAAAATTGACATTACTGTGTTTAAAATTTTAAATGAAAATCAACTGTTTTATTAGACTGAATATCTAATTTGGAAACGAGAATTGTGTAATCGTGTAATCGTGTTTTTTGCTATTTAGAACACAACATGTCGTTAAACCATTAAAATGAAGCATATCACAGGAAAGTGTTTAAAAGTAGCGCAACCACTGCAAATATTTCTATTTAAATTCATATATAGGCCTATATATAAACATATCAATAATGATTTGGTGTAAGATAGCTTAACTCCGTTAATGAGAATGACATTATTAATCCAAATGTGTATATAAAAAGAAAACAGAGTTTAAATTCATTCTGTTTACTTCATTACTTCACCACCTCTAGTAAAAGAGTGCGTATGCACAGTCTAGAGTGTGCGGATGGTGCGCACATACACTCACCTAAAGGATTATTAGGAACACCTGTTCAATTTCTCATTAATGCAATTATCTAATCAACCAATCACATGGCAGTTGCTTCAAGGCATTTAGGGGTGTGGTCCTGGTCAAGACAATCTCCTGAACTCTAAACTGAACGTCAGAATGGGAAAGAAAGGGGATTTAAGCAATTTTGAGCGTGGCATGGTTGTTGGTGCCAGACGGGCCGGTCTGAGTATTTCACAATCTGCTCAGTTACTGGGATTTTCACGCACAACCATTTCTAGAGTTTACAAAGAATGGTGTGAAAAGGGAAAAACATCCAGTATGCGGCAGTCCTGTGAGCGAAAATGCCTTGTTGATGCTAGAGGTCAGAGGAGAATGGGCCGACTGATTCAAGCTGATAGAAGAGCAACTTTGACTGAAATAACCACTCGTTACAACCGAGGTATGCAGCAAAGCATTTGTGAAGCCACAACACGCACAACCTTGAGGCGGATGGGCTACAACAGCAGAAGACCCCACCGGGTACCACTCATCTACACTACAAATAGGAAAAAGAGGCTACAATTTGCACGAGCTCACCAAAATTGGACAGTTGAAGACTGGAAAAATGTTGCCTGGTCTGATGAGTCTCGATTTCTGTTGAGACATTCAGATGGTAGAGTCAGAATTTGGCGTAAACAGAATGAGAACATGGATCCATCATGCCTTGTTACCACTGTGCAGGCTGGTGGTGGTGGTGTAATGGTGTGGGGGATGTTTTCTTGGCACACTTTAGGCCCCTTAGTGCCAATTGGGCATTGTTTAAATGCCACAGCCTACCTGAGCATTGTTTCTGACCATGTCCATCCCTTTATGACCACCATGTACCCATCCTCTGATGGCTACTTCCAGCAGGATAATGCACCATGTCACAAAGCTCGAATCATTTCAAATTGGTTTCTTGAACATGACAATGAGTTCACTGTACTAAAATGGCCCCCACAGTCACCAGATCTCAACCCAATAGAGCATCTTTGGGATGTGGTGGAACGGGAGCTTCGTGCCCTGGATGTGCATCCCACAAATCTCCATCAACTGCAAGATGCTATCCTATCAATATGGGCCAACATTTCTAAAGAATGCTTTCAGCACCTTGTTGAATCAATGCCACGTAGAATTAAGGCAGTTCTGAAGGCGAAAGGGGGTCAAACACAGTATTAGAATGGTGTTCCTAATAATCCTTTAGGTGAGTGTAGATACGCTAAGTTTATTTTTTTTTTATAAATCCCGATATTTGTGTGGAAAACTGCATAGGCCCTACACACCTTTAACTGCCCATTTTGTGTATACGCAACAGTTAAGCCCCAGGTGCTTAAAAAAAATCATATTTAAATCATAAATCAAAAAGTCAGAAAAACTGTGATTAGACTTTCTCCCCAAATTGTGTGGACCTACAATAGCAACAAATAACAGCCCTAGAAATGAAAAAAAAAAACAATAGCAGAAGAAAATGCCCTTCACTTCACTGTTCTCTTCACTTCATCTCTTTACTTCATCTCAATAATATCTCAGTTGCTTCTCACAGACAACCAAATGGTTGAATGAGACTCCAGTCAGATGTTTGTCCAGAGAAAAGTCTCACACGTGAGTTTGTGTTCTTAACGTATTTGCCAAGATACCAAAATATGCAATCAAAAGTCTCAATATAAGCTCATACATTTCTCATCAAATTCTCTGAAGATCAAGTGATCTGAACTTCTATTACAGTATGTCCCCAAATTACTTGTTTGTGCCTATATTTCTGCTGGGTAATTTCCTATATAATAGTTGATAGTTAAAAGCATGATAACTCTAAATCTCCAATAAGTCTCCTGTGCAATAACATCCAGACTGTCTTGTCTGAGCCAGTCCAGAAGCTCTTAGCGTCCTTGTTCAGCTTTTCTTCCACTCCACGCCAATCGTTCATGCCTCATAATGCTCCTCAGAGAAGCCTCTTCTGCCCATGTGCAATAAGTGAAAATATTGGTGCGAGAGACGATCAAGAGCTATTTAGAGATATTGGACACCAAAATTCAATAACTTGAAGGAGCTGCGATCACAGAGGGGAAACAGGCAATTTTCAAAACCGCTTGCGTCTTAAGCAAAAAAACGTGCTTCCACGTGTCAAATCATGACAAGAGCGAAGGTGGAACGGGGTAATTATCACAGCTGATTTATGCTGATTTGGAATTCACAAGCGAGATCCTCTGTGCCATCTGAATGTAAAGTTGCTCTTTGGGAAAGTGAGCTTCATTGTGGTTTTATTTTATGATTTGTTGTTTTCAGCCTCAGGTGGTCACATTCAGAGCTTTGCTGATGAGAATTTCATGCAGTGCTTGTTTGAGACGAGCCGTCTTTCCTCGCTGAACATTGAGTGTGGCGGCCACCCGTCTGAAGTGTGAACTGAATTATAGATATCTAATTTCAGCTCGACTGCCGGCCACCAGGCCCGCGGTGAGCAGCATGGATATTTTATCACCACCCCAGAAATAAATAAAAGCAGTTTGTCCCTAGGAAGAAAGAAATCAAGCAATTGCGCTGAAGAAAAATGAGAGGGATTGGAGTTTAGAGAAACTCTGGAACCTTCTGGAACCTGAGCCATCGAGCTCGAGTTTCCAGCTGCACATTCAGTGTATGTGATCGTCTGCTTGATGTCTTCAACCGCGGTTCTAGAGGTTGAGCTCTAGAGGGGTTCAGTTCTGTCACTCAAACACACCCACTGGTCATTTTCAAATAATGCTAAGACTTTGGTTAAATTTGTTCAGATGTGTTTGATTAGGCTAAACTCTGCAGGACTGATCCTTGCATCCATTCAATATCATCTGTGCATTTTGACTAATTAAAAAAGAAGTGTAATGTATAAATGCCAAATATCATTTTTTTTTTTTTTTGGAGAGTTATATCATGAGCCAGTGAGTGAAGATGACAGCATGCAGGACACCTGCATAATAATCTACTATATAATCGTATTCAGTTATTACTAAATATATACAAATAATTCATATTTACATATAATATAGTCAATGAAAGTTTGTCCAGATGCTAAACATCAGCAACACTAACCTTTGCTTACAAGTTATAAAAAGAAGGCAGGCTGAAAGGTCAAATAATCTTCACACTGGGTTCATGTGCATCCGTGTCTCTGTCCTGTAGGGCCTCAGCAGGACATGTTTCCACACGGCATAATGTCACAAATGCTGCGTTAATTAGCCCGCCGCATGAAAACAGACAATTAGCATAAAAATATTTCAATGCAAAAAAGTTGCTTAATGATCATCTGAACAAGCGGAAGCGTTAAACCAACCTCTGCAGAAGCACAGTAATGTTGCTTCTCACCACGAGACATTTAATGAAATTAATCTGCTTATTATCTCAGAGACCATGATATTTTATAATTTGCATGCTGTATCAGCACTGAGATCTTATGGCAAAGCAAATTACACCTCAGCCTTTAGTAAAAGAGGTCAAAATGTAATAACACAGATCAGACATGATGTCTTGATTCATTCAGTGTGAATCTGAACAGAATATGATGTCAAGTGACAGCAATATCTCTGCTGTAAATATTTGTTTGATATGTCATGGTTTATGACATCTTTCTTACAAGTGGATCTGTTTTGTAATGCATAGTAACTATGAGTTTTCCAGGATGCAATAACTCTAAAAATTTCCACGGGGTCGCGTATAAACGAGCTCCATGGAGTATATTTTTTCCTAATATTGTGTGTGAGGAATGATGGATGGTTATATCTGACCTCTTTAAATGAGTTTGTGCAAATCTGGTGAGTGTGCTGGTTTTATGTCAGAAACGCTCTGGTTAAATCTCTCTCACACACACATACTCACGCACGCACACACACACACACACACATGCACACACATACACACACACACACACGCACACACACACACACACTTGTATATGTGGTTTACATGGACTCTCCATATACGTATATTCTATCCCCCTACACTAAACCTAACCATTACAGGAAGGCATTTTTGTTTAGTACTGTTCAGTTTAGTATTTTTTTAAGCCATTTGGTTTATGAGGACACAGGAAGATGGATGCTTTGCAGTTGTTATGTGTATGTTAAATATTTCAGTTTGGATACTTTCATTGTGATTATGCAGGCTGGGCTTACAAAAGTTTCTAAAATTGATAGCATAGATACAAGCAATTACAGTTAGAAAGAGGCAAGCTTTGTTTTTCGAATGCCCTAAATAAGTAAATATATGATGTCATGTCAATTTGATAATTTTTTGTAAACCCAGCAGTATAATCACAATGGAAGCATCCAAATGACGCTATATATATATATACACAGGTGCCTAGAATATTATTTAAGAAAATTAGAATATTACTTAAGACCAATGCTGGTTAATGCTGGTTCTGATAGAAAGTTGTCAGAATACACAGTGTAGAATATCACCAGTCAGGGTGCCCATGCTGACCCCTGTCCACCACCAAAAGCGCCAACAGTGGGCATGTGAACATCAGAACTGGACCACAGAGCAATGGAAGAAGGTGGCCTGGTCTGATGAATCACGTTTTCTTTTACATCATGTGGATGGCAGGTGTGCGTTGTGGCTTACCTGGGGAACACATGGCACCAGGATGCACTATGGTAAGAAGGCATGACGACGGAGGCAGTGTGATGCTTGGTTCTGCTGGGAAACCTTGTGTTTTGTCATCCATGTGGATGTTACTCTGACACGTACTACCTACCTAAGCATTGTTGCAGACCATGTACATCCTTTCATGGAAACAGTATTCCCTGGTGGCTGTGGTCTCTTTCAGCGGGATAATGTGCCCTGCCATAAAGCAAAAAAGGTTCAGGAATGGTTTGAGCAGTGTTAGGAAGGTTACGTTGGAAATGTAATAGGTTACAGATTACTAGTTACCCTATTTAAAATGTAATAAGTAGTGTAACTATTTCATTACTGTATTAAAGTAATGTAACTGATTACATTTGATTACTTTTCTATTTTCTAGCACTTGAGAACCATTTTTATCACTCACCATGGTGGCAACTTTCAGGTTGTAACCTAAAACTTTCAGCGGCAGCGTGGATTGATGTAATTGGCAGACGTGGTGCTCTGCAATTTCAAACAAGAATCAATCAAAGCATCAGAATAGTATCGCTTTACTAAACAGCCTTTAAATGGCAGGAGACATTGTCACATCAAAAACAGGCAAAGCTACAAATTAATACTATTCAACATATCCTAGCTTTTTACAGAAAATATTCAGATGTAACCCCCTTTGTAGTCATTAACATTTTCATAAGTAACTGTAATTTAATTACACATTTTTTCTCAGTGTGCTGAACAAACATGGAGGCCCGACCTCACAACTTACAGGACTTAAAGGATCTGCTGCTAACATCTTGGTGCCAGATACCACAGCACACCTTCAGGGGTCTAGTGGAGTCCATGCATGACGGGTCAGGGCTGTTTTGGCAGCAAAAGGGGGACCAACACAATATTAGTTATGCCTGATCGGTGTATAGTGTCCAATGTGTAAACAATATGATTTATGCACTAAATCCAGCATAAAGCCCTGCACAAACTGCCTTTTTTTAAACGCTCAAGACAGATGTTACTACCTGAACCTACAGCAATTGGCTGCTGCCCGCATTGTTCGCTTGATATTTGTATAAGGTTGAGAACCGCCCAACCCTTTGACACTCTTGGCTGCTCTCAATGTTTTCTCCAGTCCGTTGTCATTCCCACAATTCACTGCACGAATGTGAAGCTCAACTTCCATACAAATTAACTGAAAACACTCAATCTGCTTCATGCCTGTGGACAAGCAACATTAGTGTTGCTTTGTACAACGCTAAAAGGAATGGTTGATTTACCAAACCACTGATCAACTGAGAAAGTAAATACACACACACAAGCTTTTGTTTTTGTATATATCACACCTGGTTTCAGGCTCGGTGGTTGTGATATAACTAGCACAATATTTATAAGAGATGGAAATAGTTATGGTGGCTCGTGGGCTACATTGATATATCAGCAGTGGGTTATTCTGGAGGGGTTTATTTTTGGAGATGTTGGTTTTTGTGTGGGAAGAGTTGAATTCTCACTCCTCCTCGCATTCACTCTGTCTCTAATGCATGTCAGCCTGAGGGAGGCCAGCCTTTATTTATAAAACACATACACACACACACACATACACAGATACAGGTGAGTAGGTGATTTGCCGAAGTTGAAGCCTCAAACACACCTTACACATACACTTCTAGCTACACAAGCTTATTTTGCACGGCACTGCATTCCCAAAAAGTGTCGCACCACAGTTCATAATGCGATGATTTTCACTTTTGGCTTAAATGCTCAATTTCAACGGTGAGATCACTGCATTCGTGACTGTGATCGGCAAAAATGCTCAGCGCTGCAACCTTTTATGCAACGGCAATCAATCTAAATATAATTCTGTAATTCAAATGTTTCACGATTAGTTAATTTCAGAAACTGTATTAATTGAAAACACAAAGTTTTCACATGTAGAACATATATTATATGCAAAGATATTAGCCAATCATAGCAGTGGGCGCTTACATTGATGGAGACACATTTATACCAATCGTGTCCCTGGAGATCTACCTTCCTGCAAAGTTCATCTCCAACCCTGGGGCACGTTCAAGCTCAAACCGATGTGCAACGTTTTGCTCTGGTTTCCGGGTTGAACGACATGTTTCCTGGAAACGGTGTGCAACTGGGTTTGAGATATGTTTTGTCTTGTTTGGTGGGTGTGTCAAAAATGTCAGCCCAATCAGCAGCAACATGTATATAAACCACGCGATATTAAAGAGACAGCTCGCACAATGGGTCCAAGTAAAGTTGTTTACAAATGTGTCCGCTGCAGTTCGGTACTTGCAACAATTGAAGATATTAGAAGGCATGTTTGTCGTAAGAGTTTTATAGTAAAAATATAGCACAACAACAGTGATCAGCAATAATGATAAGCCTAATACTCACAATAAAAATAATACGGTCATATAGATCATAACACAGTCTTGGAGGTAAGAAGTGGATTATTCTTCACCTGAAATGTTTGTCTTTTCATGCAAGGCAAATGTTGGATCACAATACTTAAAAAAACACAGTTTCCACAAATCCCTTCACTCGATTGGGATGTTCTCTTTTATTCTGGACGGCAAGGGCAGTAACTGTAACATTGAACATATTTTGCAGTATTAAACACGTATTTATACAGATTTCATCAGGCTCCGAAAATTCTTCAAAAAGAACACAAAGAATGGCCTTCTTAGGGCCTCAGGAAGATCTCCAGGAACAGGATTAGGCACCCCTGCTTTAAATTGTCTTGGAAAAAAAGTTGAGATCGTCTTTTCTTTTCGTTGTGGTTTGCTATTGGTTGATCTCATGTGAGTGACAGGTTGTCCCGCCCTTGCACCAGTAAGCATGTAATCAGAGAAGAGATGATGCTGCAAGAGCGAGGGGGAGTTATTTTGATTAAAGATTATGAGGCACATACATTGAAAAACATGATGTGCACGGATAAATATTTATATAATATAATATAATATAATATAAAAATATAATAAACACTGCAATATTCCATAAAAAAACAAAAAAAACAAAAACAAGAATTGTCCGTTTTGATTTCATGGTGACTTTAAATCAGGACTTAAATCAAGATAGAAAATGGCCAGTTATTCTAATTTTGACCGTTTTTGATCTCTTGATCTAAAATCCTATAACCTTACAAGTGCACCTTGAGAAACATTATAAAGTAAACAAGCAGTTCCTCTTTAAAATTGATTAAAAAAAATTATTTTGGCTTGCCAGCATAGCAAAATTTGACTGAATACATAAAATAAAGGTACTCTTCAGTTGTATCTACGGGTCGTTGAAGTACAATAAGGTAGTGCGGAAAAAAAAAAAAATTTGTCTAATGAATTGTGATTATGCATGTGTAAATTATATGTGTCTGTTCAGCATCTCTACATAATAGTGAAGCAGTACTTCAAAAACAATGAAGTTATCACCTCGTTGATTAGAAATATTATGTAGCTTTTCAGTAACAAAGCTATTTTATTTATAAAATTCACAGATTTCTGTTTTTAAATCAGATGCATATCCGAAATGGGAATATGGGCTACATCCAAACTAACACATCTCGTGGCAATTTGTAGCTATGTTTTGGTGAATTGGTGGTTAATTCGTAATTTCATTCTTACGTTTTCTTCAGAATTCTAGATTTAATTTACTGTTGATAAAATCACTTTTATAATTTTTATGTGTTCACTCAAATTTTGCACCAAAAACATCAATGACAGATTTAACTTGTCCATGCTGGCAAGTGACCAGATCTACGTGTGCATTAAATGTGAGTTATATTTTATAAATTAATTGTATCAATTTTAATGAAAAAAAATGGATATTCAAAACCGAGTAGCTAAATGTCACTGAAAATGATAACAGATGCAAGTTGTCTTAAGTGAATGTAAACGGGACAAGGATATCAAAACATGGGATCTGTGCATTAACAACGCAGCCCAAGAAATGCTACTGTATGTTGGTGGGCAAACGTGTTTCCCTCGCCTTGTTGTGGCTTGTAATTCCAATAGGAATTGGATACGCTTTTAGACGTAGGTCAGATGTCCAGATATCGGATATGCATATGATTTGAAACCACATTCGGATGTGGCTCAGAACAGATGCAAAAAAAAATGCTGCTTTGCGTGTTTACAGTTTTTTATGATTGCTTAAGCACAATTTTAAAAACAAGGCTCATTTTGTAAAAACACTACACACAATTCACACATCCACACACAAGGGTAACAGAACACATCAGTTTTTTTGCAAAATAAAAAATTTCTTTCAAAGCTTTACAATAATTTAACAAAACCCAATTTTGACACTGTATGGCACACATGGTTCATACAATCTGATTATTTTTGAACCACTTACACACTGCTGTGCTCAATCTTAAACACTTTTAACATTTCTACTTTTCTAATGATATAGTCTGAGTTCGATTTTTTTCCAGAGATATTTTTTATAATAAAGTACATATATTGACCAAACACAACACAAACAGTACTGCACAAATATTTACTTCTCTCCACAGTGTAAAATACATCAAAGCATTTCCAAAAGTTGCATTTTGTACTGAACATCAGAACATTTTCTAAATACAATATATATGAACAAAAACATTTGTAGAGACAAAAAGAAAGCAAAAAAATCTGCATCTGGCCATAGCACTTCATCCACATCACAGGCGATGTCCTCTCTCGCAAGACAGCAAGGGAAGAATCTTCTTGAATGGCGACTCCATACTTCCACAGACCCTGCATCAATTAGGTCACAGGCCTCCTACATGGTTTGAATGAGGGGTATCCTGACATAGGGCTGGAGATCGTAAAACTTCCACCGCAATGCCGCATAAAAACCTCCCTTAATGGGGTTAAGGAAGGGAGAGCATGGTGGGAAGTATTGGAGTGAAAATTGTGGATGCTCATGAAACCAGTTTTGGACCAGAGCAGATCAGTGGAGAGATATATTGTCCCAGATCACAATGTATCTCATCTGCTCTGCATCCATTTGGTCTTCTGCTGTGACGATGTTGTGTAGTGTAGTATGGGGTGGGGTGGGTTGCAGTCACCAGTGCTAAGCTGGGTCTGGCCACAATACTTCGTCCACATCACAAGATACATTTTCTCTTGCCAAACAATGAGGGAAGTATTTCCTAGCATGGCGTATCCAACCTTGGACAGAGGCAACCTCTATGTCCCCACATGTGTCCTCCATTGCCTGGAGAAGTGGCATGCAGGCATTGGGTTGGCGATCATACACTTTCCAGTGTCAGGCTGAGAAGAATTCCTCTATGGGATTTAGAAAAGGTGAATATGGGGGTAGGTACAAAGCTACAAATTGTGGATGGGTGGCAAGCCAGTTTTGAACCAGAACAGCCCAGTGAAAACTAACATTGTCCCATTTAACCACAAATCTAGCAGGCTCCTGATCTGGATCAGGGACAAGCATTGTGTAAATTACATCCAGAAAAGTGAGCATATGGCCAGTGTTGTACGGACACAGTGTGGCATTGTGATGGACCTCATTTGAGTGATGGCAGCACACATAGTTATATTACCCCCACGCTGTCCAGGGACATTGGTAATTGCCCTCTGTCCTATTACATTTCTTCCGCGGCGCCTGGTTTTGGTGAGGTTGAAGCCAACCTCATCCACATAAATAAATTCATGACGAATTACATGGGTGTAACCCCATTAACGATACCCACTATGTTAAAGCTGGGGCCTGGGTAATTATTTATTTTGCCGTTATGATTAACTATAATAATCCAATTTATTTTTCCTTCCCTTCAGCAGCAATAAAGACTAAGGACTAAGGAGTCTTTTTATATTTTTAAATAATCTAATGAATTCAGAAAAGCAATGTGATAAAAGTGATAAACTGTGAAAATAAACTATTTTGGGGAATTTGAAATGAAATACAATGTCAAATTAAATCCTTTTAAAGGAGTGACAATATGAAATAAATCAAACTCCTGTATTCACAAGTGTTAAACACCCTTCAAGGACTTAACTCAGCAGTTTGGAAAACTGTACAAATTTACAACTCAATAACACAGTATTACCATTTGGGATTTAACTCAATGAAATACTCAGTACATTGAATAAGAAAACTCACTTAAGTGGGCCCACATTCACGCTCTCACTCACACAAACACCCTACATTGCAGGCCTGATGTTTTCCAGAACGTGATGGGTCCCGCGATATGATGTCGTGGCTTCGGCTCGCGCGGGCGGTTGTCCTGCTCTCCCACACTACAAAAGAGGAACTCCAGGCTTTTCCACTATCTAGCGCTATCTGGTTCGCCTCCTCTATGAATGTCGATCCGGCTCGTGCTGATCACCACACGAGTGCATGGGATGAACACGCTGAGTGAAATCCATGCCGAATATCACTAACCAAATACTGACTAAATAAAGTTCTTAGCAGCAAAATACAAATCACTGATGACGGATTCACGCTAGATATTAAGGATTATCATGTAGAATATCCTATTCAGACTATATGCTATCGTCTTTTCCCTGTCTCGTCTCTCTTCGTCCTCCTCTAGCCACGCCCCATTTATCATCAAACACGTGATACGTGAGCATGTAAATAAGAGATTAAACATTAAATAATAGTATACATAAATATATAACTATATACACATGTAAAGGCACAGAATAAATAAAATACACACATTATAATGTAAATAACCATATTACTGTCAAACAATATTTTAGTCTCTTTAGTTACATGGGCATCCATCTCCAATACTCTCTGTAACAGACAAAAGGATATACAGATGAGTAAATATGGTATGTCTGGAGTAGTGTTGCATACATATCTCTAGAAAGTCATGTCACAGATTCTTGACTCTGTCAGAGTTTCTCTCAAATGGCACCTTGTAAAGTTGTTTCATCGTCACTTGGTGGATGCGTTGTAAGATCGACAGGCTTACAGCATTGATATTGTTAAATATGGTGTCATTATTCAAGATATGCTCTCTCATCTCTCAATTCCTAATTGCATTGTTGGCCAAACCCATATTTATAATTGCAGTCTCTTGTACATCTGTAAACAAGTGTCCTCGTCCTCCATGATGTCTTTGCCTTTCCACTCTGTACAGAATTCAAACACAGTATGTGTTCAGCATAGGAACTGTAAACAATTTAGTACAGCATGATAACCAACCTCATTCATTCAATGCAGTGCAGTAAATGGATGGCTTAGAGTTACAAATGTTTATGCAATACTATGCAGTCATATGTATTTTACAGTACATTACTGTTATACTAAAATAGTCATTAGATAGTTGCATACCTGTTCTCATTTCTGAAGGTTCGAATTATGGATGCCACTGTAAATCGACTCAAATTGGGTCAAACAGTGGTGCCGCCTCCTCCTCCTCCTCCTCCTCCTCCTCCTCCTCCTCCTCCTCCTCCTCCTCCTCCTCCTCCTCCTCGTCCCCTGCCTCTCCCTCCTACTCCTCTTGCTCTCTATCCATTGTTAGCATCCATTGTTCAAAACAGGTAATCTGACCGTTGACCTATTTATAGGCCTGATTGGTTGGTTGGTAGGCCTCAGTGATTGGTTAGTGATCAGATAAGCAATTATTGTTTGCACATGTGAGGAGTGTGAGTGTGACCTGGGCTGCGTTCAGCCCCGACAAAATGTTTTTTTTTTTTTTTACGGAAACGGTGGTGCGCTGAACACCCTGTTCTGATGATGCAAGTGTTGCAACTATGGCAACTGAGAAGGCAATTTTTTGTGTTCTTTTTGAAGAATTTTCGGAGCCTGATGAATGTGTTTAATACTGCAAAATACGCTCGATGTTACAGTCACTGCACTTGCCGTCCAGAATAAAAGAGAACATCCCAATCGAGTGAAGGGATTTGTGGAAACTGTGATCCCTAATTATTGTGATCCAACATTTGCCTCGCATTTCAGGATGAAAAGATAAAGATTTCAGGTTAAGGATAATCCACTTCCTACCTCCGAGGCTGTGTTGTGATCTATTTTTATTGTGAGCATTAGGCTTATCATTTTGCTTATCACTGTTGTGCTATGATATTGTAATATTTACCATTATATAATCAGAAGAGTATAGAAAAGTTTATAAAAGTGTCACTCCAATACAAGAGCAAAATATATAAATATGTATATTATTTTTATGGACCCATTGTGCGAGCTATCTCTTTACAGTTTTTCTCGATTGTTTACACACATTTTCTGAAAGCATGCCTCATACTCTCAGAACTCTACACACAAATAAAACACACACACACACACTGGGCAAAACCCCTCAATTCTCCTGAAAAACTTTACATTAAAAACAATGTTATTTCTTCTTAAAATGGTATTTAGTTTTCAAATGACACACACAAACCATCATATGAATAGACATTTATAAGAACCAGTTGAACAATGATGTGCTCAATGTGCTCATACAGAAAGGCCGTAAAAACTGCTAGATCTGCTTATTTCTCGACTCTCTTAGAAGAAAACAAACACAACCCTAGGTATTTATTCGATACAGTGGCTAAATTAACCAAAAATACAGCTTCAACTTCTGATGCCTGCCAACAGCACAGCAGTAATGACTTTATGAACTTCTTTACTTGTAAGATTAATAATATTAGGAAAAAAATTATAACCATGCAGCCGTCTACTACTGTATCACATCAGACAGAGCATTGTAGTGTCACTGAGGAAAAATTACATTCATTCACTGCTATAGGAGAAGAAGCTCGTTAAATCATCTAAATCAACAACATGTATGCTCGACCCTATACCGACTAAACTACTAAAAGAGATGCTTCCAGAGGTCATAGATCCTCTTCTTAATATCATTAATTCATCCTTGACTTTAGGATATGTACCGAAAACTTTTAAGTTGGCTATTATTAAACCACTTATTAAAAAAACGCAACTTGACCCTACAGAATTAGTCAATTACAGGCCAATCTCAAATCTACCCTTTCTGTCAAAAATACTAGAAAAGGCAGTGTCCTCACAATTATGCTCCTTTTTTAGAAAAAAATGGTATCTGTGAGGTTTTCCAGTCAGGATTTAGACCACATCATAGTACTGAGACTGCTCTCATTAGAGTTACAAATGATTTACTCTTATCATCCGATCGTGGTTGTATCTCTCTGTTAGTGTTACTCGATCTTAGCGCTGCATTCGATACCATCGACCACAACATTCTTTTGAATAGACTCGAAAATTATGTTGGCATTAGTGGAATTGCATTGGCATGGTTTAAATCATACTTATCTGACCGTTTTCAGTTTGTAGCAGTAAATGAAGAGATGTCACACCGATCACAAGTTCAATATGGAGTACCGCAGGGCTCAGTGCTAGGACCGTTGCTTTTCACCCTGTACATGCTACCACTGGGAGATATCATTAGGAAGCATGGCATTAGTTTTCATTGTTATGCTGACGATACTCAGCTCTATATTTCTTCACGCCCTGACGAAACTTACCAATTCACAAGATTAACGGAATGCATAGCTGATATAAAAAATTGGATGACTAGTAATTTCCTGCAACTTAATTCAGAAAAAACTGAATTTTTAATTATTGGATAAAAAAACTCCACATGTAGTAACCTAGAATACTGTCTAACACTTGATGGCTGCTCTGTCAAGTCCTCGTCGTCAGTTAGGAACCTGGGTGTGCTCTTTGATACCAATCTCTCATTTGAAAACCACGTTTCTAGCATCTGTAAAACTGCATTCTACCATCTTAAAAATATATCTAAATTAAGGCATATGCTTTCAATGCAAAATGCTGAACAGTTAGTTCATGCATTCATGACCTCAAGGCTAGATTATTGTAATGCTCTACTGGGTGGTTGCCCCGCTCGCGTAATAAATAAACTGCAGCTGGTCCAAAACGCAGCAGCTCGAGTTCTTACTAGAACCAGGAAGTATGACCATATTAGCCCGGTTCTGTCAACACTGCACTGGCTCCCTATTAAACATTGCATACATTTTAAAATCTTGCTAATTACTTACAAATCACTAAATGGTTTAGCTCCCCAGTACTTGAGCGAGCTCTTAACGCATTATACTCCATCACGTCTATTGCGGTCTCAAAACTCTGGCCAGTTGATAATACCTAGAATATCAAAATCAACTGCAGGCGGTCGTTCCTTTTCCTATTTAGCACACAAACTCTGGAACAGCCTTCCTAGCATTGTTCGGGAAGCAGACACACTCTGTCAGTTTAAATCTAGACTAAAAACGCATCTCTTTACTATGGCATACACATAAAACATTTTTAATTTATATTTTATTCAAATTGTTAGGCTGCATTAACTAGGTCAGCCGGAACCGGGAACACTTCCCATAACACCTGATGTACTCGTTACATCATAAGAGGAATGGCATCTACGCTAATGTTAGTCTCTCTGTTTATCCCGAGGTTTACTGCAGTCCGCCGGATCCGGGCCGTATCCAGATCAGATGGTGGACCAGCGCCCAGACATTACCAACGCATCCCTGAAGTGTCTGCAGAGACCGTGTCAATTAGTCTACCCTCTGAAATTGCTCATCGACATGGCATCCTCAATGGATCCATCTCCGGCGTGATGACTCCGATATTTCGAATATTCCTATTTAATAATTGTTTAATTGACACGCCATCCTCAATAAACCCGGCGTGATGCCTCCGATCTTTCGAATAATCCGATCTAATATTACTTCTGACCTATAAGGCTGCCAAAATAATAATCATACACTGTTTGTTAATTGGCCAGAGGAGAACTGGCACCCCGACTGAGCCTGGTTTCTCCCAAGGTTTATTTTTCTCCATTAGGACACCTGATGGAGTTTTGGTTCCTTGCCACTGTCACCTTTGGCTTGCTCAGTTGGGGACACTAAATTTTCAAATAAATATCCAAATAAATGTAATTACTAAACTAAATTATATCATCTACATTACTTGAATATATATGATAATTGAAATGAGCTGATGACATCACCGTTTTCTCCAGAGCGGCTGTACAGCCGAATCAAATTCTGTTCATTATTTTCCTGTTTAACACTGTGAAGCTGCTTTGAAACAATCTGCATTGTAAAAAGCGCTATATAAATAAAGTTGACTTGACTTGACTTGAATGTAAAACACTATGATGAATGGAAAACACTTCTCCATTCATTATAATGACTTAGGTCTTTTTTTGGTTCAGTGTTACACTTACTACAGACAGTACATACATAAGTGTGTTGTGCAATATTTGAGAATATTGTTTTTATACTCAGACCACACAAATACATGGTAACAAATATATTTAATTTTTTCCCACAAAAACAATGTACACTGTGTACATCCCAACCAACACAAAGTTGCACATACAGTGGTCTACATACAGAACACACAAAAACAGAAGAATTTACTGTAATTCTTGTTACTGCTAATTGTAAAACTGTGTGAGAGGTGTTTGCCTATGTGATGAGTCAGTGTGCATATTTGAATGGCAGTGTGTTCCTTGACAAAGAGATTTTCTGCATGAAAATTGTGCCAAACGCAGAGAATTGTGTGTAGTGTTTTGAAAAAAGTGTGTTTTAGAACTGCAATTTGAGTGTAAAGCAGGAATTGTGCTTGTAGTTTAGCAGAATTGGTTCAGGGGGTTGGTGCATGAGTTACATGTTGTGGTCATTGTGTCTCAAGTACCAGTATTTGTCTGTAAACAATTAAGAAAAACTGTAATACCGCGTGGTTTACATGTTACATGTTGCTGCTAATTGGGCTGACATTTTTGACACACCCACCAAACAAGAGAAAACGTATCTCAAACCCGTTGCACACCGTTTCCAGGAACCATGTCGTTCAACCCGGAAACCAGAGCAAAACGATGCACACCGGTTTGAGCTGAACGTGCCCCAGGTGAATAAGTGTAGCATTTTGATTGGTTGTGTTTGGAAAAGGAAAGCAAGTCACTTCCTGTTAGATTTTTGTGTTTTAGGTAGAGAATTGTGTGTAGCGTTTTGAAAAGTGAAAGTGTTTTATGCAGTCAAAGGCTGATAAATAGCTTATGGTTTTGAAGATTTGGTGTGTAGTTTTGCACTTTGAGTGAGGGGTTTTAAAAATTGTGTGACATGAACAGATTTTGTGTGTAAGCAGTTGGAAAAAACGATTAGTCAAGTTCACAAACACAAGTTTGGGAGGAGTGAACCCATCTAATATTTAAATTAACTGCCAAAGCATATAAGCAGCCACCTACCTCCTTCTGGCATCAGCAGTTTTTGCATCCCTCCACCTCCCCAACTCCACCAATATAAATTTAGGCATCTAGTTTACCATACTCCTCTTCCTAGCACTAGTAGTCCCTGGGGGGTAAATCTAAGCTAGAGTTGAAGCTGCTTCCTCGAGCCCCTCCACTGCGGACAGCAAGTCAAATATGCTTAAACCTTATAAGCTAAGAGTATATGGGTAAACAAACTCGTGAAACATTTATTAAACACTACATCAAAAAATGGAGAACACAGCATCCAAAGCATGCAGGTACACTGTTAAATCTAATTAGTTAGACTTACTTAAAAAAAAGCATGCAAACCGATTGCCTTAAAAAAACCAAGTAAAGTGAAATAGGAATAGTATGTTGTGCTAACAAATGCTTAGTTAGTATAGTTCACTTACACAAGAGTTCTAGTAACTAAAAAAAGAACTGTAGAGAATTCTTGATCTTTTACTTTAGATTTACTCTTGACTTAGTATAGCTACCATTGTTGTGTTTTGCATGCTGAATGTTGAAGTCCGTGTGTGACTCAAGCATGGTCAACTGCAAGATATTGTCACAAATATAGAGAGATTATATCAACCAAAAGTTTCACAATGTGTTTATGACATAAGTGTTAGCAATAAAATTGCACAAACATGAGACATATGTCTAAAGAAATGTTGAAATGTCAGGTTTTAAATAATGTAAATAAAATCGAAAACAAATGTTCTGTGTTTATGTAATCTGTTTGAAAAGAGAGAGATGTCAGTCGTTCGCGAGTGTCTCATTATCGTCTCATTATCCGCGCGTTTTTTTGAGATTCAAATAATGACGATCAATGAGAGCAACGCCCACATCCACTCAACTCAACATCAACTCAGATAAACACATCAAGTGTAGTGCTATACTTTAGCTACATCATTTTGAGACGCGTTGAGGAATAATCCTGGAATAATTTACCTCATGAAAAGCTGTTTATTTCTAAGAGCAACGGATTCAGCCGAGGATTGTGAGGTAAGTTTATTCTGTTAGTGTCTGTGAATATTAAACCGCAAAAAGACCGTTTACATATGAATCCTGCTGCAACAAAAAATGTTATAGACACCAGACTGTTTAGACAAGATTTCTTTGGCCTGTTTTGGACAGATTATGAAGTGTTTACTGTAAAATAGCCTAGTGTTACATCAGTACAGCTTTTATTAGCAAATGTCTGCTCAGATGCTATAAATATAGTACCAGTAAAAGGTATTTTGCTTCATATTGATGTTTAAATATTATAGCCTATTGGTATTTTTTAATTTAATATATGTTGATTGTGAAAAGTGAACAGCACGAGTAATAAAGGACACATCATTTGATGCGCAATATATCAGAAGACATGGAGTTTGTCAGAAATGATTTTGACCACTTCATTAAGTTTTGTTTTGTAGAAAGCCTTTATTTAAAGTGAATTTCGTTTTGTATAAATTGTATCTTAATTTTAATTAATGTTTTTAATATATTTGCTTCTTATTTAATAAGCGCTGGCATGATCATGCATTGCACGCATGTCTCATAGATGAACCGAAACTCAAAATGATATTTGAGTATTGTGTGTATCGGATAGTTTACAAAATCAAATGATTCAGAAAATGTTTGCCATTGAAATGACTGGGAAAAAAGTGTCCCAATTAACCTGAATTCACCCTATACTCTTTGGATTCATAATTGCATTGCATTATGTTGTTTTAAATCCCAAATATTTTACTTATAACATTCATCATTACCAATTATTCAGTTATTTGTATTTACTGAATACTGAATTGTGTTCAGTGTCACAATATTACAGTTTTTTTTAGCATGAGACTTCTTAAAAAAAATAGTACACTGCCAAAAATGCTCTTCTTAGTATTTTTGTCTTGTTTCTAGTCTAAATATCTAAAAATTCTTAAATCAAGATGCATTTACTAGATAAGTAAAATGACATAAGATATTTTTTCTTGTTTTGTTGAAAGTAAAATCAAAATCAAGTGAGTTCCCTTTCGAAAGGGAACTCGCACTGCGTCCTAGAACACTTTGGGGGGAACGCCTCAGCGTGACAGGTGTCTGAAGATACTATCTAATCACGGCAATCCTATTGACTGGCGACAGCCCATGATGTCATCAATGTGCGACCAGGAAGTATATAAGGGAGCCTTGCAACCATGACATTCATCTGTACACTAAATAAAACCCTTAAGATGATAGGAAAACACCAGATAGGATTGTGTGAGGGATGTCAAGAAGAGGAATCAGTAGAGCATGTAATCATGATTTGTAGAAAATATGAAACACAGAGAGAGGTGATGAGGGAAAAACTGAGGGATATAGGGGTGCAGGAGTTCTTGTTAAAAGATTACTGAATTCAAAAGATAGGGCACAGATCAGAATACTGATGACTTTTTTAAGAGAATCAGGGGTTTTCAATAGGATTTGAAGAAGAATTAGTAGAATGTGAGAGAGGTATTGTAAAGGGATATAAGTAGAGTACAGAATAACAGAGCTAGGTATTTTAGAAATGAAATTGTTAGTGTTTTTTTTTTTTTTTGGTATGTGGGCATGGGTATGAGTGAATGGGTAATTTTAATGTATTAATGGGGAACAATGGTAAGAAAAAAAGTAGATTGTAAATCTATTATCTGATCCACACTCCGGAGCAGATGGTGGCGGTAATGCACCAATAAGCTGGATGCCAACTGCCGTAAAATAAGAAAGAAGAAGAAGATGACATTCATCTTTTCGTCTTAAGGGACTGTTCTGTCTGAAGTGCTTACGAGTTAAGGTAATACAAATTCATTATTTAATACACACGAGCTGTGTATTTACTGCCTGGGATCAAGAGCATGCACAGTCAGTTCTTATGGACCTGATTTGTGAATTGTGAGCGTTTTTCAATCTGAGATTGCTCCGCTCTCGTCTGGCTCTCTTCTGGCTCTCTTCTTGAAGGAAGAGGGTTCGGCATCTGGGACTGGTGATGCGGGTCCCGCTCATGCCAAGACAGAGCGCTTACGTGCATGATGGGTTTCTCAGTTGGAACTCGCCGATCGTCGCGAGGGGTGTAGTCCTCTCAGACGATCTGGCGGCTGACGAGACTTATCAGCAAGTGCTCTTAGGGATGGCTGGTGAGAGTGGTAAATAAATCCTGAATCCTCTCAGCCACCCTAACCGTGTATGCTGAGCTGATGGATGTTATGTAACGCGCTGCAGTCAGGCTGCGGCTGCCATGTTGGCGCGTTAGAGGAGAGATCGATTGTGATAGACTGCACGATCGATTTCTCCCCGGCCATAAACCATCAGCTCAGACGAGCCTTCCATTACTTCCTGATCTTCTAACAGAGATCGGGAGGGCATGGAAGAACCCATATTCGGCCCGATATTCATCGACATCAGCGTTTTAACTTCGCTGATGTCGAGGGGATAGGGGAATATGGGTATGTGTTGATGCTACCGATTGACGAGACGTTTGCGAACTTTCTCGCATATGGGTGCGCATCAACACTGAGAGCTCAAACTCTGCCATCTAACCTCTCAAAACTACGTTGTGCTTTAATGGCAGGGCATACATGGCAGCAGGTCAGGCTGGTGCTGCTTTGCACACCATGGCGGTGTTTCAGGTGTACCAGGCAGATCTGCTGAAGGATCTCGATCAGGGGTAGGTTTGTAACCCCTGATGTGGTGGTCGAACTGCTCCGCACCACGGGTCTAGCTCTCTGTGCCACCAATCAAAGCAGCTGCCACGATCGGTTGATCGTTGGCGGCGATGGTGGCCGCGGAGAGACATCTGTGGTCGAACTCGGCTGATATTCGCCAGTTTCGCCTTTCAAACTGTTTCGCCGCCTCCGTTGGGGCGTTCGGCAGTGTTTAACCTGCGTAACGCTGAGATCCTGATCCGCGCCCAGGCGGGAGGGCCTGGCCCGTCACGGCCCGAGGGCTGGAGACAGGGCCAGCGTGTTGTATCACCTTTCGTGCACCCCCTCATAAAAGGAGTAGGTTGCAAGAGAGGCGGGACTCCCAGAGGAAGAAGGATCCCTCATAGTTTTTTCTTAAAGCATTTCCCCAGGCGCTTCTTCGATGTATGGCATCTGGACAACTAGCCGGGCTGGCTATCAGGTTGTAGGCCTCATCAGGCCTCCCTGAAGGCTTGCTATCAGGTGGAAGGCCTCACCAGGCCTCCCTGAAGGCAAGTACCAATGTTTGGCATTTGGATAATTAGCCTGGCAGGCTATCAGGTAGTAGGCCTCACTAGGCCTCTCTGAAGGCGAGTTCCCAGGTTTTTGATCACTCTGACAGTTAGCATGAATTGCTATCAGATAGTAGGCCTCACCAGACCTCCCTGGAAGTGAACTCAGCTGCTTGGGGGATTAGCATGCTTTGGTGGCAGGTAGTAGGCCTCTCTGGGCCTCCTTGAAGGCAAAGTTCCCAAGTCTAGGTGCTTTCTATTACCAGTTCTTTGTGAGTAGAACCTATGGTAGTTTAGCCTAGAGCTGGGGGTTACCCGCCAGGCAAGCTCAGGTGCTCCCCTCACTGAGGGTCGTTTATGAGCACACAGCCGCCTGAGTCTGATCAGACGGTCACAGGCCTCTCGTGAGGCCTCCCTGTTAGATCAATCCGTAGGCCTGTCCGGCCTCCTTAGTGCTTTGGAACATAAGTCCTTTGTAGATCCTTGGATTGAGCAGTTAGACTGCCCTCGCTAGCAAGGGTTGTAAAGCGCTACGCTGAGTATTGCTCTCTGGGATACCCGTCTCTGAGATTTGGTCTGAGAAGGACTGACAGTTTTTCAGTCCCTTAGTCTGGATGCCTCACTGAGGCAGTGTCCGGAGGCTCTGTTTCTGAACAGACAGGGTTGGCCAAACCGAAGAATGCTGTCACTGACAACCCAGTGTGACCAGAGGGAGAGTGGTTTGGGCATTTCAGTTGAATTTTCTTGTTCTGACAGTGGTCACTGCTACATTCTAAATAAACTGCAACAAAATATATTCACACTATATATTAATAAATTCTAATATATACTAATATACTAATATATTCATTCACATCCCTTCGCATACGACCTTTGTAAAGAAAAAGTGTCTTACAAAATGTAAATCAATATATTGCTTTATGTGAATAAGTAGGCACAATGATTCTCACATCAGTTTGAAGCAAAAACTCTAGGCAACAATACCCATTAGTCAAAAGTCTTGTGGACACATATCTATCGTGTGTTTTGAGGCCTTAATTTTAAAACAATTTTTTCTGTTTTTTTTTAAAAACCACACATAAACATTATTCTCTCAAAAATACAAGCATGTACATACATTTTTCTGACATATTATGGTAGCCCAGTTTGTGTTGAATACAGTGTAATTACACTGCCATTACTGTGTTTATAAGCAACTGAAAAAGCACAAATGTCAGAACATGTCAAAACTTCAAAATGGCCCAAAAACAGCTCAGACTCAGGTTAACCATAGTTAATTTTTCATTCAGAAGCTAGGTCAACTTTTAAAAGCAACCTATTTATTACTTCTTTTCCTTTGAAACCAAATAACTGTGATTTTCTTGTTGCATCGCTGCATCAATAGGAAAATAATTACAATAATATGAATGTCCCAAGTGCCCAACCAAAGTGAACACTGATCACCATAATGGTTTTTGTTTTGTTTTGTTTTTGCTCAACAAAATGGCACTCAAACCAATCAATTAATCTTAACTTGGGTTTTCTGAGTAAACAAGGAATAGTATGTGAACAGTACATATTACTAGTTTTTTACAGTTAAGTTAAGACATTAAGTAAAGTTAACTAAAAAGTGTTAGTTAGAATCACTGTTGGATTTTACAGTGATGTTACACAGTAAACAAATTTTGCAATTATGTAAAAAAGTGTAGTAATCACAGCTTACAGTAGTAACATGCACCTGCATACTGTAAAATACAGTAGTCCAATTGCAAAAGCCAAAAAGTTAAATAAATAAAATAAAATAAAATAAAAACTCTAAATGATAAGTATGTTACAGTGCACTCTAAAAAGTCAATAGAGATTCATTCTGCCTCAGCATCACGTCTTCGTGTTGGGTCCAGCCTCAGGACTTTGTCCACATCACAGGCAATGTCGTATCTTGCCAGGTAAAGGCAAAAACCCTCTAGTGTGCCAGATCCAGCCTTTACAACACTGTCCTGCTCTTTCTCATCCTCATTCTCTTCCTCCTCGTCCACCACCTCTTACACCCACTCTTCCTCCTCTCCTTTTCAGATTGTTTCCATCTAATGTTCGTATCAACATTCTGTGCACCTGTGCACGCTGAACTGCCTTTTTTTGTACAGCTGGTGTGATCACATCATTAGAAATAAGTGTGAACAATTTTGAGTTGTTGTGTGTAAATGATAACAACTGTGTTTTAGTTGTGTTTAACTTTTGCCTGTCTGCTAGTGTTTTGTGTTTTTTGCAACACAAGTGCATCACAGTACGATATGTGTTTTAGTAAGTGAGAATGTGTTTAGAGTTTTGCAAAAAGAGTGCATGAGATTTGCAAATGATGTCTTACTGCCTGAACTTGTTTAAGGTTTTACAAAAAGAGTGATTTATTCGACAAATTGGTTTAGGCTATTGAGAATTTGGTTCAGAGAATGATGTTTAGTGTTTTAGCAATTCAGAAAAATGAGCAATTTTGAATAAGTATTTACTTATACATAGAAAAGTATGTTCTATATAGTATGAATGTGTGTAGTATGAATGTAATCTGGACATACTACAATCGCCATGTTGTCTTTATCATGTGACCTACCAGCGTCAGTGACGTCACTTCACTACCATTCATAAATCCTCTTCATGGGATAGTAAAGTGCCCATCGTATGCACACTTCAGAATCTCACCGGAAGAAGGTAATCCAGAAGGTGTACTTTCTTTTTGCCTACTCTTTTATGAGTACTGTGAATTCATACATACTTTATCACATACTGTTTTTCACCTACTATATAGTAGGGAAGTATGCAATTTCGGATGCAGCTCATGGCTTTCCACACTTGCTATTATTAATGCTGAAAATCCAGATTGAGAAACATTTGTGTTTCAAGCTGAATCAATGTAAGATTGTTCTCTATGTTCATGTATTTTCTTAATTGACTTGTATATGCAGAGATGGCATAAATAGATTAAAATGTATTTAAAAAAATAAATAAATAAATAAAATACCAAATTTTTTTTTTGTTGTTGAAAATACACAAAGCATGTGAAATTGGCTATTCAGTGAAGTATCACTATTAGGCTGAAATCTATCTGGACCTATTCTGAATGCACAGACCATTTTGGTGTGTACAACTGCTTAGAAACTTTTGTTTAACTATGTACTTATTTCTGACCAGGTTACACTGCTGACTATTACTACTAAGGTCCTGTCCCAAATGGAGCCCTACGCCCTTGAAATCTTCCTCAAAGTCTGCACTTTCGTGACTGCAGTGTTGCCAGATCAGGTCGACGATTTCCACTCCAAAAGCTTTCAAAAACCCACCCAAATCATTAACTGCCAAAAGAATGTGATAAAATGTAATTGTCATGGCAACCAAGGTCTATAAGTACCATTTACAGTACCTCCTTAAAACTACATAATGATGATATTATACAATTATGAATCTAATTATGAAAATTATAAAAATTAATCAAATCTCCTGCCAGCAGAACAATACAGCAGGAAAACCGATTGAAACATGGCAAATACAGTAAAAGAAAATTAACAAATGACAAAAATGCTTCTACCCAAACAGGTAGAAACTATTAAAGTATGTAAAATATTTTCAAATGGCAGTCAAGAAAAAGTTCTAAACGTAATTTAGGGAGGAGCGAGCCCATCTAATCTTCCAATCAACAGCCAACAGCCAACAGCCAGTGTATATAAACAGCTGCTTACCTCTCCTCAGTCTCAGATGTTCCAGCATCCCACCACCTCCCCAAACTCCACCTTTATCTTAGATACCTTGCCCTACATAATCATTTAGTCACTGTGGGGGTATATCACAGCTTGAGTTGAAGCTGCTTCATCGAGCCCCTCATCAGTAGACAGCAAGCCAAATAAGCTTAACCTAAATATCTTAAGATTATATGGGCAAACAAACTCGTTAAACAGACTTTAAACCTCGTGCACACCTTAAAGGGCACCTATTATACCAGTTTTTACAAGATGTAATATAAGTCTCTGGTGTCCCCAGAGTGTGTCTGTGAAGTTTCAGATACCATTCAGATACCATTTTGAAAATGCCAATGAGCTGTTTTGTGTGTGTCTCCTTTAAATGCAAATGAGCTGCTGCTTCCCACCCCAGAGGGCACAGCCTTCACAGCTCGTGAACACGCAAATGAAAACTGAAACATGATACATCTGTTTGGGTTTTGATGATCATCTCTATCGCGGACACGCTCACGTGACATTGCAGTTCTTCATCATCATTAAATATTATTATCTGCATGCGTTTTAAAGCCATATCACTCTCAACTTGAGCACTCACACCCGACGCATGCGCACAGAGAGGGGAAGGGTTCTGGAGGAGGACGTGGAGAAAAAGAAACAAAACAGTCCGGGAAGAAATTGACTGTCCAGGTGGGAGTGTAGAGAGGGAGGAGCCAGAGGGAAGCCTGGAGCAGGAGCCAGATGGTAAACCAGAGACCAGCCAGGACAAGGCCCCAGGGCGGAGTCGAAGGTGGGGGGGGGCATGGAGGAGTCGACTTGGTGGTAGACGACACCCTGGGGATGACCAACGGAGATGGACCCAGATGGAGCCGATGAGCCCACGCGATGCTGAAGGTCCTCGAGACCGTCCGATGTGGAACCGTGGAACCAGAGGACAGAGGCTGAGCTGGTGGGACCGAGGATGAAGCCGAGGGGAAGGCAGAGCCAGACGAAGCCGAAGGTGCAGCCAGACGAAGCCGAAGGTGCAGGCAAGTCGACAGCTGACCAAGGCGAAGCGGGAGAGACGAGGGAGCCCGGAGAAGCCGTATGGCAGATGGTTTCCGGTGGAGCTGAGGAAGGGAGGAGCCAAGGTGGTGCTGAAATGTCGACGGACCGAGGTGGAGCAGGGGGCACAGAGGCTGGAGACAGGACATCCTCAGTGTGAGATGGAGCTGATGGTCTGAAGACACTTGTCTGTCTACAGTTCTGCATAGCCTTATGGAATGCGCTGACCCTGAGCAGGGTGTGTGAAGATGTGGAAATACTTATCTTGATAGGCAGACGTACATCGTATCATTGCATTCGTACAACATTTTTTTGGTCTTCAGACTTTCACAGAAGATATACAGTATGTACATGTTTTCATATTTAGAGCACTTCTATTACTGATTGCTATCTGGATGTGAAGAGAGTTACAACCAGTATAACAAAAAGTGTTTATAAAAACAAATTGGCCCTTTAACTAATGGGACCTTATTGTAAAGTGTTAACAATAAAACAATGTCCTGTAATCTTTCCCCAGCACAAATGAACCTGTGGATGTTGACTAATAACAGGAACTTTGCTCATAGCATGTGATTTGAAGCTTGACAGTTAATGTCTTGATTTTTGAAGGAGCTGAATTTTTTTTTATTTTTGTTTAAATAACTCTATCAGCACATGAAATGCTCTCAGAGAAGCCACAGTGCTCAATTATGTGATAATTGTTTCTTTTTTCCACTAAGAACATAAAACTCACAACCTCACTTACCATCACTGACATTTAGTACGTACAGCAGGAGATATTCAATAGCACACATCACATGATGAATGTTGTGTAACTGTCATCAAATCATCGTTTCTTTGACCTTTCACATCTAACCAATGACACAAAAAAAAAAACACAGCAGACATCACATCTGATGAAACATTGCTGTCTGTCTTATGTTTCAACTTAATTCAGTGTGATAGATGGCATTTTCAGCCCAAATATCTCTATAAAGCATTAACATCTCATCACGTCTCCATGACTGAATGCAGAAGAGTCAACAACCCGAATTTACATCAGACTTAAACGCTGATTCATCATGGTTTTCGTCATGGTTTACAGAATTGTATTATACTTTTAGTATAATTAGTATAGTATAATTATTCTAATATGAGCTGTTAAATCTGTTTAACACATTAAATACAAATATTAAAAACATTTTAAAAGTTATGTTAGCAAGTTAAAAAAAATTATATTCAACATTTTATTCAGTAAGGACGCATTAAAGTGAAAGTGACATGTGGAGGCCATTTATGGTAACTCCATACTCAGAATTTGTCCTCTGCATTTAACCCATCCAATTTAGTGCACACATTAGTGTGTCTTTATGTTCAATAAGATTCATAAAATCACATGTGGGAGTGTTTGAAATGTCACTGGGAGTGTTTGAGCAGCAGTGAAACTCTCACGTCTGTTTGAAAGCGTTTCTGCTGTTAAAGGTCGCTTTTCAAAGGCTGGTTTCAATCTCGACCTGTTAGTGACCTTTACCTCCTCACACACAGATATATCTGTCTCTGTCTGTCTGTGTTTCTCCACAGAAAGTCACCACATATTCAGCTGTGCACTAAAACCCTGTTACTGCATCCACTAGTACACAAATTCTAGTGTTGAGTGATTAATCAAGAACAGACAATCAAACCTGTTACCACACTTACTGTAAGAAAAAGTTCAAATTTATTTAAATAAATATGTGTTTGTTTGTCTGTCTAATCTGTCTATCAGAAAATTGAACAAAAGTGCAAAATTACAACAAAATTGCAGTTTTAACATGGTTATTAGACCAGTTACCAAGATTTTAGACACAAATACAACTGTGTTAAAATGGTTTATTTTATTGGTGAAAATAAATATGTAAATATTTATTTATTGTAATAAACTGTGATTTTAATACAATATTTATTGAACACAATATTTGTTTGTTTATATACAATTGAACTTTCTTAAATATTTATTGATTAATTTTTTTTTTAAATTCATTTAACAGTATTTTTCTAAAATTGTAGTCACAGATCTGGGGGGAAAATGGCCTCATATAAAATTAATGTAAAATAAACTGGCTCACATAATGCAGTTTGACCTTCTGAGGCTGGCCATATAAAGATTAAATAATGAGTCTTTCTCAGCTCACAGAAAGATGAAGAGTGGTGGACAAAAAAACAATCAGCTTGCTGTCCTGTATAAATCAATGTATCAGAGCTGCCTGGAATCTACGGCTCATTTAAAAGCATTCAGGACGCCAGGCATATGGATTTTATCTTTGTGTGCAACCACATCATATCATAAGACAGAAACCTCAACCTATAAATATCCTCTAAAGAGCCCAATCTTCACTGTCGTTTCGGCTGTGATCTTCACATTGAGCACTTTTTCTGTCGAACACTTCATATTACATGTCAATTCATGCATGAAGAACATCTAAAGAACTTGATGAGCTCTTGAAATATTAGCATTAAAATATTTGTTAATTAATACACTGAACAAATTTATAAACGCAACACTTTTGTTTTTGCCCCCATTTTTCATGAGCTGAACTTTCATTTTCTAAGATCTAAGACTTTTTCTATGTACACAAAAGGCCTATTTCTCTCAAATATTGTTCACAAATCTGTCTAAATCTGTGTTAGTGAGCACTTCTCCTTTCCGATATAATCCATCCAACTCACAGGTGTGGCACATGCTGATTAGACAGCATGATTATTGCACAGGTGTGCCTTAGGCTGGCCACAGTAAAAGACCATTCTAAAATGTTTTATCACACAGCACAATGCCACAGATGTCGCAAGTTTTGAGGGAGCGTGCAATTGGCATGCTGACTGCAGGAATGTCCATCAGAGCTGTTGCCCGTGAATGTTCATTTCTCTACCATAAGCCGTCTCCAAAGGCATTTCAGAGAATTTGGCAGTACATTTAACCGGCCTCACAACCGCAGACCACGTGTAACCACACCAGCCCATGACTTCCACATCCAGCATCTTCACCTCCAAGATCGTCTGAGACCAGCCACCCGGACAGCTGCTGCAACAATCGGTTTGCATAACCAAAGAATTTCTGCACAAACTGTCAGAAACCGTCTCAGGGAAGCTCATCTGCATGTTCGTCGTCCTCATCAGGATCTCGACCTGACTGCAGTTCACGGATGAATCCCGGTTTTCGCTGTACAGGGCAGATGGCAGACAGCGTGTATGGCATTGTGTGGGTGAGCGGTTTGCTGATGTCAACGCTGTAGATCGAGTGGCCAATGGGTGGTGGGGTTATGGTATGGGCAGGTGTATGTTATGGACAACGAACACAGGTGCATTTTATTGATGGCATTTTAAATGCACAGAGATACCGTGACGAGATCCTGGGGTCCATTGTTGTGCCATTCATCCATGACCATCACCTCATGTTGCAGCATGATAATGCATGTTGCAAGGATCTGTACACAATTCCTGGAAGCTGAAAACATTCCAGTTCTTGCATGGCCAGCATACTCACTGGAAATGTCACCCATTGAGCATGTTTGGGATGCTCTGGATAGGCGCATACGACAGCGTGTTCCAGTTCCTGCCAATATCCGGTAACTTCGCACAGCCATTGAAGAGGAGTGGACCAACATTCCACAGGCCACAATCAACAACCTGATCAACTCTATGCGAAAGAGATGTGTTTCACTGTGTGAGACAAATGGTGGTCACAGCAGACACTGACTGGTTTTCAGACCATCCCTGATGACACTTCAGTGTCATCATCTTTGATTCTGATGTAATTTAGTTTATCTTCAGAGCGCATGGAGAAGTTCAGTCTTATTAAATGAAGATATCAAAATGACTTCTGCGATTTTAAATGTCATGACCTCTAGTGTTTTAGTCATCAAACCCTGATATTGACTGCTGGACAAATTGACATATGTGCATCTAACGTGTGTTTGTGGCAAAGTCAGACTTGCGATCACATGACCAAACGTCCCAGCTGCTGGTTGGTGTGCCTTTCCAAAGGTCATTTATTCGATCTCAGAGAATCAAACACTCTGCCATTAGTCAAACACATTCAGTGTCTTTCTTTGGAGATGTCTGATTTGGCAAAAACGCGGACATCATGCGATCAATGCTGAGACAGTACGTTGAGTGTTTGCGTTGTGATAAATAAATTAATCTGACTGATTACAAACCACAGGGGGAATAGCACGTACAGATCTGTCTGAAAGAGATATATTGTATGCATGGGATGTTATTTAGCATGTTAAAGTGAGGAACAAAATGTTCTACAAGTACAAGCCAGTGACTCTGATTGTCTGATGATTTTTTTGTGACTCACAACAGTTATTTAGCATTTTTATTTACATTTAGTTTGGAACATTGTAATATTTGGTACATATTTGCTAAGTTATGGAGTTCTTGGAGTGCTAAATTTAAATTTCACATTTAATTCAATGTGTTACTGCCAGTTTTTTTGTAACTGTTTGTGAAATTTACTAACAATTTCTGAGTGAATATTGTTTTTAAAGTAAATCCTACAGCATTTGTTTTCAGTGTAGTGAAACAGATCACAGTTGCTTTGACTCCTGGGTTATTCGTCACACTGGAAATGACAGGTCAGGTTAAGCACATTTGAATGCACTGCAAAATAAACGTGCTTCAAGTGGTTTTATTGAACTGATTTAGCATCACTGAATCCAGCTGACTGCATTACTTTATAATAGCTATATTCAGTATGATAGTAGATCTCGCTGTTAGTTCTGCTCTCTCATTCTCTCCTACATCTCTCTCTCTGCGCTCGCGGTTATAATACCTACAGAAACTTCATCTCACACCAATTAGTTCCAGGCCGGAAGGCAAACAGAGACGCCAGCAAGTGAGATGGTGCTTTTCCTCCGGGAGTCTGTCTTGTTTTCCCAGCTTTCTCTCTGTGTATCTCTTTCTGTGCAGATAACATTGCTCACTCACTGCCGTCATATATGTTGCTGGATGTTCTGCATGTCTCTGAGCAACTCTGTTAGGCCTATGAGTTAATAGAATAGAAAAAATAAATTCTATAGTATATGAAAATCCTGCTTTTACTGTCTACCCTGATGAAAACAACATCTTAAAACATTTGCCAAAAGCATCATAAGCTCAAAGGTGCAGTGTGTAGTATTTTTGAGGATCTATTGACAGAAATGCAATATAATGACCTTACATAATGAATCGTTATGTTTTTATTACCTTAGAATAAGCCATTTGTATCTACATACACCGCGGGTGCCCTTACAGTGAAGCCACCGTTTTGCACCGTCATGTTTCTACAGTAGCCCTAAACGGACAAACTTCTCTACAGAAGATTTACAAGAAAATACAATTTCAGTCTTTTTGCTTCAAGATTTCACATTTTATTCAATGTGTTAAAATTAGAATATTTGATAAATAATTAAAAAACAGAATAAAGATTTAAAGATTATTATAAATATGAATACAAAAGATCATTAGAAATTAGAATATTTAATAGAAAACTTAAGAAACAAAAAACAAGTAACAAAAAGAAAGATTATTTTAACTATAAACACAAAAGATTGTTAGAAACAAAAATTAAGAAACTTAATTTAAATTAAAGACATTTTAACTTAATTAAAATTAAGAAATATTAAAATTAACAAAATATTAGAAATGAGAATTCTTAAGTTAAAAAATTAAGAAAAAAATTAGAAAAATTAAGAATTAAAGTTTTTTAAAGAAAAAACAAAAATAAGATGTAAAGAAAGATGATTATAACTATAAATACAAAAGTTTATTAAAAATAACACAGCAGCCTGTTGTTATGGTGGTTATTTTAGCGGATATGTGTAGATGCATTTTATGATTTGATTTAGTGATTTGATTATTCTTACCTGATCTTTACGCCACTATTTTCATCCCTCCCACCCTTTCTTGCAGGTAAAGATGTAAGCGTTTATCTAATTTCTATGGCACAGACCGAAAGCAGCCGCAGTGAGAGAAGGTGCTGAAGTAAAAAAATTGACCCTCTAGGCCACAATCCACTTGCGCATTTGATGAGAAGAGCGAGTGGAACGATCCCATGAAACTGCTCTGAATATGTAGTGTTAAAAATGCAAAGCATGTAGTCACAAAATTAATTTGCTGATTTGATTTCATATTGTTGCTCTCATCTTTATTATAATCAAGATATAATAGTTTGGTCAAATTAGGCACAATGGCCATTGAAAACTTAGCATTAACGTCAGTTTACTGAAAATTAGCCCAGACTTGTATTTTTTAGTAATATTTTATTAATTCTTTTTCCCTTTAATTGTGTTTGAGATGCACACACACACACTCAGATAAAGACATCTGTCAGGTGGCCGCTCTGCAGTGCTGCATTTCTCTGAAGTATCAATTCATGTTGTCGACTCACAGTGCTGATGTAGTGACATCTTCACACGTCTAAAAGACATGGCTCGCTACAGGCGGAGAGTAAGAGAAAGACAGAGAGAGAGCAGAAACGCTGAAAGGGTCAGTGGACGTCATTAGAGCGTCTGTCAGAATTCTCTCAGCTGCACATGTGATGTCCAAAAACTTTACAAAATCTCTCTAATGTTCTTGAACATAAATATATATATATATATATATATATATATAATATTAATGAAATAAAAGACGTTGATCGTCTCCTAACAAGGCCACATATTAAGGTCTGTGTAGATTAGATGGTAAGCAAACAATCAGTTCTCGTATTCAACATGATGGATGAAGGAGAAATGGGCAGGAATAAAGATCTGAGTGACTTTGACGAGGTCCAAATTGTTATGGCAAGGTGACTTGGTCAGATTATCTCTGAAGGCTTGTGGGGTGCTCCTGGTCAGCAGTGGTGAGAATTTACCAATAGGGGTCTGAGGAGGGACAAACCACAAATCGGCAGCAGGGTCTTGGGCCTCCAAGGGTCAGAAGGTCTACTGTGTCACAAGGCGCACAAAATTTTAATGATGGTTATGGGAGGAATGTGCCACAACACAGCGCATCACATTCAGCTGCGTATGGGGATGTGAAGCCGCAGACTGATCAGAGTGCCTATGATGACCCCTGTCCACCGTCAAAAGTGCCTACAATGGGCACGTGAGCATCGGAACTGGACGTTGGAGCAGTGGAAGAAGGTACCCTGATCAGTCCAATTTTCTTTTACATCACATGGATTGCAGTGTATGTGTGCACCGTTAACCTGGGAAATTGATAGCACCAGAAGGGCAAAAAAATGACAATCCGGTGGAGGGAGTGTGATGTTCTGAGCAATGTTCTGCTGGGAAACCCTGGGTCCGGCCATTCATATGGATGTAATTTTGATACCTACCTAAACATTGTTGCAGAATGTCCCTGATGGAAGTGGCCTCTTTCAGCAGGATAATGTACCTTGCCAACCTGCACACATTGTTCGGGAATGGTTTGAGGTACATGATCAAGAGTTCAAAGTGTTGCCCTGGCTTCCAAATTCCCCAGATCTCAATCTAATAGTGCATCTGTGGGATGTGCTGGACCAACAAGTTCGATCCACAGCGGCTCCACATGCTCCACAACCTACAGGACTTGAAGGATCTGCTGCTAACATCTTGGTGGCAGATACCACTGGACACCTTCAAGTATCTTGTAGATTCCATGCTGTTTTTGGAGGACCAACAGAATATTAGGCAGGTGGTCATAATGTTTTGACTCATCTGTGCATATATATTTAAAATTTCTCCTAGTTGATTACTTGTTAAAACAATACCCAAGTACCACCAAAAGAGAAGTTGCTCTAAATATACTTTTAAACTTTTAAAATAACTTTTAGCCGACACACTCCACCACAGGATATAGTAATGGATCACGTGCCATTTTTAGTTACTGTAAGGCAACATACGTCATGCACTGTGGAGGAAGCACGTCTCAGCTGTCAGTCATTTGGCTTTTCAATCTGTGTGGCACCTGCACACTGTCATCATGTAATTTTCCAAGCCACAGAAATGCAAAATTACCCAATGGTAGCCTACCTGATATACATTTTTAAGATGCTCGTCTGTGGATCGATAAGTTTAACTGCATTTAATTTTGTGTGCATGATTTTTATATGATATGATATTTATGTGCATTATATATTTAATGCACAAATTATTATTTTTTTTTTCAAACTTTGAAACTTTTTTCAAACTAAATTGTCTCGTATTGTCAGTAATTTGCTTCATTTAGTTTAGTTTTCAAGTACTTTTAGTTTGTATTCATTAGTTCCTGTTTTCATTTGTTCAATTTCCCGCCGCTTATGAGTTGCTATGGAGATTCATTTAATCATCACAGGTGTTTATCATTCATCAACCTTGTTTGCCTTACTATTTAAGTTGCTGTGTTTTCAGTTCTCATTTGTCTGGTCATGTCTATGTTATGGTTGTGTTTAGTTGGCCTTCCTTGTTTAAACCTGGGGCCCGTTTCAATAAGGAGGGTTAACCAACTCTGAGTTTAAACTTGAACTCTGAGTTGACTTATCATGAAATAGGAAACTGTGAGTTTTGGGTTTCAGAACAGCTAAATTGAGTTAGTTCAATCAACTCTGAGTAGACTGATTCTGAGTTAAGCGCATGAACCACGACTATGAAAAGCCATGATCAATGGAGCTCTGGGGGAGTGCATTTTTTCTTATTTTGAAAATGGGGTAAGAAAAATAATCCTGTTTCTTTTTGCATTAGGATTATTTTTCTTACCCCACTGGCAGATCATTTTACTTGTTTTAAGTAAAATGTGTTTACTTTAGATTTTAGATTTTAATTTATAACTTTTAGATATTTGTACTTGAAATAAGACAATACTCAGTAAGAAAAGCATTTGTGCAGCGTGAATAAACAAATGAAGTATTTAAACACCACTGACGCTTTAAAAAGGGGGAGGAGACTGAAATAAATTTTGGGTTTACTGAGGAAAACCTGCTCCAGACCAGATTAGGTTCACAGAGTAAGTAACCATGGTAACTGACTCTGAGTATAAGTTCTCTCTCTTTCAGAAATTGGCTTGACTTACCCAACTTTCTCAGGTTTGACATACCACCCATTCTGAAACAGAAAACTCAGAGTTTCCCTCATTTCAGGGTTAAGATACTCAGCTTTCACTTAACCTCCTTTCTGAAACAGGCCCCAGTTTTCTTCATCCTGTGCTTTCTACAACCAAGTTGCGACATTCAGTCTTTCCACTTCAATATTTCATGTTAAATTCAATATGCTATTGCTTTAAAATGATTTGTGATATTTACTTTTTTTAGTGTAATAATGTAGAACAGCTGTAGAAAATAACCTTTCATCCACAAAATAATGTGTCTAAGCATTAGACATTTTACATCAGGCCCATGTGAACCAGATGGGAAAACCCATGTCTCAGACATTTAACAGTTTCTCTCATAGATCGAGTCTCGAGCTGCCGGCCTTTTAATGCAGCTAATTTGTTTTGCTGGTTAAGCATCCAGCCGTCTGATGTCAGTGAAATGCATCTGCCATCTGAGTGCTGCTCAATTACACTTCAGCTTTAACGAGGCATTAATCATCACCACCAGCTCATGAATCTGATTGCTGTTTTGATTTTAGCGAGTACTACTTGAATCTGCAGAATTTACTTCCTGATTGAACCAAGCATTTTCTGTAAACCCAGCCAAAAAAAACAAAAACATTCTGAATACATTCTACTAACGATCCCACAAAGTTATGAAAACACTATTTCTGAGTGTACTCTGAACGTACTCTTTATAAAGTTTTTCCCTGTTTATCCCCATTTAGGGAACATTCCCTGTGTATCCCCATTTAGGGAACATTTCATTCTATAATTTTACAAATATTATGGTAACGTCATTTCTGAATGCTCTTTGAAACATTTAAAAAAAAAAGTTAAAGTCAAGTCACCTTTATTTATATAGCGCTTTTAACAATGCAGATTGTTTCAAAGCAGCTTCACAGTGTTAACAGGAAAATAATGAACAGAATTTGATTCAGCTGTACAGTCGCTCTGGACAGTAATGTCAGTAACTGTAAAAACAGTAATGTCATCGTCAAGCTCAGTTCAATTATTATATAGTGTCAATGCGGGCAGATCGGTAATATAGTTGAATATTTAATGATTATGATTCAGGCAAACATTACAGGTCAGAAGTCAGATTAGATCGGAACATTCAGAGTATTTGTCCAGTTCCAACTGGTTGAAGATCGGAGTCATCATGCAGGAGACGGGTTTGTTGAGGATCAGTGCCACTGGATGTCGTGGCGATGAGGCCTTCACAGGGGAGAGTCTAATGGATGTTAGACAAACATCCAACTAAAATGTTTCAGAAAAAAAAACTATGTATAAATAATGCTTGTGTGCTAAAGTTGAGAACATTATTAAAGACCAGATAACTGAACAAACATTCCATTAACGTTATTGGTCCATAACTTTGAAACAATTCTGTATTGTGAAAAGCGCTATACAAATAAACTTGAATTGAATCTACAAAATATGACAAATGTGACATTCACAGCCATTATTTTACACCAAAAAGTTCAGTCTTATATTAGATGAAGATTTTCAGTGCCACAGATGTCAGGAAAACATCTGGCTTTCCTGGGGTAGAAATGGATTCTGAAGCAGCAGACTAGCAAATGTTTTCAGTCAATTTCCGCCACCTCATTTGTCAGGAGGGGCATTCGTCAACAGCCATATTGATTTAGCAATGTGCTGCAGATTGGGTAGAGGTTCGCCTCCGTAAATCAGGTCGCAAATCAAGATGGCTGGTACAATCTGTCGAACGGAAGAGCCGTTTCCTCGCTCAGAGCCAGAGGTCAAACATTAGCCACCAATGCAACTTCAGAGATCCAGATTCCAGTCCATTTGAAAAGAACAAGAAATAGGAAGTGGTTCAACACCTCTACAAGATTTTGACAAATATTAATAACCAGGGCTGCGTTTCTCAAAAGCATTGTGAGCTAAGTTGATCGTAAAGACCATTGGAGCCAATGATTCTAGGATCTACTTAAACTAACGATGCTTTTTAAAAACACAGCCCAGAGCTTTTAAAATTGAGCTTTGTTAAAAAAACTAAAAGAGGAATCTCTGGGGAACTTTGTTCTTTTAAATTATTCTAATTATATTATGAATATTTTAATTATTTTCTGGTGTGTAACACGAACAGATCCCAGTGACCTTCAGAAGCAAGGGAAGCTTACGCAAATGTGTGTGTGAGCACATAATTATATTTTAGCTCTGTCGGAATTCAAAGCACATCTGCACTTTATCTGACAGACTTTGAGCTTCATACACACACGGATTATCAAATGTGCTGCATTGTACACCCGCATCATGTCTTCTGCTAATGCTGAGAGCATCACCCAGTTTTAACATGTAACCTTCAAAAAAATGTACCATAAAAGCTTTAAAGCAAAATAGTACCATTTTTATTTATGACTCCAAAAATGTATTTGTTAGTTACAAACATGCCTAACATTAACACATTTTATATTTAAAGAGACTAGAAGCTTTAGACAGACAGGAAGAAATGAACAGAAAAGAAACTGAAGTGGTGTATTTGACTCATTAGTGATGCTGCATGGACTGTTGGGTCATGTTAGTCAAAAGGCCACATTTTGGATCATAAAATTCTGAAGTTAGTCATCCCAGCTATAAACTTGTGTCATGGTGTTGACTATGCCAAGGTCATGGGTTCGATTCCCAGGGAATGCATTAACTTTTATAATACGTACCTTAAAAATGTCATTTGGGTGTCTGACAAATGCATAAACGCATGTGCAAAGTATATCAAGAAGCATTGTGCATCATATAGAACTGGGTTACTCTTTATTTTTAAGGTGTCTTTGTTATACTGTAATTATACATTTAAGTACTGAGTAATATTAAGTAACTGCATGTACTTACTATAGGGTTAGGATTAGGGTTTGGTTTGGTTTAGGGTTAGTTATATGTAATTATGCATAATTTAAAGTTATTACTATATTAACTACATGTAATATATGTAACAATGACACTGTAAAATAAAGTGTTAACTAGAACTGAATATACATCGCGAAGCACGTGTGAAATCAGTCCAAGGGTGTGACGGGACATCAGAGGCAGGTGATATCACAAATCAGGAAACTATAAAGCATGCCCAGTGCAACGCTAGCTTAGGGTGAAGCAAGTCGCTGACAGGCACACAGGAGGTATGGCAGGGCGACGCAATTAAGGGACTCTTCAGGGAACCAAGGTTATAGTTGTGACCGAGGCGTGCCATTTCAAGGGAACATATGCTGCGTCAAATTGACGCTGTGGGAACGTTTATACCCACGCCGCCAAATTGACAAGTGTAACCCGCAGCTACTCGTTTATAGCGCAATAGCTGTGGTACATGTGATCAATTTATATTCAGGACCAGATATCAGAAGATTAGTTTGACTCGCTGGAGTGTATAAAATTGATAACATAATTTACTGAAATATAGAACTCTGATTCATAGATAAATGTAAACTAATAAAAGTAAATTAATGTATTGTTCTTAAGTAAATTATATACAATTGAATCCTTTGACAAAAAAACAACCACAATAAACAATAGAGTTCACAATAGATACTTGAATTCAAATTAAGGATATCAAATTCAGAATCAGAATATAGCACATACACTTCAAGTAAGAGATTTAGGGGCAAATTAGCATGAGAGCGCAATTCCAAAAAAAGTGCAGATGGAAGTGGAAAGTTCAACTGATCAACTGACGACACGCAAATTAAAAAACACAGACAAAGCCGGATCATTTCCATTATGACCAGTGAACTGTTTCTAACATAAACTTCTGCTTATGGATTCTACATCAGCGCCAGCCTCTGTCTGGTCACGCATGCTTTTTTGGCCGGTAAATAATGGAGCAAACACCAGTAAATTGACGTAAATTGATTTATTTAAATACTCTCCTCCCATAAATTTTGTGTCTGAAAGTGAAACTCCTACAAATGTATATGCAATAAGATCAAAAAAAAATATTTGTCCACGTATCCACCCCTTTTCAGTGCTAATCCTGACAGTAGTTTTTTAACGGCAAAAGAGGGTTTGTGCTGTCCAAGCTGGCCCCAAAATGTCAAAATTGGAAAACACAATTCACAATTCCAAATTGGAATATCAAATTCCACAGTTAAAAATTCTGTATTCACAGTCCAAAAAAACTATTTTGAATTTCAAGTTCAATGCCAAAATTTCACTCAACATTTAATCCAGGGAAAATTGCCTAGGCATGACCCCAGATCGTGTCAACTAGACTCTCCCCTGTGAAGGCCTCATCGGCACGACATCCTCAAAAAACCCGTGTCCGGCGTGATGACTCCGATCTTCACTCAGATGGAACTGGACAAATGTGCTGGCATAAGCTGGTAGTAAATCTTGCCCCAAAATTTCAAAATTGGAAAACACAATTTGAATTGTAAGTTTAAATTCCCAAATTGGAATATCAAATTTCACAGTTAAAAATTCTGTATTCACAGTCCAAAAAAACTATTTTGAATTTCAAGTTCAATGCCAAAATTTCACTCAACATTTGATCCAGGGAAAATCCAAGAAAAAAAAAATTGCAGAGTTCAAGGTGAGTTTTATCCTACCAGTTCAGCAAAGTAATTATTCTTTTTATTTCCCGGTCATATCAAGAGATCGGTGGCTCGCCATGTCCAAACCACAGAAAGGGCAGATCAGGATTCCAATGTAGCAAAACGAGACAATAAAAAACACACACAGGGAAGAGCAGAAAAAAACCCAGTATAGCTAGCAAAGCTAGTGTCAAATGCAACACATTTCTTTATAAACAATATTACTAATATAATTCAACAAATATACATTTTATGAACACAACCACATTACTTAATTTTTTTATTACAGTTTTTTTATTATACAGTTTTTACACATTAGATTATCATTAGATTATCACTTACAAATACAGTTCTTACACTTTACGTTATAAATAGTGATAAACATTTGTGATCAATACATATGTAAATAATGAAAATTTTAATTGCCTAGGAAAAATAAAACAAGAAAAAAATGTGTTTCTAACTTCCCAGTTCGTTTACATGTCTCTCTTTGCCTGCTTCTATTTCCTTAAAGTGTGAGCTTTTAAGGTTGTCCAATCTCTCATTTGAAAGCCACATTTCTAGCATCTGTAAAACTGCATTCTACCACCTTAAAAATATATCTAAATTACGGCACATGCTTTCAATGCAAAATGCTGAACAGTTAGTTCATGCGTTCATGACCTCAAGGCTAGATTATTGTAATGCTCTACTGGGTGGTTGCCCTGCTCGCTTAATAAATTAACTGCAGCTGGTCCAAAAACACAGCAGCTCGAGTTCTTACTAGAACCAGGAAGTATGACCATATTAGCCTGGTTCTGTCAACACTGCACTGGCTCCCTATTAAACATCGCATACATTTTAAAATCTTGCTAATTACTTACAAAGCACTAAATGGCTTAGCTCCCCAGTACTTGAGCGAGCTCTTAACACATCATACTCCATCACGTCTATTGCGGTCTCAAAATTCTGGCCAGTTGATAATACCTAGAATATGAAAATCAACTGCAGGTGGTCGATCCTTTTCCTATTTAGCACCTAAACTCTGGAACAGTCTTCCTAGCATTGTTCGGGAAGCAGACACACTCTGTCAGTTTAAATCATGTATACACAATATGGCATACACATAAAACATTTTTAATTTATATTATTCAAATCAATTAAATGATTGTTAGGCTGCATTAATTAGGTCAGCCGGAACCGGGAACACTTCCCATAACACCTGATGTACTCGTTACATCATAAGAAGAATGGCATCTACATTAATGTTAGTCTCTCTGTTTATCCCGAGGTATGCTGCAGTCAGCCGGATCCGGGCCGTATCCAGATCAGATGGTGGACCTGCGCCCAGACATGACTAATGCATCCCTGAAGTGTCTGCAGAGACCATGTCAATTAGACTCCCCCCTGAAATTGCCTCACCGACACTGCACTGCACTGTGATGACTCCGATCTTTCGAATATCCCTATTTAATAATTATTTCATCGACACGTCATCCTCAATAAACCCGTCTCCGGCGTGATGCCTCCGATCATTCGAATATTCTGATCTAATATGACTTCTGACCTGTAAGGTTGCCAAAAATTTTTTTAATCATACACTGTTTGTTAATTGATCAGAGGAGAACTGGCTAATTAATTACTAAACTAAATTAGCTATATCAACTAAATTACTGATCTGTCCATATTGTCACTATATGATAATTTAAATGAGCTAGATGACATCACCATTTTCTCCAGAGCGGCTGTACAGCTGAATCAAATTCTGTTGCATTATTTTCCTGTTAACACTGTGAATCTGCTTTGAAACAATTGACATTGTAAAAAGCGCTATATAAATAAAGTTGACTTCTTTTGAAGTACAATGCGTAAAATAGAATCTGCTACCACACCACTGATGTGCGCACTTGTTTACAGGCCTCCCACATCAGATAAACATTTCATAAAAGAATTCTCAGACTTTGTCTTATTATGCAACATCCTATGACCGTTTGTTGATTTTGGGTGATTTTAATATTCATGTCTGTTGCCCAGGTAAACCCTTGGTTAGTGAGTTTTGCCATGTAATGGAGTTATTCGGCCTCCTCCAGCACATAAATCAGGCGACCCATGTGCATGGGCACACTCTTGATCTGATTTTATCCCATGGGTTTTCCATTGATAACATAAGCATTGAGGATGCATCTTTCTCTGACCATATGCCTATTGTATTCGGTATCAAAGAGCACACCCAGGTTCCTAACTGATGACAAGGACTTGACAGAGCAGCCATCAAGTGTTAGACAGTATTCTAGGTTACTACTGCAGTTTTTTTGTCCAATAATTAAAAATTCAGTTTTTTCTGAATTAGGTTGCAGGAAATTACTAGTCATCCAATTTTTTATATCAGCTATGCATTCAGTTAATCTTGTGAATTGGTAAATTTCGTCAGGGCGTGAAGAAATACAGAGCTGAGTATCGTTAGCATAACAATGAAAACTAACGGCATGCTTCCTAATGATCGGTGTGACATCTCTTCATTTACTGCTACAAACTGATAACGGTCAGATCAGTATGATTCAAACCATGCCAATGCAATTCCACTAATGCCAACATAATTTTCGAGTCTATTCAAAAGAATGTTGTGGTCGATAGTATCGAATGCAGCGCTAAGATCGAGTAACACTAATAGCGAGATACAACCACGATCGGATGATAAGAGTAAATCATTTGTGACTCTGATAAGAGCAGTCTCAGTACTATGATACGACCTAAATCCTGACTGGAAATCCTCACAGATACCATTTCTTTCTAAAAAGGAGCGTAGTTGTGAGGACACTGCCTTTTCTAGTATTTTTGACAGAAAGGGTAGATTTGAGTTTGGCCTGTAATTGACTAATTCTGTAGGATCAAGTTGTGGTTTTTTAATAAGTGGTTTAATAATAGCCAACTTAAAAGTTTTCGGTACATATCCTAATGACAAACATGAATTAATGATATTAGGAAAGAGGATCTATGACCTCTGGAATCATCTCTTTTAATAGCTTAGTCGGTATTGGGTCGAGCATACATGTTGTTGATTTTGATGATTTAACGAGTTTAGCCAATTCTTCTTCTCCTATAGCAGTGAATGAGTGTAATTTTTCCTCAGTGACACTACAATGCACTGTCTGATGTGATACAGTAGTAGACGGCTGCATGGTTATAATTATTTTCCTAATATTATCAATCTTACACGTAAAGAAGTTCATAAAGTCATTACTGCTGTGCTGTTAATCAGAAGTTGAAGCTTTATTTTAGCTTTATAAACTGATGAGGAAGATTATTTACAAAGCAATCTTTAGTGGCAGCAGTGATAGTCCTGCCATATTTGAAGCGAGGGGACGGCTTTGCAGCCTTAGCTAAATTAAGTATACATGATACTAGGTAATGATCTGAGATGTCATCGCTCTGCTGCAGAATTTCAACGGTATCAACATTTATTCCATGTGACAGTATTAGGTCTAAAGTATGATTACGGCGATGAGTGGGTCCTGTCACATGTTGCCTAACTCCAATAGAGTTTAGAATGTCTCTAAATGCCAATCCCAATGCATCTTTTTCATTATCTACATGGACATTAAAATCACCAACAATTAGTACTTTATCTGCAGCCAGTACTAACTCTAATAGAAAATCAGCAAATTCTTTGGTAAAGTCTGTATTGTGCCCTGGTGGCCTGTATACAGTAGCCAATGTAGATGTCAAACAGGATTTATCAGTTTCACTACATAACGTTACATAAAGCACCAAAACTTCAAAGGAATTATATTTGAAACTAGACTTCTGAGTAATACTGAAGATATTATTATAAATTACAGCAACACCTCCCCCTTTACCTTTCAGACGTGGCTCGTGTTTATAATAATAATCTTGAGGGGTGGACTCATTTAAAGTAATGTAGTCATTTAGCCAAGTTTCTGTCAAACACAGCACATCTAGATTCTTATCTGTAATCATATCGTTAACAATAAGCACTTTTGGGGAAAAGGATCGAATATTCAGCAGCCCGAGCTTTATCATTTGTCCATCTGTATTATATCTGTTATTTATTTTTTGGACATCGATAACATTTTTACCATTGAATGGTTTTGATGTTTTTTTGTATTTACTAATTCGGGGAACAGACACTGTCTCTATGTGATAATATCTAGGTGAAAGAGTCTCTATGTGTTGGGATTTATCTGACTTCTGTGACATGAGACAGCTAGCAGGCAGTCGGTTAAGCCAGTCCGTCTGCTTCCTGACCTGGGCCCCAGTTAGTCAAGGTTTAGCTCTAAGACTATGTGCCAAATTACTAGAGAGAAGAGCGGCACCACCCCAGGAAGGATGGATGCCATCTTTTTTCAACAGGTCAGGTCTGACCCAAAAGCTTTTCCAATTGTCTATGAACCCTATGTTATTTTGTGGACACCACTTAGACAACCAGCCATTGAGTGTTAATTGTCTGCTAAGTATCTCATCACTCCTTTTAACGGGGAGGGGCCCAGAGCAATAAACGCCATATCCCATCGTGCTAGCGAGTTCACACACCTCTTTAATGTTAATTTTGGTGATCTCCAACTGGCGAAGTCGAACATCATTAGTGCCGACGTGAATAATAATCTTAGAGAATTTACGATTAGCATTAGCCAGCACTTTTAAATTAGCTTTGATGTCAGGCACTCTGGCTCCCACTAAACATGTGACTATGGTGGCTGGTGTCTCTATTTTCACGTTCCGTGTAATAGAGCGGGGAGAACCTGTTTGATGTTCTAATCGGAACGGAAGAGTGTTTTTTTTATCCATAACTACGCCGTCTTACAGTCACCCAGTTGTCCTGCTGCACGGGCGCTACAGCCGAAACCGAACAATGTACAGATTTCACTAAACTAGTCGCATCCAAAGCAGTGTCTAAAGCTGTTACATTCTCACTATTCTCAGATAAAGTCTAGATGCTTGTCTCTAATTCTGAAATCTTCTCTGTCAGCCTGACATCTCCTTACATTTATCACATGTAAAGCACTGTTCGCCAAAAGAGAAATATATACTAAGCATGTAACAGGTAGTGCAAGTGACAATGACAAGAGAAGATGACATGGTTTACCGTGTTTGTTGATTAATCCAACTCACCACAGTTTTTTTGATGGACTCTATTTACTAATCCAGATTAAAAGCTAGCGATCCCGAACTCCGAACTCCTTGGGGTGCTTATGAATGAACAGTTTGTGGAGCAAAGTTTACCAAAAATAGATGACTCACCAGCACCGGAGCCAATACATGTCTCCGTTAAAAACAACATGTCCAGATCTCACTGGGTAAAAAAATCTTTTAAAATAAAGGTCTTGTTTGACACGTACCTGCAGTTCAGTAGTGCCACCTTAGCCACAAGGTAATCCAAAGGCTATGGAAGTTGAGAGCGTTGCAATGGGCGAATATTCAGGAAGTTCACCCCGCCACTTCGGCTGTGCAGTCTTGGTGGAGCTGCAGGGCAATCAGGCATTGTTGACCAAGCTTAAGAAATGGAGAGATGACAGGAATATCTCAAGTCCCATGATCGATGAGCCAGGTAGAGGCCTCTGCTTCCTGCAAAGTCGATGGAAGTCTGGCGAGGTGATGGTTGCGCACGGGAGACACTCGCAAATCCCCTGATCTGTACTCGAACACCGCTGTGATTTCCTTGCTTCCTGCGCTGCTTCTTGCGGTTGAAAGTGCAGCAGGAGAGCTGGCGAACGCAGTCCGCGGGAGAGTTGATGGCATCTGAAGTGAGGGCCAAGGCGCCCAGTGGATTGTAGCTCTAAGGAGTTTTGGATATGTAGCAGTATAGAGTGATCATAAGTCCTTAGGGCATCGGCGCAGTGCCAGAACGGCAACAGGAGGAACACAGACAGACACAACAGCACTCGGACAGGTAGAAGCTGACACCAAGCCGACAAACACACTGGCGCCATCTTGTCTCCTCCCCTTCTGTTACGGTTGATGGCTGTAGAGAAGCGCACAACAAGGAATTTTAAAGAAACACGTAGGAGATAACTGGGAGACACGGAATAGAGCAACCACAACAACATAAACATTAAACCATACCCCTTACAAAAAAAAATACTTTTTTTTAAGTTATACTTTTGTAACATAGAATTTTGGACATGATACTGCAATACATCTAAAGTACTAATCAAATACAACTGCAATAGAACTGAAGTATTACTAAAATACAACCGCAATAGAACTGCAGTATTACTGCAATACAGCTGAAGTAGAACTACAAAAATACTGCGGTAGTACTGCAATACAGCTGAAGTAGTACTACAATAATACTGCAATATAAATGTGGTAGTACTGCAATACAGCTGAAGTAGTACTACAATTATACTGCAATATAACTGTGGTAGTACTGCAATACAGCTGAAGTAGTACTACAACAATACTGCGGTAGTACTGCAATACAGCAGAAGTAGTACTACAATAATACTGCAATATAATTGCGGTAGTACTGCAATACATAATACAACTAAAGTACAATTACAATACTACCAAAGTGCAATACTAATTAAATGATGTACAATACCATTGAAATACAACCAGAATATCCAGAATAAGTTTTATTTTCACACATCTGCAATATAATGAATTATGGAACAAAACAACAGTGAATGTCTCAAATGGCAACGCAACAATAAATGTGATTTTACTTTTTTTTTAAAAACTTCAAATAACAGTTAGACAATGTATGTAAAGTGTTTATTTACAAATCATACAATCATGCGTATTTCTTCTCATATTATTCGGGGAGTTTTTGTTTTTAGAAGAGCTTATTCTCATTATTCCACGTGGTTCTTATAACTGCGTTTATCTCAGATGTGGAAAACATTATTTTGGATGAAGTCTGGAAAAACAAAAATAATCAAAGAAACTCTCAAGTTTCAGTTACACTCTTCACCACAGGCATAAAGTATGTTTAATATTAATCTTGAATTTATGGTAAATTCTTAACTTTCTTATGGTATTTTGGTCAGCATTATCAAATCACAAATATGCTTTGAACACTCCGGGTAAAATACATTTTCGGTTGACGAAGCGTGCCTAGAATTCGGGCCGGCTAACTCTCACGAGACCCCGGCCTGGATATGTGCCCAAGGTTCCCACCACTCCGTTCAGGGACCAGGTGGTGAACCTGCAAGCGCTGCCTTTGGAGGAGGCAGACCCAGCCTTGGCACTGCTCTGTCCAGTATGCGCCCTCCGTGCTTATGTAGACAGAACGCAGTGTTTCAGGACCTCAGACCAGCTCTTTGTCTGTTATGGTGGAAAGCTGAAGGGAAAGGCTCTCTCCAAGCAAAGGTTGTCTCACTGGATAGTGGACGCCATTGTCTTGGCTTACCAGACGCAGGGCGTCCATGCCCCCTTGGGGTCAGGGCACACTCCACCAGAAGTGTGGCCTCCTCTTGGGCTTTAGCGCATGGCGCCTCGCTGACAGACATCTGCAGAGCTGCAGGCTGGGCGACACCTAACACATTCGCCAGATTCTATAATCTCAGATTCTATAATCTCTGAGTGGAGCCAGTGTCCTCTCATGTACTTGCCTCTACCAGTGGCCGGTAATGGACTAGGCTCAGGTGTCTTCGCTTGCTCGCCATTCCTCTCCACGGACAGGATACGTGCGATATTCTCCTGCCCTCTCGCTCAGGCCCTCGTGTCAGGCTAGGTGCCACCGTGTGCATGGTTCCCCCTATGGGCAACCCCCCACATGTGTATTTCCGCTGTAAGCCTCTCTGAGCATGTGTATTTCCCTCGGCAAGCCCTTGCCTCCCCTGACGGTAAAATTCTTCCACCTTCGGCTGGTTACCCCAGAGTTCTTCCATATGCAGCCCCTCGCGGGTCATATGTGTCTCCTTAAGTCCTCCCTACAGGTAGGCACTTTGGCGCATACTTCCACCTGGAATATGCTTCCCAGTGTACCTTGGTATTCCTGTGTTAAGTTGGAGTCCTTCGTCCGTACTAGCTTACGACAGGGAGCTCACACTTACGCAGGGCACTGGACGACAGCCGAGTGGCGTGATTAGATTGGGACCCCCATTCGTCAGTCAATGACGTTACTCGGAGTGTAACGTAACCCTCGTTCCCTGAGGAGGGAACGGAGACGTAACGTCCCTCTGCCACTTCCGCTGTACCGCTGAAACGACCGGGAGTTCAGTCTTGGCTCCTCAGCAGGTAAACATAATGCGATGTTGCCAGCGTACTTCCTTATATACCCACGCTGTGGGACGGAGCTACGCTATGCAAATTCCACATGCCCATGGCATTGGCCTGCCATTGGGCGTTTTCTAAGATCTCGAAGATGATAGGCTTCTAGGCGAAACCCCCATTCGTCAGTCACTGACGTTACGTCTCCGTTCCCTCCTCAGGGAACGAGGGTTACATACGTAACCGAGACATTTTCCTGACATTTACCACATATGAATCTTTATTATCTTCTACCCCAATCATGGGAAATGTATGCTGTTTGATATGTGTGTGATGGATAAATGATTTCCATAATTTTGATGCCAGGTAAATTTGTGTAAAATGCGCCATAGTCACACTAGGAAAGTTGATGTCTTAAAAGTATTCAACCAAACTCGCAAAGAATGCCAACACGTGATAATGTGGACATTATGCTAATGATATACCAGGACAGCAGAAGTGGGCGTAAGACACGCCCAAAACAACAGCCGATTGGTTGGTGACACTTTCAAGGACGGACTTTGAAACACGCTTAAACTAAGGACAAACAAGATGTCTTTGCTTTTTGCTTTTGCTTTGTGCTTATGCTGACTGCCATGGTTTTGCGGTGACTTCTGCTTTGGTTTGTGCCGGCCTTTCCACCTCCCTGCCTGCACCTTTAACTGCCCTTCGAGCTACCAAGAGCTCTTCACGAAACTCCGAAAAACTCAGTTTGAACCTCGGCGAAGAAGACTTCCTGGAGTCCGCGCAGCCGCTCTCCATGACTCAGAGAAACTCCCGTCGCCTAGCAACCAGCTAACGCTATCCAGGATCCGGCACTACGAGGCTAACCCTGCAAAACCAACTATTCATCCCAACACCAAGTGTCTCTCCGAACACAACGACTGACCGCCAGCCAAGCAACTCCGCCCGAGAGGAACCCATGCTCACAGGAGCATCCAAACGCAAGTACATAACTCTCCATTTTGGCTGAACTGGTGAAAATCATATCTAAGCGAACAAACTAAGGTTAAATTGCTAGTATATTGATTTTCTCAGGTTGCGGTTAAGAAATTGTGTCTGAGCGAGACACTTGGGACTCCATTCCTTTCCGTTAACAAACATTACTTTCCCTGCAAACTGTATGAATGGATGCATGCTTGTGTGTCTTAGTAGATTAGATTGTGTGTTAAGAATAGTTCAATAAACCCTTGTTTACCTTTTTATCTATAAAGGTGTCTTGTGCTTTGTGTTTATAAGTTACTGCCTTAACTGACTGATTAGTGTTACCTAAGCTCACAAACAGTGAACGTAAAGTTAATGATATTATTGCTGTTGGCCACGGGGTAATATCCCAATTCAAGATTGATAGAATACTGTAATTTCAACGTATCGGTGGACGAATAGTTGATAAAGTGGTAAATATAAATTTTGAATCATTTATATGTAGTTCGGTTCTTTTCACTGTAATGTAATACCCTTTTGAGTTATTTAATCCAAATCACTTCCTACAAAACACACACACAATGTATGGTGGTGCATGTTAATTTATAGAGCAGTTTGTCTATACTTTATGTAATCCGTATGAAAACAGCGAAAGTTCAGTTCCTCCAGCGGAGCCTCATTAACTTTAATGTGACCACACCCACGCGCGTGCAAATCGATTCACATGCAAATTTGTCCACAAGGAAGGAACGCAAACCTGTAAACGCCCCCCCATCACCTCAAAACAAAAGAATCAGCTTCTTCGTTCTTATGCTTTTCATTGAGTTCGGAAGACAAGCTGTGAGATAGGTGTGAGAAATAGGTATGCAACCTTTCAGTGCTAAATAAAGATACACGTATGACATGGGGATATGTTTATGCTCTATAATATTAAACACAGCATGATATAAAAGTAGGGTTGCCAACTGTCCCGTATTAGCCGGGACATCCCATTTATTGGGCCTAATTGTCCCGTACATGACTGTCCCGTTTATTGACTGCTAAGCTGATCTAACCACTGACTAAGGGGCCATTCACATATGTTGCGTCTTTTGCGTTTCAAGTTCGTTATTTTAAATGTAGACGCGCAACAAGCGCGCTCGAATAGAGAGACTAATTTCTCTACACGAACAGGACGGGCACGGCAAGTGTGTTGTTTGCCTGGGGAAAGACCACGCAGACTCCTCTCTTACCGAATCTGGCTGTTCTCATTGCGAGAGTATGCCACTCTCATCTCTACGCTCAAGGATAGCACTCTTTTCACCCCTCGCGCTCTCCTGTTTCCTTTTCCGTCCAAGCCTCAGCGGAAAAAACGGCGAAGTCAGAGGGCTGAGTATTCAGAGACCAGTGATCTTACGTCGGCCCAGTGCCCGCGTGCTTCACTGTCTCCACAGAGAGATATTTTGCCTGTCATGTTCTCCCGATCGGACCAGCACCCTCCGCTCAACGCTGGGTCTCTTCTCTTTCGGCGTGAGAAGCCGCACGATGACTCAGTGTCATTAGCGGCATCGGATGCCGAGGATTGGCCGGACATCCGATCCGGGCTCATTCGAAGACCCCGCCCCCCTGCCGTCTAAGCTCCGCAGCGACTCCAAAGCTGGTGTTGTCGCCGAACTCATCCGCATCCTCACAAAAGCTGTCAGTGAGCTAGGCCTCGACTGGGCCTCACCGGAGGAGCCTGCACGCAGCCGACTGGACGAGTTGTTTCTGCCCGGGGCACCAACAGGCCCCTCGGCAGAGAGCAGCACCGTTCTTCCCGGAGGTCCACGATGAACTGGCTAAATCATGGCGGGCTCCTTACTCTGCATGTCTGCGTTCATCTTTTTGAACCGCGCTCTCGACCATTGATGCTGCAGAGGAAAAAGGGTATGAGAAGCTGTCACCGCTGGATGAAGCCGTGGCCACATACCTCTGCCCGCCCGCAGCAGTAAGGTGGAAGGCCAAGGTCTCACACCCGTCCAAACCCTGCAGGATGACCTCAGACCTAGCGGGTAGGGCCTATACGTCCGCTGGCCCACCTTCCACTCGATAACGGTCTTACAAGTTTTCCAGGCCAAACTCCTCCGTGCTATGGATGAGACTGGGCCTGACACAGAATCTTTCCACGACCTCCGCAGCACCACAGACTTAGCCCTGCACCACGAAAGCCACCGCCCAGGCCATAGGGACAATCATGGCCAACCCCGTGGTGTTAGAACCGCACCTATGGCTGAATCTAAAGTAGATCAAGGAGGCCAACTGGATCGCCTTCCTTGATGCACCAATCTTCCCCACAGGCCTCTTCGGCCCAGCGGTGGATGAATTTTCAGAGCTCTTCACCGTGGCACAAAAGGCATCCCAGGCCATGCGACAGTTTTTGCCGAAACGGTCCAGATCTACTTCCTCGAGTCGCCAGAAAATGCTGACTCAGCAGCAGTTGAAGCCTGCAGCCACTCAGACACGGCCAGCACCTGAGCAGCGGCAATGCCCCAGTCAGGCAAAATGCTTCGCACCCAAGCATCAGGGACCCCGGCCAAAGATAACGCTGGACCCTGAACTCTGAAGTTCCGGCAGAGAGGGAAAATGTTGTTGTTATTGTTGCGAGTGCAAGCAGCAAGCCCGCTCTAACGCACGCTCCCTTGCACTTGACCGCTGTTATAGCGAACCCAATAAAAAACATAAATACTCAACAAAAGAGCATTCTTCCTCTTCCGCACCACACAAGGGTCAGCGCCCAGCTCAAACGCAGCGCTGCCATTCAACACTATGAAACCCCTGGGCAACCGGGCCGAGGCTTGGAAAGCCATCCCTGGTGTGTCATGTTGGGTCATAAAAACAATAGAACAAGGCTACTCGCTCCAATTCGCTCGCAAACCACCCCACTTTGTGGGCATAACACATACTTCAGTAAGGAGTCCAGCCCAAAGCGAGTCTGGCTTCTACAGCCGTACTTCCTTGTTCCTAAAAAGGATGGTGGCCTCAGGCCCATCCTAGACCTCAGACATCTGAACAAGGCCCTTATCAAACAGCCCTTCAGAATGTTAACGTTGAAGCATATCCTCATGCAGATTCGCCCGATGGATTGGTTCTTCTCAGTGAATCTGAACGATGCTTACTTTCATATCCAGATAGCTCCCCCGTCACAGACCGTTCTTGAGATTCACTTTCGACAGGAGGGCCTACCAGTATACAGTCCTGCCATTCGGACTTTTACAAAGTGCATGGATGCGGCACTCTCCCCTTTGAGACAAATGGGAATGCACATTCTGAAATACCTTGATGACTGGCTCATTCTGGCCCAGTCAGAGGCGGAACTAGAATCCCACAAATCTGTGCTCCTCAGCCATCTAGAATGCCTGGGTCTCAGAATAAACACAACCAAGAGTTTGCTGCTCCCCAGGCAAAGGACCCCTTTCCTGGGCGCAATATTAGACTTGGCCCAGATGAAAGCGTAGGCTGTTGGACGAGCGCTCACAGTCCATACAGCGACTTGCACGCTCGTTCAAAACGGGAACCAACAGACCCCTCAGAACCTTTCAGAGAATGCTAGGCCTTACGGCCTCAGCTTCCTTAGTGCTTCCGTTGGGCATGCTTCACATGTGTCCCCTGCAGTACTGGCTAAAAAAACGGGTTCCTCCCAGAGCTTGGTGCGCAGGCCACCTCTCTATCAAAATAAACCACGGCTGTGTCAAAGCCATGGCCCCTTGGTCGAAACCCAGCCTCTTCGAATCTGGGGTGAGCTTGGGGACGATATCGAGAGGAATGGTGGTCACCACGGACGCCTCCAACACGGGTTGGGGTGCTCTGTGTGAGCACGAAGACACGGTTGCACATCAACTGCCTTGAAATGATAGTGGTGCTGGCCCTCAAGACCTTCCTGACAAATCTCGCTGGTCATCATGTCTTGGTCCGTATGGACAACAGTGGTTTCCTACATAAATCGCCAAGGCGGGCTCAGATCATTACGGCTGTACAAACTAGCCAGAGATCTTCTCCTATGGGCGAAAGGCAAATTGCGCTCACTAAGGGCAGCGCATGTGCCAGGCAAACAGAACCAGGGGGCAGATATGCTGTCCCAAGGCCTTGTGTCCTCAGGGGAATGGACCCTCCATCCCCAAACGGTTCAAATGATATGGAACTTTTTCGGGAGGGCAGAGGTAGACCTCTTCGCCTCCGAAGACAACTGTCATTGCCCAATATTTTTCTCAAAGAGCAGGGATGCGTTGGCCCATGAATGGCCCAGCCGTCCGCTTTATGCTTTTCTCGCTCCTCCCCCAAGTCTTGAAGAGAATCAGGGAGGGCAGACACACAGTCCTAGTAGTGGCCCCTCTCTGGCGGACCCAGCCTTGGTTCCCAGAGTTGGCCATGGCCAATTCCCTTGAGGAAAGACATTCTTTCCCAGGCGAACAGGACGATTTGACACCCCCATCCCAAACTGTGGGCACTACATGTGTGGCCCCTCGACGGGAGTTCAAGGACCTTCCAGCGAATTAGCAAGGCTAGAGCGCGGTCTACTAGACACCTCTATGCTCTTAAATGGTCTGTGTTTTCTGACTGGTGCTCAGCCAGGAACCAGGACCCAGCCTTGTGTGAAGTATCACTGATACTCTCTTTCCTGCAAGAGCTGTTGGATGCAGGCCGTGCTCCATCCATGGTCAAGGTCTATGTGGCAGCCATTGCAGCTTTCCATGCACCGATGGCTGGCCAGTCAGTGAGCAGGAACGACATGATTGTCCATTTCATAAAGGGAGCCAGAAGGCTTAACCCCCAACGGCCTCCTACGGTGCCCTCCTGGGACCTATCACTGGTCCTTTGAGCTCTGAAAGAGGCCCCATTCGAGCCGTTACAAATGGCCGAACTCAAGCCACTCTCGCTAAAAACTGCACTACTGCTAGCACTAGCATCCGTGAAGCGAGTTGGTGACCTACATGAGCTCTCAATGAGTGCTTTCTGTCTGGAGTTTGGCCCAGCTGACTCTAAAGTCACCCTCAAACCGAGACACGGCTATTTGCCAAAAGTGCTTTCAACTACCCTCCACGGAGGATGAGCAGTAGTTGCACCTGCTCTGCCCCATCAGGGCTCTAAGAGCATATATTAAGCTCCGCCCAGCACAGACAGTCGGAGCAGCTTTTCGTAAGCTTTGGCGGCCACACCAAAGGGCTTCCGGTCACAAAGCAAAGACTATCCAGATGGTTAGTGGATGCTATCGCTCTAGCCTATGCTTCTTTGGGCCTGCAAAGCCCCATAGGTGTCAAAGCTCACTCCACAAGAGGCATGGCCTCTTCCTGGGCATGGTCAAGCAGAGTATCTATTGGTGATATCTGTAGAGCACCCGGCTGATCGTCGCTGTCCACCTTTGCCAGGTTTTACAGTTTGGAAGTCCCTGCTCTGCAGGCTAGTGTCCTTTCTATATATAAAGGAGGTGAGCCGGCCTCTATGAGCCCGGCCCTCCACAAGTTAGCGCTTAGGGGTCTAGAACTCATATGTCCCTGCTCTGCAAGCACTTGGGCTCCTCATTATGATCATTCGGTGAGCCTGGCCATTTTTCATATTTAGGTCTTGCTCTTACACAATATGTCAATAAACTCTGGCTTGGAACCCTTGCATTAGTGTCTCAGCTTAAGTAAGGCACATATCATAGCATGACTGAATAGGTTACCACTGCGTCTAGCTAGATGCAATACGACTGACCGTTCGAAAGGGAATGTACTCAGTTACTCACGTAACCTTGGTTCCCTGATATAAGGGAACAAGTATTGCGCAGACGGCTGTGCTATGGCGCACACAACTAGCAATCTTCGCTTCAGTCGAATTAACCTGAATCCATGGCAAATCCAAGCGTCTTTTATAGGCAGATGCCCCGCCCGTTCTGGCGGGCTCTGCGCTCAGCTCGGTGGGCTGCGAACCCATTGATTTGCGCAGTTACGCCGCTCTTCCATTGGTTCGTGCAGTTCCCACTGGCCAGCCAATAGTGCGCGAGTAAGCCTCAGCACTGTGTTATTTTATAAAGGCTTCAGTAGTTTCGAGAAAAGGAGTTTTCCCACTGTGTCTAGCTAGACGTTCCTTATCTCAGGGAACCAAGGTTACGTGAGTTACCGAGTACGTTTTCATAGCACTCAACTGACACATTTGTTTGAAGGACTGCATTGGGCAGAATGTCGAATAGTGTGTTTTGTCAATAAAATAACAAATGGGCTTTTTATTTGATTAATCAAAAAAATAATCGTTAGTTGCAGCCCTAAATTAGATATGAACCAAAGGGGACACATCAAGAAAATCTGACTTTTTCCATGTTTAAGTGCTATAATCAGGTCCCCGGTGCATCTACCAACCCAGAAAATGTGAAAAAGGACAACCCAGTAACTTTGTTTTGGTAAGCTTTTCTCTGCAAGCATGTTGAAAAATTTGCCTTTCAGATTTCTCTCCCCTTCTGACGTAGGAAGAGGATCTTATATTACCGCCCCTCTGCACTGTTTTCAGAAAACAAGAACCTTGTGTGTATTTTACAGTTTAAACGCAGCAAAAAGATGTGAAAGAGAAGTTACTCACGAGACTTGACGTCTGATAGCCAGTTGTCTGTGTGCGTGTGCTCAGAAAACAATCCATTATCCGTGAGAGTGATCGCGATATAGATGATAATCAAAACCAAGCAGATGGGGGCAGTGTGCACGCAGCAGCTTATTTGCATTTAAAGGCACATGCACAAAAACAGCCCGTTCTTGACTGTAGTCCGAAATAAGTATTTACAACATGGATTTATAAATGATCTGTGAGGTATTTTAAGCTGAAACTTTACAGACACATTCTGGGGACACCTGAGACTTAAATTACATCTTGTAAAAATGGGCATAGTAGGTCCCCTTTAAGTCAAGTCACTATTATTTATATAGCGCTTTAAACAATACAGATTGTTTCAAAGCAGCTTTACAGTGATAAAAATAAAAATTATAATGCCAACAGAATTGTTGTGAAGCAGCTCCAACTTGCCTGATAAACTTTTCTTCCAGAAAACGCTTCTCCTCTGTCCCGCTTGCGAATCAGGGTTGCCAGGTTTTCACAACAAAGCTCGCCCAATTGCTACTCAAAACTAGCCCAAAACTAGCCCAATTGTGTTTTGGTGGGGTCCCCCGGTAAAAATCGCGTTTCAGAGAATAAATCTGCATTTTTTTGGCGGGGTTCCCTTGCTAAAATGTGCATTCCCGGGGCTAAATATCACATTATTGGGGTCACTTTAACCCACGGATATGAAAACCAGCCAGCGGCAACAATGTTAAAGTAGCCCAATTCATATTTTTGTATTTTAATTGTGGTAGTTCACATATGAATAGTGTTGTAAGTGAAGAAATCAACCAAAACATATTTTATATCCATCCTGCAGCAGTAGACACTACGGAAAAGTCACTGACTGACCGCTACGAGTATCAGCTCGAGACTCATGTCAGGACAACGACCATATTGGCGTGAAGGAAGAAGATTTGGTCATGTGCGGGCTATTTATCTATGTGGTTAAAATGTCCCATAGGTGACATCAAGGGCCGAATATTTCCTTGCCATCTCCTCCTTTGGAGTCAGAAGCATCTGAGGTCGCTTAATGCCACACACAATCCCGGCCTGCTCAATCATGCAGCCGACGAGCTCTCACGACAGCAAGTGTTCCCGGGAAAGACTCACTTTCCCAGGTGGTCCAGCTGATTTGGAGACGCTCCGGGGCCGCGCAGGTATACCTGTTTGCCACCCCGGACACGTCGCACTGCCAGTTGTTTTACTCCCTGACCGAGGGGACCCTAGGGCCAGGAACTAGTGATCCTCGCGACAGCACCTCCTTGGCCCATTCCTCTGAGGAAGCACGATCTGATCGTCAGGTTCCTGAGGGGAGCATGGAGATAAAATCTCACTCTCACTCTATACCCTCTTGGGATTTATCTCTGGTGCTAACCGCACTGCAGAGAGCACCCTTTGAGCACCTGAAGTCAGCTGAGTTCAAAATCTTGTTTTGGAAGACACTGCTCCTGACTGCATTGGCCTCTATTAAGAGGGTAGGGGACCTGCAGGCATTTTCGGTCGACGAGTCGTGCCTGGAATTCGGGCCAGCTAACTCTCACGTGATCCTGAGACCCAGGCTCGGATATGTGCCCAAGGTTCCCACAGGCCGTGAACCTGCAAGCGCTGCCCCCGGAGGAGGCAGACCCAGCCCTAGCTTTTCTCTGTTCCGTCCGTGCTCTGTGGTTATACGTGGACAGAATGCAAAGCTTTAGGACCTCAGAACAGCTCTTCATCTGTCACGGAGGCCAGCAGAAGGGAAAGGCTGTCTTCAAGCAGAGGATGGCCCACTGGATAGTGGATGCCATTGTTTTGGCGTGTAAGACCCAAGGCGTGCCTTGCCCGCTCGGGTTGAGGGCCCACTCCACTAGGAGTGTTGCCTCGTCCTGGGCGCTGGCACACGGTGCCTCGTTGACAGATATATGTAGAGCTGTAGGCTGGGCGACGCCTAACACGTTCGCTAGATTATACAGCCTCCGTGTAGAGCCGGTTTCTTCCCGTGTGCTCGCTTCAACTAGCCAGTAACACCGAAGTACCCGTTCTTGTGTCGGTTTGCTGTGCCATTCCCCTCCATACGGACTGGATAAGTGCACATTTTTGCTCCAGTAGAGTTCCCCAGCTAGGCGAACCCTGTGAGTTCCTCCACCTCCATACGGCGCTCAGATGTGGCGGAGCATCTGACGCCAGGCTTAGTATGGTAAGCGCACCTCAGTGCTGCGCCAGGTGCCATATGTTGTGACCCCTACGGCCCAGTTCGGCCGGAGCCACCCCAGAGACATCCATATGTTGTACTGCCCAGTCAGCAAGTCCATATGTGTATCTTCCACATGTTACCTTCCTACGGGCAGGATGTGGACTCTGCAGCGTCCCCTTGGGCACACTTTCCCAGCGTTATCCAATACCTGCTGAGTGGGTCTTGCGGAACAGCAGCAGTGACTCTCCCTTGAGAGTGGCAACAGCCATGGCGTTTTCCATAGGGATCCCAATTCGTAAGGGAAAAGTCTTGGTTACATATGTAACCCTTGTTCCCTGAAGGAGGGAACGGAGACGTACGTCCCGTCGCCACGGTTGCTGTAACATCACTACAGGGCTGAGTCACTAATTCGGCTCCTCAGTGAAAAACAAATGTGCGCTGCATCCGCTTCCTGTTTTTACCCGCGCTGCGCCATTGGCCTGTTCTGTATACACTCGAAGCTGATAGGGGCTCCCAGAAGTGATCCCAATTCGTCGGTGACGTCCGACATACGTCTCCGTTCCCTCCTTTGGGGAACGAGGGTTACATACATAACCGAGACATTATGTTGCATCTATACTTCATTATACTACAAATCTACAATTGTACTTCATTGTACTGCAGTTGTATTTTTTTGTACTACAGTTTTACTGCTGTTGAACTTCACCATACTGCAGTAATATTGCATCTATACTTTATTATACTGCAAATCTACAGTTGTAGATGGCTTGGCTTCGCCTTTGGCTTGGCTTGCTCAGTTGGGGACATTACATTTTCAAATAAATATCCAAATAAATTTAATTACTAAACTAAATTAACTATGTCGACTACATTACTTGAATATATATGATAATTGAAATGAGCTAGATGACATCACCGTTTTCTCCGGAGCGGGTGTATAGCCGAATCAAATTTGGTTGCATTATTTTCCTGTTTAACACTGTGAAGCTGCTTTGAAACAATCTGCATTGTAAAAAGTGCTATATAAATAAAGTTGACTTGACTTGACTTGTACTTCATTGTACTGCAGTTTTTTTTTTTTGTACTACAGTTTTACTGCTGTTGAACTTCAATGTACTGCAGTAATATTGCATCTTTACTTTATTATACTGCAAATCTACAGTTGTACTTTATTGTACTGCAACTGTTTTACTTCAATGTATGCAGTTATTTTTTGTAAGGGACAGGACAAGGAACAGACTGAAACTGAGGACTTAAGTACAGAGGGCAAACAAAGGAGCTAACAAGTTAATTAATAAGGCACAGGTGAATGGGATGAATTAATGACACAAACAGGAAAACTGGGTCAAAGGAAAATAACAACTGAACATAATGAAAAATAAGGCTGGCCACACACTTGATTTTAAGCCCGATTTACTATCGGGGGGGATTCAAGAATTGGTAATGATGTGAAAATCGTCTAGTGAAAATCGTATGTAAAGTGAACACATGTAAACCATTTATTAATGAGTTACAAACATTAGTAACCTGTGAAAGTGGCCCTTAATTTGTAAAGTGAACACATGTGAACCATTCATTAATGAGCTGCAAATATTAGTATCCTGTGAAAGTGAACCTTAATGTAAAGTGAACACATGTGAACCATTTATTAATGAGTTACAAACATTAGTAACCTGTAAAAGTGAACCTTAATGTAAAGTGAACACATGTGAACCATTTATTAATGAGTTACAAACATTAATAACCTTTTGAAAGTGCACCTTAATGTAAAGTGAACATGTGTGAACCATTTATTAATGAGTTACCAACATTAATAACCTGTGAAAGTGGAACTTAATGTAAAGTGAACACCTGTGAATCATGTATTTATTAATTATTAAATCGGTTACGATGTGAAAATCGTCTAGTGTGTCCCAGGCCTACGACAAAACAAAACACAACCCTGACACATACAGATATTTGAAAGAAAAGAACATTGCTTATATTAAGCAGGCCCATTTGAACAATAGAGAAATATTTAATATTTCCAAATTATTTATTGTTGTTTATATTTCAGTGTTAAACACGAAATGAACAAATTTCTAGAGGTTTAATAACATTTTTAAACAGTATATATAATACTGAATATAGTCTAGTGAATATAGTGGGGCAATTTACTACTCCTCACTATTTCTGATTTCACCAGTAGATTAGATTTAAATAAGTACATTTTACTCTATATGCACTTTAATACCTATGCAATCCTTGCAACAAAACAATATTACAACAACAGCCAATAATATATATATATATATATATATATATATATATATATAAATTGTATAAACATTAAATAATAATTTTAAACAAAGTATTATAATCACTGTACTGATTCAGTGATAGTGTGCAAACGTCTTAGTTACGTATGTAACCCTAGTGAAGAGGGAACGAGACGTTGCGTCCAAACGCTGTGGGAACACCCTTGCATGATTGCGACGTGAAATACATATGGAATCAGTCCAATGGCATGACGGAACATCATAGGTGGGTGACGTCATCGACCAGGAAACTATAAAGCATAACCAAACCAACAGCGCTAGCTTCTGAAAAGCCTGAAGCAAGTCGATCACGGGCATGCTGCCTGCGGAGTATGGCAGGGCAGCGCAGCGTCTCGTTCCCTCTTCAGTGAACTAGGGTTACATACCATACACAAGACATTCCCTATCAAGGGACCTCGCGCTGCATCGAAACGTTGTAGGAATGCTATACCCACATCGTCATATGAGCAAGTGTCCGTCCGTGTGAAATAATTGCGCACACTAAGACGATAACAGTGAAGGGTGATGATGCTGACTCTGTGACAGTTTGTACTAGGCTTTTTTTCATTTATATTCAACTGTCTGAAAACAAAAGGGTTCACAACCTGTTTAAATATGTTCACCTTGGTCCATTTCTGTACATAATAAAGAGTATAAACTATAATAAAATCATATCTTATTAAGATATAAGCCAACATTTGAACCATTTAAAAATTTTATTTTTACATTTGTATCATTATATATTTAGATAGAAGATATAAATTGAAACCAAATACTTAAATTTAAAAGTGTAATCCAGCAATTTCTCTAAAAAAAATCCATTTTTTTCACTGGCACGTAATGAATTCTGGGATAGGCTTGGCCACAAGGAATCCATCTGTTATATCCTTCATTGCATGGGAAATGAAGGACGCATTTCAAGGCCTCATTTGAAGGAGCAATCGGTCTTTGAATGCAGCCTTCAAAGGATGCAACCTCTGAATTGGGATGTGGATAAACAACCAATCAAAACACTTCAAAGTTATAGGCCTTTATCACATTTCCGTGTTCGAAAAAGCAGAAGATTAAAAAGTAATAGCGTAAGATAACTTCCGCTGTAGCCTGTACCTATATCACAGGATTGTTTGATTTATTGATGTACAGTTCATAACAGACACTTCATCTTAACACATTAACCACAGTTTACAATCATTAACCAGGTACAATGAAACAAAGAAAAATGGTGTCATGTTATTACCTTTTATTAAAGAAATGCAAGAATAGAATACAAACATTTCACATAAAGAGCAAACAAGGTTATTATTATTATTATTAAACAAGGTTATACATCCCATAAAATATTATGAATAAAAATTTTACAATAATAATGTTAACATTGTTTTTATGCACTTTCTTCACTTACAATCATCAAATATTAGAACAAATGGAAGTTGTTAAAATAAAGAAACATTTCCAGGTCAATTTAAAAAAAAAAAAATGGTTTTATCATCTTAAACGTGTCATATCATCAGTGTCACAGTTAGTGTGGCTGTTATAAAGCACACGACTCAGGAGATACATAAACAGTCTTTTAAAAGAAGAATCAAACGAGGAGACGCGTAGGAGAAAACTTGGAGAAAAACTGACCAAACCACAATACCTTTACTGCACTTAAACAACATCATCGCAAGACAAAGAACAGACTGAAACTCAGGGCATTTATACATGGCAGACAGAGGACTAATGAGACTAATTAGCTACACACAGCTGAACAGAACTAAACTAAAAAGGGTAACCAAGGAAACACAGGAGTGGCGGGAAAAATTAACAAAGGAACACGTGACTGAATCAAAACACAACATAAAGACACAGACATGTGATACTCAGAAGGCAATGAATGAATAGCATTATATTGTAGACAAGATTGGAGATTATTGTAATAAATATGCCACATCAATAAAAACAATAACATTAAAAAATGAAATTCTGATTGTATTCTGATTATTCCTTCGGCAGTAACTTGAGCAGCGTGCAGATCTTCATTTATCTCATCATGACTGTGATGACACAGCAATGCTGACAATCACCTTTTTCACATAATGTTGGGTAACAATTTTGTAGCAACTCGGCTGCATATAATAATAATAAATTAAATTAGCTCAATAGGGAATTATGGTTATTAATACTTAAGTATTTATAACTAATCGCAACGGGTTATGATTAAATTATAAATCTCCAAATCACTCAAAAAGGGAAATACCTAACCTAGGTATTTATGCAATATATATATGGTTAACAACAATGGGTTGCAATTAACTACGAATATACACTCACCTAAAGGATTATTAGGAACACCTGTTCAATTTCTCATTAATGCAATTATCTAATCAACCAATCACATGGCAGTTGCTTCAATGCATTTAGGGGTGTGGTCCTGGTCAAGACAATCTCCTGAACTCCAAACTGAATGTCAGAATGGGAAAGAAAGGTGATTTAAGCAATTTTGAGCGTGGCATGGTTGTTGGTGCCAGACGGGCCGGTCTGAGTATTTCACAATCTGCTCAGTTACTGGGATTTTCACGCACAACCATTTCTAGAGTTTACAAAGAATGGTGTGAAAAGGGAAAAACATCCAGTATGCGGCAGTCCTGTGGGCCAAAATGCCTTGTTGATGCTAGAGGTCAGAGGAGAATGGGCAGACTGATTCAAGCTGATAGAAGAGCAACTTTGACTGAAATAACCACTCGTTACAACCGAGGTATGCAGCAAAGCATTTGTGAAGCCACAACACGCACAACCTTGAGGCGGATGGGCTACAACAGCAGAAGACCCCACCGGGTACCACTCATCTCCACTACAAATAGGAAAAATAGGCTACAATTTGCACGAGCTCACCAAAATTGGACAGTTGAAGACTGGAAAAATGTTGCCTGGTCTGATGAGTCTCGATTTCTGTTGAGACATTCAGATGGTAGAGTCAGAATTTGGCGTAAACAGAATGAGAACATGGATCCATCATGCCTTGTTACCACTGTGCAGGCTGGTGGTGGTGGTTTAATGGTGTGGGGGATGTTTTCTTGGCACACTTTAGGCCCCTTAGTGCCAATTGGGCATTGTTTAAATGCCACGGCCTACCTGAGCATTGTTTCTGACCATGTCCATCCCTTTATGACCACCATGTACCCATCCTCTGATGGCTACTTCCAGCAGGATAATGCACCATGTCACAAAGCTCGAATCATTTCAAATTGGTTTCTTGAACATGACAATGAGTTCACTGTACTAAAATGGCCCCCACAGTCACCAGATCTCAACCCAATAGAGCATCTTTGGGATGTGGTGGAACAGGAGCTTCGTGCCCTGGATGTGCATCCCACAAATCTCCATCAACTGCAAGATGCTATCCTATCAATATGGGCCAACATTTCTAAAGAATGCTTTCAGCACCTTGTTGAATCAATGCCACGTAGAATTAAGGCAGTTCTGAAGGCGAAAGGGGGTCAAACACAGTATTAGTATGGTGTTCCTAATAATCCTTTAGGTGAGTGTATATTAAATCATTACAGAATAACCTTTGAATTAGAATTAATTCAAAATTCATCTGATCCGTTCATTTAACGAACGAACAGTACAATCTTTTATCAACTCTCACAAAGTTTTATTCTTTCTTATCAAATCTTCGGAAAGATTATCCTTCTGGTCACGAAGAATAAACTTTCCGAACTATTAGGATATTAATTAAAGTATTCAAAGATACTTATGAGAGCTCAAAGCTAGATCTGAACATTAAAGTGACCATGCTTTGTGAGTGGCAACAATGACAATCGAACGTGGATACAATGGTTTTAATAATTGACACAACGAATGAATACGACTAAACAAAGAATACATGTATATACAGAACAACGAATAGTAATGAAAGAGAATGAAAAGAAGACAACGGAAGAGAGGAAGGAAAGGTTAGGAATGGCAATTTCACAAACATAACCACAGAGAGCCAGCAACGAATAATATCACCTTAAACAGGGGTACACATCTTAAAACGCATCTAAATTTCAATGGAATTTATACTTGAATGGGTGGTTTTGTGCTGAGTATAAAAGAATGTGTTTGAGTCCTCTCAGAGCATTCTTTGAGCTGGAGCGTGTTCTCTTTTGGTCCTTCTGGAGCGTTCTCGATCCGCAGGAAGTTTGAAGGTGGTTGGAGCGAATGCCGAAAAGGGGAGGAAAAGAAGATCGTCTCGTCGGAGTTTTGGAAGATGACTGAGGCTGAGATGGAGCACGCTGAGATGGCACGCGTTGCCTGTCCACCTGGCCACGGAGCGTGCCGACTTCAAAGGAACCAACCCACGTGACTGAGCCGCCAAGCCAGGGCCGAAGCCGCCTGGCCAGGGGACGAGCCGAGATGACAAGAGGGTTGTGTATCGACTGCACCGACTGAGCAAACATATGCTGGTGTTATTGTCCTTTAAAGAAACATTAACATACGCCCATCTTTTCTGAAATGACCAATCAAATGTGGGAGTTTTAGGCAGGAGAAAACGTTCTTTGTCTCCGTTTATGACTTAATTTGCCTAATTTATGGTGGCGTCATACTTGGTACATTTCTACTCCAAAGGGGGGTAAACATAATGTGATGCATTTCATAATCACCTACTGTGCACCGTTGGTTAAGAAAAAGAGAGAGGAATATTTAGATATCAAACACAGTATGGCTGGGAGATATTAGAGCAGAGATACATTCTTACAAGCATTTTAAATGACCTTACATTGTTCGTACATCATGACTATGTTGGTATGACATAGGGAGCATGCGTACACACAGGGATCATTATATACATTCTGGAATAGTTTAATTAAAGTTACATAAAGAAAATGTTTGTGTCTGTGTATTGGAATTAGTCTGTGTGTCTAGGCCACTATCTGTCTGAGTGGAAAGGGGGGGGGGGGCGATGTGTTGATAGGGGGAGAGATTGTGTCCTGATTGAAGTTCTCACAGGATTCTAACGGTGTTGTCTGTTCTACCTCGGCCAAGCCACAAAACTGTCCACGATGCCATCTTCCTCAGACTCCTCGGTACCAGAACCTAATTTATATGCGGCTAAAAGCTTTCTGACGTTTATAGTGGAATCGACTCATCTTTGATCCTGTCCAGAGAGACTCCAGACACTACAGTCCCTCAGGCTGAGAGTCCATCTCGATGAGGTTTGGCATGGAATCTGTTTTGGTACCTCTTTTCCGTGGGTTTCATTTGGGTGTTCTTGGTCATGGACTCTCGCATGAATCCACATACTCTGGTTGGGTAGGCTGATGCGGGTGGTAGTGTCATGCTGATCGTAAGTCAGGGTGGCCGTACGTGTGGGAGTGTTGACGAGCCACCAGTCACCCACAATCTCAGCTCGAGTTTCAGTGACTTGGGTGCAAGACGTGGCCTCGGCAGGGCAACGTGTGTCACTTCTCATGGGCTGCAACCCGCAGATTCCTTCAGTGTTGTCTCTGAGGAATGGCTTGCTAGGGCAGAGGTAGTGAATGTCCTTTGTCAAAGTACACATACGCAGGTTGGGGGCCAGGTACAGCTGTGTGTTGCTGTCGTAGTAGGCCACCACACCGGGGGGGTGTATCTTGATATGAGTGTTGCCTTGCCAAAACTTGACATTGACCATGTCCTTGAGTCTGTAGATGTTGTTTGATCCGATGATGGGTAGAATCAGGAGAAAGGCCACCTCACTTTGCTCAGGGTCGACGTGCAAGGGGATGGCACTGTTTGCACGAGGCTCAGGGGTACCAGATACGGTGGAATCCTGCCCATGGCTAAGCTGTCAATTGAGGAGCTCACTTCCCGCAACATGTCTGTCATCAGGGCTGTGACCAGCTGAGTTTGGGCAAAATCATTTTGGAAAACTGAAAACAGTTGTCTCATTGAGTTCACAGTTTGGTTCAGCAGGGCACTGTGAGTATTGATAACCACCACAGTGCCTTTCAATGATTTGCTGATGGTCTGCAGGGTTGCACTCTGTGTTGCGAGCTGTTATCTCAGCTGTGGGATTTCAGTCTGGATTTCAGCTACATACCGCCTTACAGTGGCTAGGCTCACTGTGATGACGCTAGACATGCCAATGTTGAACAGGGTGCCGACAGCAAAGCTCCCAGGAACCTTTTGGTGCAGCGGTTGTGTCCACTTAGCTCTGCTTGCGTGACTGTCACTTTTCCCAGTTGGGTGAGCATGTGCTTGATGTCAGCTTCTGAGTGAGTGAGGGCATCCTCTGTCCACCGTGCCCAGCTATACTGTGTGACAGCACGAGGATAGTGTGCTTGGTAGACGTTGCGAGGGTCGAGTCGAACATACACTTTCTGGGTGTGGGTCCTGCAGTTGGTGATCAGGAGTCCAGGTTGTTCCCTAAGTACAATGCCTGATGCTGGACCTGGTGACAGGATATCTGGTTGCAGTCGTCCTCTGGTGAACTGGAGGCACAGGACAGTGAGCCACAGCAGCATCCTGGTACAGAAAAGAGAGAGAGAGAAAAAGAGAGATGGGGAGAGAAGTGGTCGATCAGCGAGGGCTGTCCTTGGTTGGTCAGGACAGTCTTTTTGCTGTGAGGTCTGCAACTGAGTTTAGCTTGCATTGGCCCCTCCCTGTCTTTCTCTGCCCGTAGCCACATGTCTTTTGACTTGATTGCGGTGGACCAATTTGAAAATTGGCTCTTTCTGTCCCCAGCTCAGTTTGATTCAGTACGCAACCGGGGAGAGTTTGTCCACAATCTCATAAGGAACTGTCCAGTGAGGCAGGAATTTCTTTGACAGCCGATGGGAGGCTGTCCGGGGCAGCTGGACAAAGCTATAATACCAGACCCTGTCGCCTACGTCCAGTTCCTGGTGTGACGCTTTCCGGTCATAATATGCTTTCCGGCCTTCAGCACTCTTTTGAAGTTGTTGCTGGGCGAAAGCAAAGGTTGCTCTCAGGTGCCGGTGTAGTTCATCAAGATACTGGTGAGTGGTGTAGACTGTGACAAGGCTGGAGTCTCCCGTTTGATACAGCAGGTGCAGCAGCAGTGTCATTTGCCACCCAGTCATTAGTTCAAAGGGAAACATACGAGTTGATTCATGCGGGGTGGCTCTGATGGCCATGAGCACCAAAGGAAGTTTACCATCCCAGTCTTGCTGGTTGGCAGACACATACTTTCTGTCCAAGTTCTGTTTAAGTGGCAGTCCGAACCTGGAGAAGATGTGGTTCATCAGGAGGTATGCCGTGGTCTGGGCAGTGTCGTTCGGTGCTGGAAGACACTCTACCCACTTGGTGAGCTGGCACACAACCGTGAGGAAGTATTTGTTGCCCCTCGTCGATCTGGGCAGGGGTCCTACCCAGTCTATTTGGAGGTCTGACCATGGGAATGTGACTCCTCTGTGTTGCAGTGGGGCTTTATAGTTTGGGTTTGCTGGTTGGAATTGGCAGCAAACCAGGCACTCTCTGACAAAATCTGCCATGTCTTGCTGCATGCCAAGCCAGTATGCCACTTGTTTCAGTGTCTCGTAAGTGGCTCTGGTACCGTGATGTCCGGCACATGGTGCGTCGTGGGCATACATTAGCATGACCCACCTTTGGCAATGTGGCACCACAAGCCTTTGCGCTGTGAGGTCATCAGGGGCATACCACAGAATGTTGTCTTTCACACGCAGCATGTGTTTGACGTCATGCAGTCGTCTGAGGCCTGAGGCAGCAGTGAATTCAGACGTAGTAATAGGGTGGTTGGCGGGGTCTGAGAGGTGGTTTAGCATAGTTTGTATGGCAGAATCAGAGGCTTGCATGTCAGCTATGTCGTTGCTGGAAATTTGTGGAGCCAGTGCAAGCGGCTGTGATGTTGGAATCGTCGCAGGAATAGGTCGCTTGCTGCGGGTTATCGCTGCAACATTAAGGGTGGGTGGGTGGGTTGGAGGTGACCATGGGTTGCCGTGAAGTGCGCCAGTTTTGGCCAGGGCATCAGTTTGGTCATTCAAGTCTTTGTCAAGGTCTGGTAGTTTTGAGTGACCTTTAACCTTTTGCCAGTAGACGATCATGTCGACAGTGAGACACTGAGACTCTCCAATGTGATGGCTAGATATAGTTTTCTGGCCACTCCCTTTTCGATCAGGTTTCCCAGGAGTCTTGGTTCTGGGGTTTGTGTGGTGATCGGTAAGCAGTTAGGGATGGTCTCATGTGGCTCGTTAGGGAGGCAGACAACCAAAACAGCACTCTCTGGTACCTTGGGATTTTGGTTGTTGGCGTGATGACTTGCGTTGTGTTGATCAGGAAGTGCAGCTGTCAGCTGAGGTGATTGGGCGATGCTGTCACTTGGTGATGAGGTGTCTGGTTCTGTGGACTGTGACTGGTGCGCAGTGCTTTGGGTGTTTGGTTTAGTCGGAGGGCAGTCAGGAAGGATGTTAGGTGCAGGCCTTACACTTAGTCATAAGGAGTCTGGCCTGTCCTTCTTGTCTCCCTCGTGAGGTTTCTTCTGAATGAGTTCTTTCAGAATCCTCAGGATCTCTGCTGACTCAGACGAAGCTGCACTGTTTTGCTCTGGTGGGTGCTCAGACTTGAGTTTGCTCGGGGCTTGTGACGAGCCATTCCGCTGCTGGCCGTCTGGGCTGGATGCTCTAGCCGATGAAGGTCGTCCATTTCTGGGCTGTCAGCTGGCATCCCACATGGCTCCACCCTTTGGGTGGTTAAACGGACGTGGCTTGTCCCAGAATCTTTCAGAGCGCCCGGTTTGGTGCTTAGGACGGACACGATCCCGGTTGTGCTGCTTTCTGCTGGCTTGGTACGGTCTTGACTCTCTGTTAAAAAGTCTGTCACTGTGGTGTTGCTGGGTGCCCTCTAGAGACAGCTCTGAACGGTGGTCAGAGACGGGGCAAATTGTTGGATTTCTCACAGTCTTTTCGGAAGCAGTCTTTTGCTTGGCATAAGCTTTATGGGCTAAGTCCCGTAGCTGTCGGGTGGACATGCTACCTGGGCAGGCCAGGACTCCTAAGTGATGGCTTACTGAAAGTCTGAAAGTCTATGTCCTGCAGGTAGGCGTGCATGTCGTGGCCTCCTGCAGGGTTTGGGGTGAAAGTTGGGATGTTTCTGGCCAGCTTGTAGAGTTCTTGGGGAGCCATGGCGTGACTGGGGGCACAGATTTTCTGGACGGGCTCTCACCCCTTTGCTGCTGATGGGGGCTCTTGGAAGCTGGCTGGTGACATCTTGAGCAGTGGCTTTCACCCCCCTTTTGAGCTCGGAACTCTTGACGGGGAGGCATAGGCCCACTTGTCAGGGGAAACTCTGGGGTGTGTGTTTCCCCTTACTGGTCACTCTGCAGTCTGTAAGCGTACTTAAGTTTTCTGTGAACAGCTTCAAGTTCTTCTTTTAAATAGTCTTTTTGTTGAACCAAATCATGGATCTGGGCACGGGCCACTTGCAAGTGGTTTTCACACTTTGGCCTTGCCGTCCCTTTCTTTCAGTTCAATTTCTGCTCTTGCTAGGAGAGCTTCACTCGTTGGAGTTTTTCTCTTAGTTCCTCTTTGGATTCTCTCTCCAACTGCTCTCTGTGCTCTGTCTCTACATGAAGATCATTTTGAAGTCTCTCCACTTCCTCCTGAAGCTGTGGGTCTATTTCATCCTCTCTCGCGCCGGTCCTGGACCTCGAGGAGTAGCTGATCTAGACGACTCTGCACGCGGGCCTGGTTCCTCTGGGCCTCCTCAGCCTGGAGCTTCAGCGCTGCTGCTTCTTGCTCCAGGTGGATGTTGGCGAGGCCCCCGACGATCTTGGCCCATTCTTTGTGGTTGTGGCTCTGGGTTGGATCGTGGGCCATCAGCCGGTTCAAGTCGTCGTCCAGCTACTCTTGGCTCAGGTGCTGCAGGTCACCGGCGGCTTTAGGCAGGAACGCAGTCGTCATGGCGCTCAACCAGGTCTCGACGTGATCCCAGTGGGCAGTGGGGCTGGATGAACGGGACATACTGGGCTGTAGGCAAGAGAAAGACAACACAAAGAGGCCAATGCAAGTCCGTATAGGGTTTTAGTGAGCTATAGCAGTATGTGACTATTTAATTTGTGTGTGTAATTTTGGTGCAGACAGTTAGTGAAATCTAGGCCGGGCACCTATTGTCTTGGCCGTGAGTGGCCAGGTGGGGCCAATTTATGTGTGTGAGTGTCGGATCTAAATAACAATTTTGACAGTGCGGTAGCCTACTGGGTCATTTACTGACACTGGCTGCTGGGTCGTCAATCTATTATTCAGCTTTCCTTGATGGCTCTCACAGGTTCTGTCTTTAGGTGAACTGGAAAAAAAATAAAACCTCAGAAAAGCAAACAGAACAAAACAAAATAACCAAAAATAACTAAAAGAAAAGGCATGAAATCAAAATTAAACAAAATGAGAACATAAGAAGAGATAGAGAGGGAAAAGGTCTCAGCTTAATACCAATGCTAGGGTTTATGACAGGTCCAAGCGAGTGGGAGTCGCTGTTGAGTTATAAAGCCTAGGGGGATGGTATGGCTTAAGACAGGAAGGTTGGGCCAAACACTTAAATGACCAGGGAATATGTATATTCTATGGCTTGCAATAAGTAAATGGGCTTTACCTGATTTACTATGCCTGGGGTGAATTGGGGTCATTCAGAGGAGAATCGGGGGTGGAGTCAATCTCACCGACGGTCCCTGGACACTCGACTGCGGTGTCCCCGGATCCTTGTCCCCTTGATACCACGGTGCGCCCACTCAAACAGCTTGTGACTCTTAGCACAACTGGGCAGCACTCAGGTGAGGCGGGTCAATGGCCAGTCTGCAGGGTCAAAATTGGGTTTCCTCTGAGACCCCTTTGGAGTCCAAATGGGTGGATCAGAGTAATTAACCAAAATTGCCCTGGTGGTCAGCTGGACTCGTTGACTTCTCCCTGGAGTGCCCGAATTGCTGATGTCGGTTGCGTGCTGCCGCTAATGGTACGAGGACAGAGGTGCCCGAGATTCACACACGGCCAGTGTCAGTTACGCCGACCAGGTGACTCCACTTTCCGAAACCCAACCAGAAGTTAACCGTCACTTCACCACCAAGCACTAGGGAAAGTACTACCTGTAAGTACACAAATGGCTGAACAAGTGAAACGTAACGTTAACTTAAGCTTAAACAGGTTTGAACCAAATTTAAATAATTAGGTAAGGTAAGATAGGTAAAGGATTATTTACCAAATAGTGCTAAAACACAAAAGAATGATGATAATATTGGTAATTATCAGAATAACCTTGAAAAAGGGAGAAATCGAAATAAATCCATTCAAAAATGGAGCCAAAGGAGAAGAGAGGGGAAAGCCCACATATATGAGGACACCCAGTAGGGGGCGTGTTACTGATAAGTGGCTATCCCAGGCTGAAAAGAGAAGGCTTAATTTAAATTTAAGTCCAAACTTGTCTTAACTAAAATCTAAATAAGTGCAGAGTACTAGACCCCCTTTCGCCTTCAGAACTGCCTTAATTCTACGTGGCATTGATTCAACAAGGTGCTAAAAGCATTCTTTAGAAATGTTGGCCCATATTGATAGGATAGCATCTTGCAGTTGATGGAGATTTGTGGGATGCACATCCAGGGCACGAAGCTCCCGTTCCACCACATCCCAAAGATGCTCTATTGTGTTGAGATCTGGTGACTGTGGGGGCTATTTTAGTACAGTGAACTCATTGTCATGTTCAAAAAACCAATTTGAAATGATTCGAGCTTTGTGACATGGTGTAGCCATCAGAGGATGGGTACATGGTGGTCATAAAGGGATGGACATGGTCAGAAACAATGCTCAGGTAGGCCGTGGCATTTAAACAATGCCCAATTGGCACTAAGGAGCCTAAAGTGTGCCAAGAAAACATCCCCCACACCATTACACCACCACCACCAGCCTGCACAGTGGTAACAAGGCATGATGGATCCATGTTCTCATTCTGTTTACGCCAAATTCTGACTCTACCATCTGAATGTCTCAACAGAAATCGAGACTCATCAGACCAGGCAACATTTTTCCAGTCTTCAACTGTCCAATTTTGGTGAGCTCGTGCAAATTGTAGCCTCTTTTTCCTATTTATAGTGGAGATGAGTGGTACCCGGTGGGGTCTTCTGCTGTTGTAGCCCATCCGCCTCAAGGTTGTGCGTGTTGTGGCTTCACAAATGCTTTGCTGCATACCTCGGTTGTAACGAGTGGTTATTTCAGTCAAAGTTGCTCTTCTATCAGCTTGAATCAGTCGGCCCATTCTCCTCTGACCTCTAGCATCAACAAGGCATTTTGGCCCACAGGACTGCCGCATACTGGATGTTTTTCCCTTTTCACACCATTCTTTGTAAACTCTAGAAATGGTTGTGCGTGAAAATCCCAGTAACTGAGCAGATTGTGAAATACTCAGACCGGCCCGTCTGGCACCAACAACCATGCCACACTCAAAATAGCTTAAATCACCTTTCTTTCCCATTCTGACATTCAGTTTGGAGTTCAGGAGATTGTCTTGACCAGGACCACACCCCCAAATGCATTGAAGCAACTGCCATGTGATCGGTTGATTAGATAATTGCATTAATGAGAAATTGAACAGGTGTTCCTAATAATCCTTTAGGTGAGTGTATGCTTTCCCTAGTCAAAAAAATCCTTAAGGATTTCAATAAGAAACCTGTACAGGATTCCATTTAGAATTTCTATCATATTTTGGAACCGTTCTTATAGGATTCCGTTAGAAATAGTCTTATAGGATATTTATGTCTTGTCCTATAAGATTCTCATCTAATTCCTATTGGATTCTGTGGGAATTGTCTTCTAAGACAATACATAAATATCCTGTAGGATAATTTCTACAGCACTTTAATGGGATCCAATTGGGTCTCTCTCTCTCTCTCGCTCTCTCTCTCTCTCACACACACACACACACACACACACAATGTTACTTGAAAAAGTTTAAGGGATAGTTCACCCTGAAATGAAAATAAAGTCATCTTTTACTCACCCTGCTGCTGTTCCAATGCCCTATGTCCTTCTATCTTTTTTTGAAATTTTGAAAAACGTCCTGCACGCCCTCCTCCATATAATGGCAGTGAATGGCGACCAGGCTAAAACTTTACAAAATGATACAAAAGTATCACGCAATGATACAGGGAGACGCGCGCCATATATGGAAAGTGTTCAGGAGGGTGTGAGGTTCGGTGTGAACGCAGCATAAGGTTTTGCAAGAAAGAAACCGTATTATTCAGTCAAAATACTGATCTCGGCCATTACTCTGTGCGCGCGTTCCTCTGAGTGTGTGCGAGCAGTCAGCACTCACGCAATGTTGTCATGACAACCGGTACAAAGCATTCACCTCAGGAGGTTTACCTCATTATAGTATTATTGTATTATTTCTTATTATTTACCTTATAAAAGAGACGAGAGAGAGCCGCGTTTGTTTCTATTCATGGGTTTCAGTCACGTGACTTTTTTGATATTGTAAAACGTTAATCCGTTTCTTTTTGATTTGCTGTTATCACAGCCCACAGCACAGCAGACAGACGGCATGTTGCAATTCAGTCCTACAAATGGTGCCCGCGCGACTGTGTGACGTCACATTAAATCTAAGAATTGAGTCTGATTTCTCAAAATGGTGCGTGTGTGTGTGCTTATCCTGGGTGCCATGACAATAGTGCAAGTTATAGTAATATGGCTCACACGCACTCACAGGAATGCGTACAGAGTAACGGCCGAGCTCCGCAAAACTTTATTCTGCGTTCAAACCGAACACGAATAGAGCGTCTGGAGCGAGTGATTTCCCTCCTGAACACTTTCCATATATGGCACGCGTCTCCCTGTATCATTGCGTGATACTTTTGTATCATTTTTTTGTAACGTTTTAGCCTGGATTTCACTGCCATTCACTGCCATGAAGGAGCGCGTGCAGGAAGTTTTTTTTTTATATTTCTGCTTATGAGGTCCGAAAAAGATAGAAGAACAGAAGGGTGACTTTATTTTCATTCCAGGGTGACTCTAAAAAGTAATTCATTAATTAATCATTTATTTATTATAATAAGTAATAATAAAAAAATATCACAGGACAAAGTGAAATTCCATTAAATAAAAACACAATGTCCAATAAGATTCTAAGAATCCAATAAGATTCTACAGGACAAAGTGAAATTCCATTAAATAAAAACACAATGTCCAATAAGATTCAAAGAATCTAATAAAATCTTACAGGACAAAGTGAAATCCATTCAAATAAATCAGAATGTCCAATAGGATTCTAAGAATCCAATAAGATCCTACAGGATAAACTGAAATTCCAATAGGATTTTTTGACAAGGGTTTGGTTAGCTACGCCAAAGTTTAACCTAAAGGAGTGAGATCGCTTAGTTGAATAATACACCGAGGAAATTAATCAGCTAACGATACATTAAAGAGGCCTTCACAAAGATGAAATGA